>BPTQ01000009.1:275752626-275972066 GCA_019973895.1 Chrysanthemum seticuspe
TTAGTGTCAATATAACTTGCTGGATTTCACAGCAAAATTTTTGTGTAGCAAACTATAAATTGTTTTCGCAAGTCTCATGTTGTAGCCAGGGTTTTCCAAATCTTTCAAACGCCTTTATGTTTATATAATGTTTAGGTTTGCTACAAAACTTTATTTCACGGTATTACATGTTATTACATTCAGCTGCGGCGCTGAGTTTTCCATCCAGGGATTTGGTACAGTACTACTATTACGGAGTCAATGGACTTTTATGTAACGATTTTGACAGTTGTTATTACAACCACTCTTTAGTATCCAAATACATTTACAAAATATGCTGATGCGTTCATATCTAGTCCGTACTGTTAGTACAGTGCATTTTTACAATGTCCGTACTGTTAATACAGTGCATTTTTACAATGTTAACGAATTCGCGTACTATGGCTTCGAGTCTGACTACATGCGGGGTTGTCTCACAGAACGGTTTATTGAGATTGCTACAAATACTTACTTTACGTAGGCATACCGATCAACCCTAAGTGGTTGGGCCTACCTCCACAGTGGGACGGGGGAGAATACATTGCACAACATTTTTTATTACGATACCAAGTATGTTAAATACATTTACATTGCTTGAGTTACAAAGTTGCCAGTTAAAAGTCCCCATTTCAAATGCATGAGCCGTTAATTTCTTAGAAGCGTGTGTGAGTGGATAGATCTATCGAGGGTGACACCTCCATCCGGGTTGGTGAATCCCAACTAGCCATACGGATGCATTTCATTCATAAACATCGTTAGAGTTATTTGGCAAGACACTCTGTTGGGGCGTACATCAGTCTGAGCTTCGGTATCATGCGCTTAAGCAATTGTAACATTTTTACGTGACATAATTGTCATGCCTGTAACATTTTTACGTGACATGATTGTCATGCCTGATCTATACTTGCGTAGTCGTATAAAACATTTACATAAACCTATGATTTCTCACCAACATTATTGTTGACAGTTTTAGCAATGTATTTTCAGGTAACTGAGGCATTATCATCATGACATGGTTTAGGGACCTACCTTTTGAGTCGCGGCGTCGACTTACATTATTGTACATTATGGCACTTTATTTCAAAACATCGTTTGGATTTGTAATATATTTGTATTTCCGCAAACTTTCTAAACCTTTTGGGACCGATGTTGTACTCTGAACGCTTTTGTTAAATATCAAACGATGTGTTTTTAAAACGACACTTTAGGTCGTTCAATATAACTGTGATTGTGGTGCTATGACAGTCAATCCCCCAGGAATTCCATTCCGCTGCAAAACAGGTAAATTGGGGGTGTGACATCTTTGCCAAATCTTCACGGATTATTGTTCATGAATAATGATCCGCTCTTTAGTATTCCTTTGCCAAATCTTCACGGATTATTGTTCCTCTCATGGTGCACGTTATAAATCAACCACATGAACATTAAGGAAAATGACTACCTCATCCGCTCGAAAACATTATTGGTGAATCTTCCAGATCAGTTTCTTCATGTATACCTTAAGGAAGAATGCATTGATGTTGAGGAATCATTTGCTCCGGTTCATTCAGTGGGTCAATGTACATCCGATTGTATGTTTATTCACGTGTTGGACATTTGACACAAGTTGATTACTTCAGAGTTAATCATTTATCACTTATTTGAGATTGAAGTTGACCTTCACAAAGGCGTGTTCTTATTTGATAACTTGCTCGGGCTTAAGAATTTGAGTTGAAGGCTTGGTTTATCTAGTTACCAGCAGTCGGAGTGGATGGTTGAAGACCTGGTTAACTATCACTATTAGGAGTTACGTTGTTTTACTCAGTGTCACATGCAGATGACGATGTGGATAATATCAAGAGGTGTTAATGTCTCATACTTTGTTTGAGTTTGAGTACTTAGAGATTTGCTTGAAGCATAGATTCTCGACACCGTTCTTCCATCTTTAAGTGCAAGCTTAAGACACAAATGCGGGGAATTCGACTTCAGTTTCAAGTTTGGTATATCGGGTTTTTCTTCAACAGTGGTCACTTAAATTTTTTTACATATGGGTTGATAAAGATAGTCAGAGAGAGTTTATGTAGCAGTTGATTCTCACAGGATTCACTTGGGCTATTTGAGTTCTTCTCACAAGATTTCAAGTTTATGGATATATTATGTTTTGCTGATTCTGAGGTATCAAAACCATTTGGGGGAAGGATATATTATTCCAACTATTTGGGGGAAGGATATATTATTCCAACTATTTGGGGGAAGTGGTCTCTGGAGACCTTTGGTTTTTGTTACTTCAGTGTTCAGTTGGAAGAAATGTGAGAAGAATATTTCGAACGTGAGATGATACTGCCTATCGACATCTTATATACGGTTTATGATAAAGTGCTTCCGGTTATATGCACAACATGTTCACTTGATCGAGCTAATTCCGTTATTTCAGAGTTGACATCCACAGAGTTGATTAGTGACTCAACATGTTACATGGATGTCATCGTCTCTACTCTTGTTGGGTACATGTGTACATTATGTGCTGATTGGTTATATGTTATATAACTGGAATGCACTTGGTAAAATGAAGATGTTGAGATATTGTTCCCCTAAATAGACAATTGGTCAATCTCGAAGAGTAAGGTGTACATCGGGGATGCACAACAGGTTCATGTGATCGGTCGTAATCAGTTAATCCGGATTTGATAACCACTGAGACGATCAATGTTTCAACTTGTTACTTTGGTGTTCTCGTGTTCTTCAGGGTGCTGAGCTTCAATCAATGAGACCGCTTTGTATTCAACTCTACTTCTTAGGGAAATGGTCTTTATTCGATGTTTGTCGGTTTGGGGGGAAGCTACCAAAGATTCAAATTGAGAAGGCTCATGTCCAGACGATTTTCTTAGAAGCCTCGAATGCTTTGGTGGCGAAAGTTTAAGAGATGTTGATTCCTTTCTTCTACAACGTGCTGAACGATATCTTTATCTTGGTACTCATTTCATCATTCTCTTAAACTAATTTATCTCTTGTAAATATTTATTCGAAAAACAAAATACAAAATTATAAAACCTTCAAAAAATCAAATAGAAAAATATAAAACTTTCAAAATCCATAAAAATTTGAAAAATTCGAAAAATCTTCAAAAACAAATATTGTCATTTTGTCATGTTTCTCTCAATTCGATAATATCTACGGTCTTGATGTTGTCATTCAAATAATGACACGGGACTTTAGATGTTGTTCGAATTTTTATATAAAAAAAAAAAAAAAAAAAAAAATTCAAAAAATCAAAAAATATTTTTGGGAGAAAGAGAAAAAAAATGGCTTATTGTCATCTCAGGCAGTAACCCGCTTTTTAAAGAAAGAACAGAGCCATACTTTATCATGTTTTCAAAATTCCATGCTCTGATTCTATAAACATTTATCTGATGAAAACTAACTGTTTTGAAAAATAACTCGGACTCTATTTTTGATAATCATCTGGACTTATTTGTCAAAATATCAATCTCTCAATCAACAACCTATGTCATTGATTGAGGGGGAGAATGATTTCAATTAAATTAAAAAGTTATTTGGCATTCAATTGTTTTCAAAAGATATTCATGCATGTTTTATCAATGGAGTTTAAAGTCTTAAAATCCGATCATTATCAGTTAAAACGCTTTCATAATCAAGTCACAATTCTCCTTAAAAGCTTTCAAAATCAATTTAAATCTATAAGAGATCACAAATCTCAAATGATTTGATAATTGTGATCGGGGGAGAATGTGTGATTTAAATTGGATTTAAACTGATAATTCGGTAAATGGTTTTATAAGGATGTACATGCTATCCTTCCCACATGTGACAAACGATTTCAAGAACTCTTAGAGTATGTAATTGTCACAAGTCCGAAATCTAGCAATAGGCGAGATAGAATATACTAAATGTTTATCTTCTGGTAATCACATGTGCGAAACCCTGTCAAGGAAATTCTTCTGGTAATCATGATAAATGGTAGACCTCAGAAAAACCATTTATCACATGTGCGAAACCCTGTCAAGGAAATTCTTCGGAATTATACCTGATCACAGGCAGTACTTGTACTGATCAACGGGGAACCGTGGGCCGTGTACCTCAATTCAACGAAAGTGATCAAAGACACTTTGGTGCGATTTATTGCTAACTGTTGTATGCAGGTACGCCCTATGTTTGCAGCTGATCAGAATGAAGCGGTCAATCCATAGCCGCATGCTCACTTAACACATTCATCTCAAAAGAAATCATGATTAGTGCATCAATGACTCTGATATTTTCACTCCATGCTTCTGCTACGCTGCTGCCAATATCATGAATCAACGAAAGCCTTCGTTACTCTGATGAGAAGATATCATGATCCAAAATGTGAGCATGTCGGTCCGAAAGTCACAACATCACATAATACCAACACCACAATGGATGTCTCAGAGATTTTTGTTAGCTGATGATCTCAAAAGCTGGCTTAAAATTACTATAACGTGGATCAGTAAAAGACCTCCACTTTGAGTAACCAAACATGCAATGTGAAGAATCAATGACTACGAGCTTAGGAGCAAAGTACTACATCAAGAATGCAAGAACAATTGTTAATGTAATATCTATTTGTATTCAATGTAATTTTAGTACATGATTGAGGTGACCTCCCTTAGGGGGAGATTGTTAGGAATTAGAAATTCCAGGTATTAAAGAGTCGGTCACCTCAAGTATATGTAATCGTTAGAAAGCTCGTAGTCGTAGTTATTTCAAGCTAAGTAGTATTTAGTTAAGTAACACCGTGGAGGACGGACGGGTCTTTACCCACTGTATGCCTGATCCACAGCCCGTTGTGTGGCGTTTTATGTAAGACTATAAATACTCTCTAACTCCCAAGGTAGAGAGTTGGAGCTCATAATAATATCTTTCACTTTCTCTCACTAAGTTCCCTAAACCTCTAACTTTCTCTCTCTAAAACACTCTTGTACGCCTACTTGTGTTAATGGTTTGATGTGTATGTGAAATCCAATATCCTACAGTTTGGTTGTATTGAAGCTAGGTAGTTGATAAGGATTTAAAAGGTACCTTTTTGAAGGGTCATTTAAGCCTTTAATTGATCACTTTTGTATCCGTTACTGCTTAATTTCGTTCATTTTCACTTTTTAGGTCTCTTTAAGGCAAATTGCTGGAATGACACTTATTCGGACGAAAATGCGCGAATATACGAAGAAAATGGCCAAAGTCAAGAATCGAGACACTCAAGCTGCTGGAACTGAAGGGGACGGCGTCAGCGTTTAACTGCGACGCCGTTGCAACATGTTTTGTGACGACTCAGTAGCCAAATTGCTTATTTACAAGTGACGGCATCAGGTTTTAAAAGAGTAGGGCGTCGCAGCTCAGACGGCCTTGATTTGATCCAGACGGCGTCACAGGCATAAGGTGACGCCGTCACAATGATAACGTGGCCAAGACGAAAACCTAATGACGGCGACCCGACGGCGTCACAATTAAAGAGTGACGCCGTCGCAGTTTGTAACACTATATATAGAATCCGAATTTTTCAGTTTTTAGGAAGTAGTTTTGTGGAGTAAAAACCTAAACCGAACCAAGGCTGTCTTGTACAGTATTTTAGGGTTCCATACCCTATTTTACATCAAGATAAGTGTTTTACTTCATTGATTCAATTATGTCTTCAATTGATTGTGTGTATGCTTGCATGTTCTCCATGTCTGGCTAATTTACTTGTGTGTTTGCTTAGGTAATATGAAACCTAGTTATTGAATATTGATTGGTTGTCTCTTATCTTAATTGTGATTGACCTAGTATTGTGATAGGTCATTCGTTATGTTATTAATGCTTGATTAATCTTTGTTGAACCTTAGCATATAGTTACTAGTGGAATTGTAGGCTAAACATCCAAAGAATACCTTAGTGTTAAGTTTATGAATCCTATAGATTTCGTAGTCATTAACCTTTGGTAGCTTCAAAGAGTTAGGGATAAACGCATACCCTACGACCTTAGAAACACAATGCGTTAAGAATAAGGACGTGACAATTCAACCATCAATAGGAGATAACTAGGGAGTAATAAAATCTAAGTAAACACATTTTTAACTATCATACGAGCACACAACAATAGACATAGACTACCCCTAGCTTAGTTAATTAGAATAGATAAGTAGAGTAATCGGTAGAAATACCAAACCCCCAAATCCAAACCCCGAGATTCGTACCTTTCCATTTTCTAAAAAATATAAAAAATATAAAAAATAATCTTCCTCAACCCCAACCTTAGCGTAGTAACTTCTCACTAGCATTCCTATTCCCCTAGAGAACGATATCAATACCCGTGGCTTACCCTAATACTACACTACAACGATTAGGTTCACTGCCTAGGGTGTTGAAAATCTTGCTCGACGAAAAGGAAGTTCCTTTGACCCCGAACGCGCTGCATAAGCGTATCAGTAGTACCTAGTATACTAGTTAGTATTGACCATAAAAAGCTAGTGTGCTAGGTTGTGAGGGTGTGTAAGAATTGACCATAGGAATACATCTCCCTTGTGTAAGAATTGACATAGGAATACCTACACTAGTAGAGATTCTTAAGAAATGCGGGAGCCCTTAGTGGACCAAACCTTTGTTTAGTGTTTAAAGCACTAAGAATAGGTCTAGAAGATAGCTGACGCATAATGACTAAGACTAGACTACCGACGAATTGACCACAAGAGTTGGAGTCTAGGATTATAGGCTATGTAGCTTTGACCATATGAGCCTAGCGACATTTAACCACCACACAAGGCGATAGTAGGCACTTTCAGGAAAACTGGATTATGGCATGATAATATTAGTAACTAGGCTAGCATATTTTTCTCCCACTGATAGTTTCACGTTTTATTTCTCGTTATTTTAACTAGTTAAATACAATTCAATTCAAAAAACCCTTTTTAGTGACAATAAAAAACTTAAGTTAGAATCCACCACATAGCTCTTGGGACGACCTCGATTTTACCAAATTTTAAACTAATCACGAATGAGTATACTGGCTGTTAGTGCTCACGTAGATCATAGGTAAACAAGACTTATAAATATTAAAACGTGATCTAGAAAAATAGCATCACTCTCTCTTCTATTATCTTGATGGTTTGCAAGGATGGGCCAAGACGAAGTTAGAGAGAAGAGGAGTCCAAGACCTAGCTACGACTATTGCGCATGCAGAGGCACTTATTGACCTTGGTGAGCGGAGGTCGCGCAAACCCACAAATGATGAGCAAGGTAGGGGAGAGAAACAAGTCCAAGATCGGGATGATGGAGCACTAAGATCGCAACAAAAGGAGAAAACACCATATAAGAGTATATAGTGTTTTGTGTGCGATGGACCACATAGAGTGTACGATTGTCCTAAACTAATGAGTTTCCAAGCTATGATGGCAAATACAGAAGAAAGCCCATGTGAGGAGGAGGATGCGAACTTGGGATCGTTGCGAATCCTCAACTCCATTAATGCAAGTAAGGAGTCACCCACGGTTGAGGCGAAACACAAAGTGAGAATGATGCCGTCCAAGATAGAGGTTAAGAGCAAACGAGCACCTAAGGTAGGGACCAAGGGTAAACCGAGGAAAAAGTCAAAGGTGGAGACCAATAGACTTTGGTTCGTGAGCACAATTATAAATGAGATATCCACAAGATCCTTAGTCGATACGGCAGAAACTCATAACTTTATCTCGGTACATGAAGCTAACAGACTTGGGCTTGAGATGATGAAGGATAGTGGAAGGATCAAGGCTGCAAACGGTGATGCAAAACCAATTAGCGGTGTTGCAAAAGGCGTGAAGGGCAAGATTGGGGAATGGGAAGGAGAATTAGACTTATCGATCGTTCTTGTGGATGATTACAAACTCGTACTTGGGATGGAATTCTTTGATAAGGTACAAGCCATTCCCATCATGTCTACTCACATATTGTGGATTTTAGATAAAGGTCGAGCGTGCATGGTGAAAAGGATAGAAGCAAAAGAAAGGGAGCCAAAAGAAAAGGAGCCAAGATGATGTCCGCAATGCAACTCGAGATCGGATTTAAGTAGTTAAAGCAAAATATGAGCGGTATATCAAGCGACATAGAGACGTCAAGAGACACCAAAGACGTATGTGCGAAGTTTAGAGGCGCAACATCGAATGTTTTACCTGAGTAACGTGCACAAGAGAGTTGTCGCAAAGGTAGAAGATGTACGAGGAAGATATATCGTTTTACAAAGCACGAACAAGGGTCAACAATAGAAGAAGCCAAAGGAGAATCAAGTACCGTCAAGGCATGCCATGGATGAGATAAAACAATGTTGAAAGAAAGACACGACAAGGACATCGCGAGCTTAGGTAAGGGACGATCTCACGACCCGCACGATTGATCGGATCATTTACGAGGTTAACCGGGATTCTGGATTGGTCTACACTTGCTTAGAAGACTCTATGAAAATCTATGAAAATTGTAAGAAGGTCTTGGAAGTTGGAAGCCCTTGGAAGGATTTGAAAGTTCTTAGAAGCTCTAGAAGCTTCCTCCCATGGAAGGTTGTTGATAACATCAAATAGTCCTGAATATTAAGTGTCAATTTCCCCCGATAATGCTTGTAATTTATATCATTTATATGGATTTACGCTTGTTTTCCATTGTTTTCCACTTTCAGGTAAATTACGAGCATTGGAGCTAAAGAGACGCGGAATTGGAGAATTATCAAAGATTTATCAGAGTATGCTCACTTTGAAGAAGTTACGGCGTAACTCATCTCTCACATTACGCTGTAACTAAAGCGTGACTCAGAAAACCAACTCATCAGAAGATTACGGCGTAACTCTCACAAAAGACTACGACGTAACCATATTAGGTCAAATGAGGTTCCACGCCGCTGATAACTACGCCGTAACTCTTGTTTAAACTACGGCATAACCAAGTAATATTGAAGATACGACGTAACCACTTATAAGGTTATGCCGTAACCAGCAGATCTAGTGCAAATTACGAAAAAATAGAAGATTATGGCGTAACTATTCTATTAGTTACGCCGTAACCCAGATCTGGCCTATAAATACCCCACGATTTCCAGCATTTCAAATCATCCCATTCCACACACCACAACCAAAGAATGTGGGAATAAGCCAAAGGCAGGTTTAGAGGAGCATACGGAGCTGTCTCCAAGGGAGAAATCAATCCCCTACGATAAGCATTAGCATTTTATCTTTTCTTTAGTTTTGATTCATGTATTTCGTAACATTGATTATTGAATTGATTTGTATGGTTAATATGAGCGGCTAAGCACCTCTTGGTGCTGGCCTAGTTATGATTCCTTAATTTTTTTGTTTGCGTTTACATTACTTCCGTATAATTATTTCTAAGTGTATGCATGCATAGTTAATTGGTACCTACCCTTGTTTCGGTAGTTTTGAATGGCGGTAGAGGCTAGTTGCTTAGGAGATATGACCAACTGACCCTAAGTGAGTAGACTGAGACAAGAAGGGTAAGATATGACCAACTGACGACCCTTTCTACTTGTGCGATTTGACCAACTGATCACCTACCGTTTGGATGAACTTAAGAATTAGGGGGTGAGTGTTTAAGTTGCTAACGCCCGGGCACTCACTATTATAAGTCTAGCATGTAGCGGTACTTAATGACTCGGCTTAGAAGACCAGGAACAACTGGACTTATGAGGGGACACCTGACTTCTCTAGTGGTGGCATCTTTGCTGATAGGTTAGGGCGAATTGACCAAAAGTTGTCCTCTCGACTTTGACCCCATCTGAAGTAATTGGAAGTAATTAGACATAGACATTACTAGCTAGGATGATTAACTAGGTTAGCACCACTCTCCTCTATTGATTGAACCTTTTCCTTTATTTGCTTTTATCTGCTTTAGTAGTTAATTTAATTAATTCCTTTCGAAATCTTATTAAAATATGTGACACATAGACTTAGTATTAATCTAACACACATAGCTCTTGGGACGACCTCGGTTTTACCGAATACTACACTACACACGACCGGGTACACTGCCCGTTAGTGCATTAGGGTAGACAATAGGTATAACGAGACTATATAAATATTAAAACCTGGTCAGTAAAACCTGCATCAGTTGTAGAACCCTCCTATGAAAGGTTTTAGAACCTTGTAGTGTGTATATAATTGTAGTATAAGTAGAGGCATCCTCATATGAGAAAGGTATCTCAAAAATCACTTGTAATATCTTTTAAAGTTCTCTCAAGTAATACAAAGTATTTCCCCATACACTTTTTTATTTCTTTAGAGCTTTCTTAGTTGTCTAGATCGTTGATAGTTCAAGTAAGGCTGACTTAGTCGAGACTAAGTGCCACACGGAAGAACCTTGTAGAGGTAAGTCCGGGACAACACGGTATGGTGCTATTTCACATGCCATCCGTCCCTTTTTCCGTGCGAAAGTTGAGCCAACCATACCACTCCATCGGACCAAATGTGTGCCAAAGGTTTTGAGCCAATGCAATGGCTCACGCCATTTGCATTTTTTTTATGAGTGAGTAGGTATATTTGATGGGTATTTTGTGAGACTTACAGGTGATGTTATTGATGTGCTATGAAGGAGGGGTGTTTTAGTTATTGGTGTGTTAGTGTGTAGGGTGTGGATGATGGAAAGATACGGGAAAATGAAGGGACCATCTTATTCCTGCTGGAGAGTGAGACCATGCTTCAAAGGAAAACAAAGGGGACCATTAAAATGTATGTATTGAGGGACTTTAGTCCCGATTGAAAAAAAAGATAAATATTATAATATTGTGTTGTGAGTGAGTATTTGTGTCTTAGGGGTATTTTTAAATGATAAAAATTGTAATTAAATTAATAGAAGAGAGATAAGGTGCTGCAATGATTAAAGGAAAGTTGAAGAAAAAAGTTTTAGAGAGAGAAAAAGATGATGTGGAGCTGATATGACGAGGAAAAACCCAAACCACACCCTCCACCCTTATTGGGAGGAGATGATGTGACGCTGATGTGACACACCAATGGCTAATGATGATACTTTGTGCTCTTAGATGATATTTTTATGATGTTTTGGTAAAGGATGTATATTGGGCGTAAACCGATAGTTGTAAGTTGTTAATGTTAGCTATATAAATCAGTAATTATAAAGTTGTGAACAATAGCTTTATGTTTTATAAAAGTTTTTGACTTTTTGGTAACTAAAATGTCCCGGTAATAGTAACTTGTAAAATGACATAAAAAAAATATATTAAGAACATATATATATATATATATATATATATATATATATATATATATATATATATATATATATATATATATATATATATATATATATATATATATATATATATATATATATATATATATATATATATATATACTTTTTTTTAACATGAACCACTATAGTTCGAAAGGTCTTTCAGTGCCCGAGTTCAGTGACGGCAACAACTCACTAGTCGAAAAAGACGCAACTAGTCTTGGTATCAAGGCATCTTTCCTTTGCTGAAGAAGGTAGCTGAATATTCTCATGTTCCGATTGTCGACAAAAAACCATCAAAGTGCTCCCCTTTTTTTCTAATAATAAGGCACGGCAATAAGTTTTTCAAAGCCCCAACAGGCATGCCCATAGTACCTGTGGAATCAACTGTATGCGTTTGGTATATACTTTTTTTAACATGAACATACTAATATTGATAAAGTACGTTTCAAAACCATAGTAACAAATTTTTCTCATGACGAAACTGTTCCCATTTAACTAAAAATACGTATCGAGACTACAATAAAAAATTTACTCATATGAAAACATTTCATCACTAATCTCAATGATTTCTCGAAATATACTTAAATTGACTACACCTATCAAGTAGAGGCTTCCAAAGATGTCTATATAACGAGTTGTTATCATCCCGCGCGTTGCGACGAAGTTTACCCAAAACTATCTAAACAGATAATGTAACAACATATATTAAAGTTTAATATTTTTTATAAAATCGTACATTAGTCAAAGTATTACAATAAGGAGCTCATTTTATTCGCAATTTAAATATTTTTCATCGGTGTTTTCATAAGAAATGTGCCAAAATAGTTATTAGATATTTGATAAATGAAGTTTTGTTATATAAAAGAAAACGTAAATAACAAAAAACACCGAGTAATTTTTGTAGTGTGCTACATAGTCCGGAGGCATTTTGTATTTTTTTTATATATACTAAAACATTTTTTTTTAAATTGTACGTTAATCAAAAGTTTCCGATAAGGCTCAAAATTATTTTTTCTAAATCTAAAGTTTAGTTTTGCAAAATAATAATAATAATAATAATAATAATAAATGTTTGTATGATATTTGATAGTAAAGTTTGTTATATATAAAAAAATTTAATTAGCTAAAAGTATCAAGTGTGACATGCCAGATAGTCCAAGGAGGGTTTTGTGATTTTTTTCTCCATTATATTGTCTATACTTTTTTCATATATTATATATTTATAAGATTTGAATTTTAGAGTTATATGATTATAAAACTACCTGTACTGATGTATAATGAAAACCAAAATGAAAAGCTTAAGGGCATGCCAGTTTAGTTGGTGAAAAATTTTCCATTTTTTCAGAAAAATTTTCATATGAAAAAGGAAAACTTAAAAATCCGTTTAGTTACATTTTTATCAAACATTTTTTTAAAAAATGCGAAATTCTCATTCTCTAAATTTTAACTACAAATTTAAAAAGCTCATTCTACCCTTCTCACTTTTTGCATTCTAACTTTTTATACGTCTGTTTTAATACGTTTTCGTACGTTTTTTATACATTTCCTTACGCTGTCGCCCGTTCTCATCCATTTTTTTACGTATTTGTCATTTTTTTTTACGTTTTCGTCCGTTTTTTTACGTTTTCAATGGTTTTTACGTTGTCGTCCGTTATTATACGTTTTCGTCTGATCTTTTTATGTTTTCGTCAGTTTATTTACGTTTTCGTCCGTTTTTTTTACGTTTCCACTATTTATTTACGATTTCGTCAATTTTTTACGTTCATGTTTTTTTTTACATTTTTGTCTGTTTTTTTTTTACCTTTTTCTATTTGTTTACGTTTTCGTCGGTTTTTTACGTTTTTGTTCATTTTTTACGTTTTCGCCTTTTTTACGTTTTCGTCCATTTATTTACGTATTATTATGTTTTTAACGTTTTCGTCCATTTTTTTTTATTTTTCGTCCGTTTTTTACATTTTTGTCCTTTTTACGTTTTCGCCCGATTTTTACGTTTTCGTCTACTTTTTAATGTTTTCTTCCATTATTTTACGTTTTCGTCTGATACTTTTTACGTTTTCGTCAATTTACATACGTTTCCCTTCGTTTTTTACCTTTTCGTCCGTTTTTTTTTACGTTTACGTCTGTTTTTTTACGTTTTCGTCCATTTTTTACATTTTCGTCCGTTTTTTCGTTTTCTTCTGTTTTTTACGTGTTCATCAATTTTTTTCATCTTCGTTCGGTTTTTTTACGTTTTCTTCTTTTTTTGTTTTAGTCTGTTTTTTTACGTTTTTGAACCTTCATTTTTTTTATGTTGTCATCTATTTTTTTACGTTTTCGTCCGTTTTTTTTGTTTTCGTCTATTTTTTAACGTTTCGTCCATTTTTTTTACATTTTCGTTCGTTTTTTGCTTTTTGGTCCATTTTTTACGTTTTCGTCATTTTTTCGTTTTCGTCCATTTTTAACGTTTTTGTCCATTTTTTTAAATGTTTTCGTTTGTTATTTTACGTTTTCGCCCCTTTTTTTTTACGTTTTCGTCCATTTTGTGGAAAACTAGAAGGGGGGGTTGAATAGTTTTGTCGATTTTAAGTTAGTTTCAAAAACTTTAGATTCGTTAATATGTGAGATCTTATGGATGTAGAGAAAGTATAGATCTAATGATAAACCAAGTAAATAAAGTAAAGTTAAGGGATAGAAATGACACAACCGATTTATAGTGGTTCGGCTACAAGTACACATTCCTTGCCCTACTCCACTCCCCGCGTCACCTACTCAAGAGTTCAAGCACTATGTCAACAAACTCCTTCACTTGGCGGAGAAGCCTTCACAACGTTGCTTACATCTTTTTCCGGTACAAAGCTAAATACCGAGTCCGTAACATGGTGGACCAAACCAACACGACTATTACACAACAAATATGTGAAATATCAAATACAAGATCTTCGCTACAGAAATCTTGCGGAAAGTGTTATACCCCTTTATCACTTATACCTTATCACTACGTTAAGCAAACCCAACACCAACACGTATAACAAACAGTTATGCGTAGAAAGAAGAGAAAAGATTAAGCAAAGAGATGGCGACTTGATGTATATTCGTATGTATATGTTTAGAGAGGTAGAGAGAAGAAAGATGAAAACAATAAGTTGTATATTGCTTCAAAGGAAAACACACACACACACACTCAAGCACACCCCTCAAATGACATACTTGAGGGGTATATATAGTACAAGAGAGAGGATGCCCTAAGGCTTGGCCATGGGCCTTGAGATGGACTTGGATTGGGCTTGGGTTTCACGAACTAGACAAGGCTAGCTTAACATAACTTATGCCCAATTAGCTTAGCCCAATCCACGAGCCCGTTGACTATTCTATCACGATATCTAACACACATTACAAAGTTCCTAATCGTGAATGACCATCACTTCTAATAAAAATAATCAAGGCTAACAGAAAGGTTTTTAAAATACGGTTTACTTTAAAACTTTTATAAACTTAGCTCTTGATGCCAATTGTGGAAAACTAGAAGGGGGGGGGGTTGAATAGTTTTGTCGATTTTAAGTTAGTTTCAAAAACTTTAGATTCGTTAATATGTGAGATCTTATGGATGTAGAGAAAGTATAGATCTAATGATAAAGCAAGTAAATAAAGTAAAGTTAAGGGATAGAAATGACACAACCGATTTATAGTGGTTCGGCTACAAGGACACCTTCCTTGCCCTACTCCACTCCCCGAGTCACCTACTCGAGAGTTCAAGCACTATGTCAACAAACTCCTTCACTTGGCGGAGAAGCCTTCACAACGTTGCTTACACCTTTTTCTGGTACAAAGCTAAATACCGAGTCCGTAACACGGTGGACCAAACCAACACGACTATTACACAACAAATATGTGAAATATCAAATACAAGATCTTCGCTACAGAAATCTTGCGGAGGAACAAATCAATCAAGGACCCCTTGCTTGGATGACTTGTAGAATGCTCATGATCTCGCCTTAGAGAAGGACCTATATGAGAATCACTAAAGAAAGAAAGAAGGAAGTACTCTCTAGATCAAGTGATCTTTTGTTAGAAGAGAATGAGAGTATATGAGAGAATTAGTAAGAAGAGGGGTGAGTTAGAATGAAGAAATAACTCTCTATTTATAGGCAATTTCTGCCACTGTTTCCCGGATCCCACGGATCCCTCCCACTTGGGATCCGTCTAGTGTAATCCTAGGGATCCATGGGACGCTCCTCTTTGCCCATGGGTTTTTTGGTTATGGGTTGGTCCATGGGTTTTCCTTAGATTCAATGTATCTAATAAATACATTGTATCTGTCAAATGGATATGGGTCAATGGGTTATGGATATGATCCATTGGTTGTGGTTTTTACCCATCCTAATAAACTATTACAACAAATGATTAATTACAACGTTTTTGTATTTAAATGGCTATATGTAAATGCTTTACAAAAATAACATGTATCCTTATAATTGTACTTAAGATAACATTATATTTGTTATCAACAAAACACAAAGAGATCGCAAAATATTAATAAACGTTTTTACGGTTTATTTGTATTAACAATCTCCCCCTTTTTGTTGATGACAAAACATAATGTTATGATGAGTAAAACTTAAGAATAGATGTATGTTTTGAAAGCCCCTAAGTTTTACTTCTTCTCCCCCTTTTTGTCGAAACAAAAAGTTAACCCTTCAAAGAAATAAAAGTGTGGAAAAATTAGTCCACGTATCGCTTACTCCCCCTTGACGGTAACTCCCCCTAGTTTGGGGCGTCAAGTGAATAAAAATAAAAAAAATCCTGCAAAGTGAGATGTTAGTAACATGCTTAAATAATCTTGTGATTGACGAGAATCAAGATTGGGAGCCAAGGTATGTAAACAAGGTCTTGTAATAAAATAACAAAGTGTAGTGGTATTTATGCCACCTACAAGCATGTAAAAATAAGAACAAGACTTGTTCTTGAAAATGACTTCAAAATAAAAAGTACTAAAAATAAAAAAATAGTAGTAATGATTCCTTCCATGCTTGCATAAGGTTATGGATCAAGAATGAGGTTGAGTATGAATCGCATTTCTTCCCTAACTTCTATTGCAATTTCCCTAGTGGATTGGCAATGTTCACAATGTAAGTGATGTGGGTAATGAGTACGGAAATCTTCCGGGTTGTTTTGATTTGTGAGTTGCGGAAGTTGTGGTGGAAAAATAGGAAAATACGGATCAATGTCCGGAATAATTAGAAGTGGTGATGGAAGAGAACCTAGATGTTCTTGTAGTTTAATGGGAGCTAAAGGTGGTGATGTTTCAAGATCATTGAATATTGTGTTTGGAGAAGTTGGAGGTGTCAAAAAGGCTAATTCTTTTTGCTTTGGTTGTTGAGATCTTGTTAGAGTCGTAAGGAGTTCCAAAAGAGTGATTTTAGGTAGTGAGTGATTTGGTGATGAAGTTGGTGTACTCGTTGGTGATGAAGGAGGTGCTATAATGGAAGCATCTTGTGGTGAGTTATTTGATGATGATTTTCCTAAGCAACAAGATCGGATGTTAATCCGTGCGGATATCCTAGAGTTTGATTGTGGTATTTTGGAAGGTGGAAGTACAAAGGTTTGGGTTTCATGAAGATGATTGTTTGTATTAGGTGATTCATCTAAAGGGTTTGTGGATGACATGGTGTATTGTGTTTGTGAGGATGAGATGGATTATGCAAGTATTTTGGGAGTTCTATATATAGAAAAACAAAGCATTGTAATGAATGCTTGACCCAAAATGTGGATTAAAATCTAATGATTAGATATGAATTTAAGGCGTGTGATCATGAGAACACAAGCATTAAAGAGCATACTCCAAAAAATAAAACAAATGTGGATTTTTCATCCAAAGTGAGAAAAATAGAAGGTAAAAACAGCTTCTGTCTCACGGATCCCACGGATCCTTCCCTTGAGGGATCCGTCCAGCATGAAGGCTGGGATCCGTGGGTCTGGTGATTCAGGCAGCACAAAAATTTTCTTTTGGAAACATTTTTGCCTATTGTGTGCCTATATGCAAACTATTTGGAGTTGCGGTTATCTCGACTCCAAAAAAAAATAAGCTAGAAATGAAAAAGCATACTATTATGTGAGATAACCCGAAAACACATACTTAGTACTTTGAGTACGTAATTTAGTGTTACCAATGCTCCTAATTCAATGTGGCTTAAATGAATGTACCCGAAAACACATATTAGTTATATGTCTTCTTTAGCATTCAAAAGACATGAGATGCAATGAAAACGGGTTTTTTACGTTGTATTAATAATGAAAAAGCGATTTGTCCTAGACGTGAGAAATTGCTTTTGTGAAATTGATACGGGAAGGAGTATCATTTTAGAAAGCATCTTGAAATGCAAACGTTTTATCCTTTTGAAAGAAAGATGTGTATGTAACTCGTACTTATTTTGAAAGAAAATAAGAAGATTATAAGTGAAAAACTTATCTTGGGTTTTGAAAATTCCCGTATTGTTTGTGATTTGTGAGTGAAATAGAGATCCTAAACTCAGAAAGAAGAAGGCTAGTGTTTACATACCTTGTAGAGTCAAAAAGTAAATTACGACGTTTGTTCCATGAGACCAAGACCAAGATGAAGTAGGTTGAATTGTTCCCATTTCAACGGTTTGGTGAGGACGTCGGCTATGTTGTCTTCGGATGCTACCTTGTCAATAGAGATGTTCCCCTTTTGAACATTGTCTCTTAAGAAGTGATGACGAATCTCTATATGCTTTGTGCGAGAATGTAATACCGGATTCTTGCTTAGATCTATGGCACCCTTGTTGTCACATAGAATGGTTATGTCACTAAGATGAATGTCGTAGTCGACTAACGCTTGTTTCATCCATAGTGCTTGTTGGCATGCTTTTCCGGCGGAGACGTATTCGGCTTCAGTTGTTGATATTGCTAATGCCGTTTGTTTCTTTGAAAACCAAGATGTTAAACAACATCCCATAAAAGTACATACCCCACTTGTACTTTTTCGGTCAACATAATCACCTGCATGGTCAGAATCTGCATATACAATTGTTTCTACTCCCGTGCCCTTAGGGTACCATAATCCTAATTGTGTTGTACCCTTAATATATCTAAATATTCTTTTTACGGCTTCTAGGTGTGATATTTTAGGGTCTTCTTGAAACCTAGCACATAAGCAAACACTAAACATGATATCCGGCCTACTTGCCGTAAGGTAGAGAAGACTACATATCATGCCATGATATTTAGTATTATCGACGGATTCGCCATCTTCATCTTTTGTGAGTTTGGTGTCGGATGACATTGGTGTCCTAATTGGTTTTGACTCTTCTATACCGAATTTGTTTAACATCTCCTTTATGTATTTAGATTGATTAAAGAAGATACCATCTTCTACTTGTTTGATTTGTAGACCAAGAAAGAAACTAAGTTCTCCCATCATACTCATCTCGAACTCGTCATGCATGATTTTAGAGAAATCATCACACATGTCTTGACAAGTGGATCCGAATATAATATCATCTACATATATTTGCACTATGATTATATGTGACTCTCTTTTCTTAGTAAAAAGTGTGTTGTCAACTAACCCCATGGTATAGTTGTGTTTAATTAAAACTGACTTGAGTCTATCATACCAAGCTTTTGGAGCTTGTTTAAGACCATAAAGGGCTTTCTTTAATTTATACACATGTTTAGGTTTTTCAAAATCGATGAAGCCCGGAGGTTGAGCTACATATACTTCTTCATTAATGAAACCATTTAGAAAAGCGCTTTTGACATCCATTTGATAAAGCTTTAGATCATTAGCACAAGCATACGCAAGAAGTATTCTTATAGACTCTAATCTAGCCACGGGGGCATATGTCTCATCAAATTCTATTCCTTCTTGTTGGTTATACCCTTGGGCAACGAGTCTAGCCTTGTTCCTAGACACTACTCCGTTTGCATCTAATTTGTTTTTATAAACCCATTTGGTTCCTATTATGGTTTGATTACTAGGTGGAGGGACAAGTGTCCAAACATCATTAGAAACAAATTGATTTAATTCTTCTTACATAGCCATTACCCAACTCTCATCTTTTATGGCTTCTTGTGTATTCTTAGGTTCTATGGTTGAAACGAAACAAAACAAGCTACTTTGGTTTTGAACTTGAGACCTTAATGTTCTTTCGTTTAGCTTTCCTATGACCATATCTACGGGGTGATCTTTGGACTCTTTAATGTTTATGACTTCATCATTTAAAGGTTCTTCATCTTCATTTACCTTTTTCTTAATTACTATAACTTCGCTTTCTACAATCTCATCATCGACAAGAGGTGGAGAGGGTTTGGGTGGACTTTCATCAAATTTTATATTTAATGACTCTTCTACCTTCATTGTTTCTTTGTTTAATATGACGTAAGCTTTGCTATTTGGAGAGTAACCTAGAAAGATACCTTCAGTTGATTTAGGATCAAATTTTGTAAGGTAATCTTTAGTGTTAAGAATAAAACATTTGCTACCAAAGACTCTAAAGTGATATAACGTAGGATTTTTGCCTCGGAGTAACTCGTATGGAGTTTTACCTAAGATTGGTCTAATTAAGACTCGATTGAGTATGTACGTTGAAGTATCAACGGCATTGCACCAAAAATTTTGAGGTATGGATTGCTCATTAAGCATGGTTCGACTCATTTCTTGTAGGGTTCTATTCTTTCTTTCAACTACCTCATTCGATTGTGGAGTGCGCGGAGCCGAGAAGTTGTGAGTAATACCATTAGCGTCACAAAAAGCTCCAAATTGCACTTCATTATCAAATTCCCTACCATGATCCGTCCTAATAGACACTATAGGACTTCCTAATTGTATTTGGATTTTCTTGCTTAATATTTCAAAATAATTAAACGTTTTCGTTTTGTTCTTTAATAATTTTGTCCATGTGTACCTAGAGTAATCATCCACTATTACCAAAGTGTAGTAGTTGCCTCCATAACTTTGGATAGCGGATGGACCAAATAAATTCATATGTAATAATTCTAGACACTTAGTTGTAGACACCATGTTTTTAGCTCTATGACTAGAATGAACTTGTTTTCCTACATTACAAGCATCACAAAACTGATGTTCATATTTTAACTTAGGTAGATCTCTTACTAGATCTTTGGATGATAGCGATTGAAGAATTCGCATGTTGGCGTGACCCAATCTTTGATGCCATAAGGTCGAAGTATCATCCATAGAGGTAAGACATAGTTTGTCTTTAGGTTCATTACCGATTTTAATGACATAGACTCCATGTTTCCTAATTCATCTTCCTATGGTTATGCCATTTTTTAATATCTTACTACTGGTTTCGGTAAAAAGTACATTGCACTTTTTATCACATATTTGTCCTATACTAAAGAGGTTAAAGTTTAGGTTTTCTACGTGACACACATCGTTAATGGTTAGAGATTTGTTAGAAATCGTACCTTTACCGATGATTTTACTTTTGCTATTTCGAAACACCACATTACCTCCATTGAAGGATTCATGTGTGGAGAATAGATCCTTATTGCCGGTCATGTGCCTCGTGCACCCGCTATCCTTGACCCATTCATCCGGGTCTAGGTCGACCTTTAAGCACACCTAAGAAAACAATTAACTCAAAAGTTTGGTCCCCATTTGTTCATGGGTCCATTAGTGTTAAACATTCCATCCATGTTAGACATGTATGGATAAGATGAGTATGCATTCCATGGAGCAAAGTTTTGAAAAGGAAAACCATTTTTCATATTTGGGTTCCATCCCTTTTGATGGTTACTTCTCGGGTAAACATTATTAGGTCTCCTAGATGGATTAGGTCTTGAAAAAGATGGATCCTTGTTTCTTGCAAAAGTAGGATTATATTTTGGAGGTGGTTGTCTAGTGGTGAAATGAGTTGGTTTCTTCTTTTTAATGATAACAAAATCTGTTCTAGATGAAGAAGCTACGTTATTACCACTGTTTGCTACAACAGACCCACGGATCCCTGGCTTAACACTAGCCGGTTCCCTTTTGATGGGATCCGCCACAACAGTGGCTGGTTTTTCTAGTGCCTTAACAAATTGTGTTTCTTTGTTTTCACTAGTTGATGGATCAAGTTGTTGAATACTGATAAGGTTTTAAAAGGTACCTTTTTAAGGGGTCATTTAAGCCCTTATTCGATCACTTCTGTATCCGTTATTGCTTAATATCGTTCCTTTTCACTTTTTAGGTCTCTTGAAGGCAAAATGCTGGAATGATGCTTATTTGGACGAAAAGGCGCGAATATACGAAGAAAATGGCCAAAGTCAGAATCGAGACACTCAAAGCTGCTGAAACATAAGGCGACGGCGTCACTGCATATCTGCGACGCCGTCGGGAAGGAATTTTGCGACGGGTCAGAAGCGAAATTGCATGTTTTCAAGGGACGACGTCAGGTTCTAAAGGAGTAGGCCGTCGTTACTCAGACGGCCTAGATGCAGCCAAGACGGCGTCAGAGCTGAAGGGGACGGCATCACAGTCATAAGGTGACGCCGTCGCAAGGTTTACGTGGCCAAGACGAAACCCTAATGACGGCGACACGACGGCGTCACGAAACATAAGGTGACGCCGTCGCAGATGTAATCTTATATATAGAATCCGAATTTTTCAGTTTTGTGTGTAGTCTTTTGGAGTAAAAACCTAAAACCGAACCAAGGCTTTCTTGTGCAGTATTTTAGGGTTCTAAACCCTATTATACATCAAGATAAGTATTTACTTCATTAATTTAATTATGTCTTTGATTATTTGTGTGTATGCTTGCATGTTCTCCATGTCCGGCTAATTTATTTGTGTGTTTGCTTAGGAAATATGAAACTTAATTATTGAATATTGATTGGTTGATACTTATCTTAGTTGACTAATGATCTAGAGTGCGCTAGATTATTCGTTGTGTACTTAATGCTTGACTTTTCTTTGTGAACTTTAGAATATAATTATCTAGGTAATTGTAGGATAAAGTATTCAAGGACAACCGTAGAGTAGGCGTCTATAAATCACTAGAGGATTTGTAAACAAGACCCTTTGGTAATTTCAAAGAGTTAGGGAAACAAGCACGCCCTATAGCCTTAGAATCACAACGCAACTAGGAATAAGGACGTGACAAATCAACCATCAATAGGAGATAATTAAGGAGTAGTAAAACCTAAGTAAACACATCTTTAAACTATCATACGAGTACAAATCAATTAGACATAGACTATCACAACCTTAGCTTAGATAATTAGATAATAGTAGAGTAATCGGTAGCAATACCAACCCCCCAAATCCAATACCCGAGATTCGTACCTTTTCATTTTCTAAAAAACATAAAAAGATAAAAAAATAATCTTCCTCAACCTCAACCTTAGCGTAGTAACTTCTCACTAGCATTCCTATTCCCCTAGAGAACGATATCAATACCCGTGGCTTACCCTAATTACTACACTACAACGATTAGGTTCACTGCCTAGGGTGTTATAAAACTTGCTCGAAGAAAAGGAAGTTTCCTTGACCCCGAACGACGCGTGTAGCGTTATCAAATACCTAAACCTTTTTGGTTGTTACCGGTTTTCACACTATCTAATATCATATCTAAAGTATTCGTACTCATTCTAGCAATTTTAGAATCTAGTTGATCAACTAGTGTTTGAAGTTGAACGCAAAGTTCACATTCACCACTTGCTATTTTACCCTTTTCCAAACGTTTCAGTTTTGCTTTTAATTCTATGACTTCTTTATCTAAGCGTTGGTTTTGATTTTTTAAAAGCTTGTTTTTGTTAATTATTTTTAAGCTAGTATTGCATAGTTTGTCATATTCATTATGCAATGAGTCGTCATCAAGTGATGAGCTACTATAGTATTCGTGACATACCTCGTCATTTGCCATGAGACAAATTTCTTCGTCCTCCTCGTTGCTCATTCCCCACGTGCCGCTTACGAACACCTTTTGATCATCCCGTTTGGGACACTTACTAATAAAGTGGTTTGGGTCCCCACACTTAAAGCAAGTACGATCATCTTTTGGCTTCTCGTCCTCTTTGCTTTTTCGAAAGCCTTTCTTATCGTCATACAGTTGTTTGACGTATCTTCTCTTCCTTCAAAAGAACTTTTTAAAGTTCCTTACCACCATAGCGTACTCCTCGTCGTCACTACCCGAAGAGGAGTGCTCTTCATTGCTTGAAGCCTTTTTGGCTTTAAGGGCAAGAGATTTGTGTTTCTCTTTCACCTTTGAGGCTTCGGAGTCTTTAGCAAGTACAAGCTCGTAGAATTTTAAGTTGCCTATGAGTTCATCAAGGGTGAGGATTGTCAAATCTTTTGACTCTTCGATCGCCGTCACCTTGGATCTCCACTTCGATGGAAGTGCCCTTAGATATCTCCTAACATGGTTACGGCTAGAAAAAGATTCATCAAGTGCTTGTAAAGATGTAATAATAGTATTAAAGTTAGCAAATAAATGATCTATAGTTTCCTCATCCGATATTGAAAATTGTTCATATTGTTGAACAAATAAATCAATTTTATTATTTTTAACTTGTTGATTACCTTGATGAGTTACAACTAAAGAATTCCAAATTTCTTTAGAGGTTTTAAGCATAGAAATTTCTTTCGAATTCCTTTTTGGGTAAAGCATTATACAAAACCATTTTAGCTTCACTATTTTTAGAAAGCTTTTTCTTCATTTCATCATTTAGTTTATCATGAGGTATGTTAACTAAATTTCCTTTATCATCTTTTGAGGTAGCCTCAAAATCGCCTTCAACAATAATGTACCAAAGATCAATATCTTTAGACTTCACATATGTTTCTAATCTATTTTTCCAATATATAAAACCATTAGTTTCAAGTAGTGGTGGTCGTTGCATAGATTGCCCTTCCTTGTAATTTTCAGAACCCATAGTGATCGAAAGTGTTATACCCCTTTATCATTTATACCTTATCACTACGTTAAGCAAACCCAACACCAACACGTATAACAAACAGTTATGCGTAGAAAGAAGAGAAAAGATTAAGCAAAGAGATGGTGACTTGATGTATATTCGTATGTATATGTTTAGAGAGGTAGAGAGAAGAAAGATGAAAACAATAAGTTGTATATTGCTTCAAAGGAAAACACACACACACACACTCAAGCACACCCCACAAATGACATACTTGAGGGGTATATATAGTACAAGAGAGAGGATGCCCTAAGGCTTGGCCATGGGCCTTGAGATGGACTTGGATTGGGCTTGGGTTTCACGAACTAGACAAGGCTAGCTTAACATAACTTATGCCCAATTAGCTTAGCCCAATCCACGAGCCCGTTGACTATTCTATCACGATATCTAACACACATTACAAAGTTCCTAATCGTGAATGACCATCACTTCTAATAAAAATAATCAAGGCTAACAATCTCCCCCTAAGGGGTGGTCATTCAAAAGATGCTCCACTTGAATAGGTCTTTAATCTTTTTGAGCTTGAACTTTGCGTGTAGATATAGAATAGTCTTGATTCTTTGTTCCTTCATGCTTTGTGATCAGTTAATGGTGTTGTCTGCCGTTGTCAACTTCGTTGGTTAGGTGTCTCCACGCCTTTCTCCACCATGCTCACAATTCTATTTGACTTTGATTTACCAATGACGTAGTTCTCTAGTCTTTATACTTTGAGGATTCTTTGACATTGACGAAGAATCATCTTTAACTTTGTTGCCTTTGATTTTGATGAGAACTTTTCATGTGTTGTTGGTATGAGCATGTGGCGAGTCTGCACGATCCATCCGCTCCGGAGCTTCCATAAGAAGAAAACATAAAACAGGTTAGTAATAAGCGGATTCCGGCACTTACAAGTTTGAATTTCGAGGGTGTTAACAACATAGTGTGAAAACACATCTCTAATTCTCACAGAGGCCGTTCCTGAACTGGAGTCCCACAAGTGAGATAAAGCGATATACCGAAGTACATCTACAGTTCAGATGAGTCGCTGAGGTACACCGAAGCATCACCCCACGACTGTAGACCGTTTGAGACACACTAAGCGTAATCCACGGAGAATTACCGAAGTGACCTGCTGTCAGGGCTGCTTGATGTTGACCCTGGCAGGAATTTCCATTCAATCACTGAAGATCACAGATGTGAAACTTCTCATAAATGTTCTGGCAGATTGCTAAGATCTGCGTAGGACTCTATAATATATCACTTGTGCCCTTATTGATGAACAACAAGCGATGTCATGTCATGTGTTCCTATGAGATCTTTTGATGAATCTCGTGGCTCTAGACTCAATAGTGCATTTTGGTTTTCCTGAGCGGAGACTAGGGAGAGGGTCTCCTTCTTCAATACCAACGATCTCTAAGAGAAAGTCGATAGATTATGTAGGGTTTCCAGTGAGAATGAAACAAATCCCTTTTGAGAGGAATTGAGTGGCTAGAAGGTTTAGTGCAGTGCGTCACTGGGTCCATGACGTCTTTGTCTTCAATACCAGTGTCATCTAGTGACAACCAGTAGCAGATGAATTGAACCCGGTTTCTGCCCTAAGGTTGAATATGGAGGGCTATTTCTTTTCACCCTTTATCATTACATTTCTTTTTAATTCTTCAACCCCTTCTTTCTCCTTTCTCACATTACTCCTTTTTTTTTCAATCATTCCTAAGGACTTCTAATGCTAACTATTTGTGATGTCCTTGGGTAGATCCCTCCAGCTCTGGCGGATCATAGGACGAGTTTCCTATCCTTAGTCACCTTATAACTCCATGACTGTCCTATTGTTGCCATAAAACCATTTTTCTTGAAAATCTCTCAGAGTCTTTATGATAGAAAACATGTTTGGAACACTCCGAGAGTTTTATACTTTTAGAAACACTCCCCCTTCACATGTGCTTATATGTTTTGACAGAAATCTGCACATAGAGGGTAGAGTTCGCACTTTTTGAATTGATCGACTTTAAATGAACTAGACCGATTCGAGACACGTTTACATCACTTAGAGAACTAGCTTGAAATTATTACCCGTCCTGGTCAAGTCCATAGAAAGTTTCAAAACAAACACAAACACTCCTAAACCATTGTTAGGCGATTGATACCAATTGTTATACCCCTTTATCACTTATACCTTATCACTACGTTAAGCAAACCCAACACCAACACGTATAACAAACAGTTATGCGTAGAAAGAAGAGAAAAAATTAAGCAAAGAGATGGTGACTTGATGTATATTCGTATGTATATGTTTAGAGAGGTAAAGAGAAGAAAGATGAAAACAATAAGTTGTATATTGCTTCAAAGGAAAACACACACACACACACTCAAGCACACCCCTCAAATGACATACTTGAGGGGTATATATAGTACAAGAGAGAGGATGCCCTAAGGCTTGGCCATGGGCCTTGAGATGGACTTGGATTGGGCTTGGGTTTCACGAACTAGACAAGGCTAGCTTAACATAACTTATGCCCAATTAGCTTAGCCCAATCCACGAGCCCGTTGACTATTCTATCACGATATCTAACACACATTACAAAGTTCCTAATCGTGAATGACCATCACTTCTAATAAAAATAATCAAGGCTAACAGAAAGGTTTTTAAAATACGGTTTACTTTAAAACTTTTATAAACTTAGCTCTTGATGCCAATTGTGGAAAACTAGAAGGGGGGGGGGGGTTGAATAGTTTTGTCGATTTTAAGTTAGTTTCAAAAACTTTAGATTCGTTAATATGTGAGATCTTATGGATGTAGAGAAAGTATAGATCTAATGATAAAGCAAGTAAATAAAGTAAAGTTAAGGGATAGAAATGACACAACCGATTTATAGTGGTTCGGCTACAAGGACACCTTCCTTGCCCTACTCCACTCCCCGAGTCACCTACTCGAGAGTTCAAGCACTATGTCAACAAACTCCTTCACTTGGCGGAGAAGCCTTCACAACGTTGCTTACACCTTTTTCTGGTACAAAGCTAAATACTGAGTCCGTAACACGGTGGACCAAACCAACACGACTATTACACAACAAATATGTGAAATATCAAATACAAGATCTTCGCTACAGAAATCTTGCGGAGGAACAAATCAATCAAGGACCCCTTGCTTGGATGACTTGTAGAATGCTCGTGATCTCGCCTTAGAGAAGGACCTATATGAGAATCACTAAAGAAAGAAAGAAGGAAGTACTCTCTAGATCAAGTGATCTTTTGTTAGAAGAGAATGAGAGTATATGAGAGAATTAGTAAGAAGATGGGTGAGTTAGAATGAAGAAATGACTCTCTATTTATAGGCAATTTCTGCCACTGTTCCCCGGATCCCTCCCACTTGGGATCCGTCTAGTGTAATCCTAGGGATCCGTGGGACGCTCCTCTTTGCCCATGGGTTTTTTGGTTATGGGTCATGGGTTATGGGTTGGTCCATGGGTTTTCCTTAGATTCAATGTATCTAATGAATACATTGTATCTAGTCAAATGGATATGGGTCAATGGGTTATGGATATGATCCATGGGTTGTGGTTTTTACCAATCCTAATAAACTATTACAACAAATGATTAATTACAACATTTTTGTATTTAAATGGCTATATGTAAATGCTTTACAAAAATAACATGTATCCTTATAATTGTACTTAAGATAACCTTATATTTGTTATCAACAAAACACAAAGAGATCACAAAATATTAATAAATGTTTTTACGGTTTATTTGTATTAACACATTTATTTATGTATTCGTTTGTTTTTTAAATGTTTTCGTATGTTTTTTACGTTTTTGTCAAATTTTTTACGTATTTGTCCCTATTTTTTTGTTTTCTTCCGTTTTTTTAAGTTTTCGCCCATTTTTTACGTTTTCGTCAATTTATTTGTGTATTCATATGTTTTTTTTACTTTTTTGTCCTTTTTCTACGTTACGTTTTCGTCCATTTTTTATGTTTTCGTCTGTTTTTTACGTTTTCATCCATTTTGTTTTTACGTTTTTGTCCATTTTTTTACGTTTTCATATGTTTTTATATGTTTTCATCTATTTTGTTACGTTTTCGTCCGTTTTTTACGTCTTCGTCTGTTTTTTACGTTTTTGTCTGTTTTCTTACATTTTCATCCATTTTTTTTACCTTTTCATATTTTTTTTACGTTTTCGTCATTTTTTACGTTTTCTTCCGTTTTCATATGATTTCGTAAGTTTTGTATGTTTTTATTACGTTATTCTACGTTTCCTAACATTATCTTACCTAAGAAAACGGACAAAAACGTAAGAAAACGTTAAAAATTTGATAAAAACATAAAAAAACGGGCTAGAACGTAAAAAGAGACGAAAATGTACAAAAACAGACGAAAACATAATAAAACGGACGAATAAAAAAATGGACGAAAACGTTAGAAAATAGAAGAAAACGTAAGAAAATAGACTAAAACGTAAGAAACGGACGAACGTAAAAAAGAGATTAAACGTAAGAAACGGATGAAAACATTAAAAAAAGGACGAAAACGTAAAAAACAGAAGAAAACGTAAAAAATTAGACGAAAGCGTAAAATCACATACGAAAACGTAAAATAACAGACGAAAACGTAAAAAAACGGACGAAAACGTAAAAAAGAGACGGAAATGTAAAAGACCGGATGCAAAAGTAAGATAACGGACGAAAACATAAAAAAAACAAATGAAAACGTAAAAAACGGACGAACCGTAAAAAGCGGACACAAACGTAAAATAACAGACGAAAACTCAAAAAAACCGTAAAAAAAGGACGAAAAGGTAAAAAAAACAGACAAAAACTTAAAAAAAACGAAAACAAAATAATCATATGAAAACGTAAAATAACAGACGAAATCGTAAAATAACGGACGAAAACGTAGAAAAACGGACGAAAACCTAAAAAAACAGACGAAAACGTAAAAAAAACTTAATAAAATCAGATGAAACGTATAAAAATGGATAAAAAAAAATGATAACGTACAAAAACGAAAAAAATGGATGAAGAGGTATAAAACCGTAAAAAACGTATAAAATGGATAAAAACGTACAAAGATCCAATATGGGAAATAAAGTTGATATAAAAAAGAAAAAATGTTTGAAAAGTGCTTCATCTAAACATCTTTTCTTTTAAAAAAAAAAGAAAAAGTATAAATCTATCTAAATGCGTTTTCAAAATTCTCAACTCTTCTCTAGAGAAGAAAAATCAATCCCTTTTCTAGAAATTTAAGAATGGAAAAACAAGAAAGATTTTCACCAACTAAACGACCCCGTATAGTTCTAAAAAAAAGCTTTCAAAACTTGCTTACCAAACATGCCCAATATTCGATCTTTTTTTATTCAAGGTCCTAAAGCCCATTCTAAATAGAGAATTTATGGTAAGAGACAGAGATAAAGGGCCTTTGCGCATTATATTTAATTTTAAAGATTTATGAATTTGGACTTGTGATCCTCATAAGAACTTGCAAGGACTCCGCATAGTCAAGTGTGACCCAATAAAAAACTGTCACGTCAACAAAATTTGATAAAAAAATATTTTATTTCCTCTCAGCTTGGTCCTCAAAAAGACTTACGAGGGTATCGTGGAGTGTGAGGATTTCGTGGATTGAGCCACATGGCTGTGAGCGGGAGCCCTCACAAGTTTTTACGAGAACCATAAGTCCAAATTCGAAAACTCTTGATATTTGATCTATACCGTTAAAAACGCATCTATTTTAGTCATTTGCCATAATTTTCTCTTTTCATTAAAGCTGTGAATGATACGGCAAACTTAATATGTTGCCCTTTTTGATTTTACTTATTGCAAACTATAAGCAAAATCATAACTAATTGCAAAAAGATAAAATTGTCATTCTGAACAAATTTGTGATCACCTTGCACATGCTAAAGTGAGTGGAGCATGGGTTAACACCATTGCGCAACTCCTTCGGTCTTACCTGCATGGGAGCCAAATTCTGCTTTCCATGTTTTACTTTGTCTCAGCCAATACACCCTCCATACGACTATATATTTCAATGTTATGAATAGATTCCTATAACATAAAGACTGGCAACCCATTCATCTTCTAATTAATAACCATCTTTGTTATGCAACTGCACTGCATAGTCACATTATAAAACCATTCACTACTTCCCTATGAACTTTTTGTATTCGAGTGTATAGACGGAATTTGGGTGAATTTTTTAGAAGAACCGAGTGCTATATTAGTTAAATTCGGGAGGACCAAAGTTGTATTTCCTTTAAACAAGTATAAGTCAAACCTCAAAGTTTTGGAGGGTCGTGGCCCTTCCCGGTTTTCACTAAAGTCCGTCATGTTTGAATGGACTTGAATATTTAACATGATATTTATCAGTAAGTAGTAGATCATTGATTAAGTCCCCAACTCTGAAACCCTTAAACTTAAGGTCCTTTGACCAAACCGAGGTTACGTTTGATCTTTAAAGCCCTTCATGTGAGGATATTATCGTCTGATTACTCTTACTATTTTATTATTTTTATTATTCATAGCAGGGTATCCGCGCGTTGCGACGGCAGGTACCCTGTAATTACAACTTGCAACGGGTAATGTTTTATGATACTCCCTCCGTCCCACATCAAGTGTCCACTATGACTTTTTTAAGTCTTTTTTCTTCAACTTTGACTTTAAACATTTTGTTTATGTTATATAATACTTGATGCAAGATATATGAATGGATTAAGGTTTTAAATGTGTTTTCATTTGTAAAATTTTCATTAGGTATTATATAACACTAGCAGGGTACTCGGGCGTTGCAGCGGCGGGTACCCTGAAATAAAAATTTTCGATAAATAATGTGTTTTAGTTTATTATGTTCTTTTTAACAATAAATTTACGGATATCAAGAATTTCGTATAGCCTGCGCCCGTTCGGCTCGAACCCGGTGGCCCGTGTCTGCTCGGGCTCGAGCCCATTTAGTCCGCGCTCGTTCGGGCTCAAGCCCAATTGGCTCGTTGCCCGTTCGGGCTTGAATATTTGTATAATGTGCTTTATTATTTGTAGTAGTGAAATTTAATGCAGAAATTGTGTTTATTTGGTTGTACAATATGCTTGATAATTTGTATTTCTTATGTAAGGGGTGTTTTAATAACTGTATTAATTGTATTTATTGACCAGTTAAATAATTGACTACATTAAATAACATTAATGTGGTGTTTTGTTGTACACTATGCTTCTTGTCTTGTACATCTGAAAATTATGTGCATTAAAGTTGTACACTATGTTTCTTTTCTTGTAAGTAGTAGTCATTATAGTCATTAATAACATTGACCACTTTAATAGCATTAATTTTGTAAGTCTGAAATTACATCATTCTTATTTTGATGTACACTATGCTTATTTTGTTGTAAATCTGAAAATTGGTTGCAGCTATTGTACATTGTGCTTAAATGGTTGTAATTTTTGGTGAAGGAGTGTTTTTAATAGCATTAATGTTGTTTGATAGAATTTTGGTCTTAAAATGACACCACACTTTATTTTGTTGTACAATATGCTTACTTTGTTGTAATTCTGAAAATTGGGTGCATTAAAGTGTTGTAAACCATGATTAATTTCTTGTACGTCTTAAAATTAAGAGTGAGGTGTCTTCGTGCATTATAAGTAGTATAGATGAACAAATATATTTAAGGTAAAAGTTGAAGGAAAAAGGCTTAAAAGAGTTATAGTGGACACTTAATGTGAGACTGATAACATCAAATTATCCTGAATATTAAGTGTTAATTTCCCCCGATAATGCTTGTAATTTATATCATTTATATGGATTTACGCTTGTTTTCCATTATATTCCACTTTCAGGTAAATTACGAGCATTAGAGCTAAAGAGACGCGAAATTGGAGAGTTATTAAAGATTTACCATAGTATGCTCACTTTGAAGAAGTTACGGTGTAACTCATCTCTCACATTATGCCGTAACTAAAGCGTGACTTAGAAAACCAACTTATCAGAAGATTACGGCGTAACTCTCCCAAAGATTACGACGTAACCATATTAGGTCAAATGAGGTTCCGCGCCGCTGATAATTACGCCGTAACTCATGCATCAACTACGGCGTAACCAAGATTTATTGAAGATACGGCGTAACCCCTTCTTAGGTTACGCCGTAACCAGCAGATCTAGTGCAATTTACGAAGAAGTTATATGTTACGGCGTAACTATTTTATAAGTTACGCCGTAACCAAGATCTGGCCTATAAATACCCCACGATTTACAGCATTTCAAATTATCCCATTTCACACACAACAATCAGAGAACGTGAGAAGAAGCCAAAGGCAGATCTAAAGGAGCAGACTGAGCTATCTCCAAGGGAGAAATCACTCCCCTACGATAAGCATTAGCTTTTTATCTTTTCTTTACTTTCGCTTCATGTATTTCGTAACATTAAACATTGAATTGATTTGTATGGTTAATATGAGCGGCTAAGCACCTCTTGGAGCTGGCCTAGTTATGATTCCTTAATTGTTTTGTTTGCGTTTACATTGCTTCCGTATAATTATTTCTAAGTGTATGCATGCATAGTTTATTGGTAGCTACCCTTGTTTCGGTAGTTTTGAATGGTGGTAGAGGCTAGTTGCTTAGGAGATATGACCAACCGACCCTAAGTGAGTAGACTGAGACAGGAAGGGTAAGATATGACCATCTGACGACCCTTTCTACTTGTGCGATTTGACCAACTGATCACCTACCGTTTGGATGAACTTAAGAATTAGGGGGTGAGTGTCTAAGATGCTAGCGCCCGGGCACTTACTATTATAAGTCTAGCATGTAGCGGAACTTAATGACTCGGCTTAGGGGACCAGGAACAACTAGACTTATGAGGGGACACCAGACTTCTCCAGTGGTGGCATCTTTGCTGATAGGTTAGGCGAACTGACCAAATGCTGTCCTCTCGACTTTGACCCCACCTGAAGTAATTGGAAGTAATTAGACGTAAACATTACTAGTTAGGATTAGTAACTAGGTTAGCACCACTCTCCTCTATTGATCACATATTTGCCTTTATTTGTTTTAGTAGTTAATTAGTTAATTCGATATAAAAACCATCTTAAAATCTGTGACACCTAGACTTAGTATTGATCCACACACATAGCTCTTGGGACGACCTCGGTTTTAACGAATACTACACTACACACGACCGGGTACACTGCCCGTTAGTGCATTAGGGTAGACCATAGGTATAACGAGACATTATAAATATTAAAACCTGGTCAGTAAAACCTGCATCAAGTTTTTGGCACCGCTGCCGGGGAGTTATATTAGGATTTTTATTAAGTCTTTAATTTTATTCTGATATTATGTCTCTCACCATGAATGATTATCTCACCACCCTAAAGTTAAACAGGGAATCACTGTTCCAGCTCCTAAAGAAAATGTAAAATTCGAGTTCTAGAGACTATGTCTAGAAGAACTAAAAAGATGCTGCTTTTATGGAACAAGGATGAAGAAGCACACGAACACATCGCGAAAGTTTGTGAGATCGCCGATTTGTTCCAAGGACATGGGGTCTCCAGAGACCATGTTATGAGGAGGGCATTTCCTTTTACCCTAAAGGGAAGAGCTAGAGATTGGTTGAAGAAACTACCATCTGAATCTATCACAACATGGAGTGCATTTAAAAAAGCCTTTCTTAAGAATACCGAACCCCTGCAAAAATTCTCCAGCAAGTTGATGAAATTAGGAGGTACAGCCAATTCAATGATGAACGGCTGTTTACAACTTGGGAAAGATTCAACGAAGCCATCCTCAAATGCCCTGAGCATAAACTCAACAAGCACGAGCAACTGCAAATATTTTACAACGAGTTGAATATCAAAACTCGGCAATTATTAGACTCAAAAGAACCTATCCCCTTAATGACTGCTGATAAAGGATGGACAAGAGTTGAAGAAGTGGCTCTCCACTCTTCGTCTTGGAATGAAGACCCAATCGAGCTACAATCGGTAATAAATAATTTGGAGGAATTTGAAGTAGATATGCAATCCCTTACTGAAGAAGTAAAAATGGTTAAACACAAGTTCGATAAACCTGTTGAAGGAAGAGTAACGGATCTCGAAAAGGCCGTGAAAAAGCTTGTTAAGGAATCCAACAGAAAGCAAGAAGAAAGTGAAAAATTGGTATGGAATATCAAGCAAGATTACGACCATGTGCTAAGAACTCAAGCAGCTTCTATAAGAAGACTAGAAAATCAAGTCGGAAAGCTCGCATAATTTGTCAGAATGAGAGATGAAGGGGAACTACCTAGCACAACTGAACCAAATCCACATGATCTAGCTCATGCTATAACAACTAGAAGTGGATTAAACTATAAGGAACCAGCTTACCCTTCAAGCTCGAATGATCAGAATAAAGATATGCCTCAAAACAGCAACAAGGAAACCGAAGACACTCAACCAACTGTGGAAAAAGTTCGTCCCTACGTTCCTCCAATACCATTTCCAGGAAGAATTAAGAAGGAACAAGAACGAGTACTATTTTAGAAATTCATGGAGAAATTACAACAACTCAGCATTAATATTCCTCTCGTTGAAGCCCTTGAGCAAATGCCCAAGTATGCTAAATTCATGAAGGATCTCCTCACCCATAAAAGACTTTCTGATTGGACGCAGATTACTTTGAATCAAAGGTGTTCTGCCGCCCTACTAAAAGGAATGCCTCTCAAAGAAGATGATCCCGGGAGCTTCACCTTACCTTGCACCATCGGAGGTATTATGTTCGATAAAGCCCTTGCAGATCTAGGGGAAAGCATCAGTCTTATGCCATTCTCACTCTACTCACGCCTGGAGTTGGGGGACCTGAAACCAACTAGAATGTGCATTGAGATAGCTAATAAAACAACTCAATATCCTAAAGGAATCGCTGAAAATGTCCTTTTCAAGATTGATAAATTTGTCTTCCCGGTCGACTTCGTGGTCCTTGAAATGGAAGAGGATGAGGTCCCAATTTTACTGGGTAGGCCCTTTCTTGCCACAACACATGCTATGATTGATGTCTTTAACAAGAAGATTTATTTGGAAATTAGAAACAATAAGATTACCTTCGACCTTGAAAAATCAATGAGATATGCTTCTTTCACTGACGACAACCTTGACGATATCGACCTAATCAAAGCTAATGCTCAAAAACATGCTCAGGAATGCTTTCTACCTGACCCTTTGAAATCATTGAAATTCGATGGTAATGATGGCATATCTAATGACGAAGAAGGCGAATGGGAAAAACACGTTGTGAACAACCAAACATTATGCTCAGCAAACACACCGGAAGAAGCTGATACAACCCTTTAACTCAAGGAGCTCCTGATAACATCAAATAGTCCTGAATATTAAGTGTCAATTTCCCCCGATAATTCTTGTAATTTATATCATTTATATGGATTTACGCTTGTTTTCCATTGTTTTCCACTTTCAGGTAAATTACGAGCATTGGAGCTAAAGAGACGCGGAACTGGAGAAATATCTAAAGATTTATCACAGTATGATACTTTGAAGAACTTACGGCGCAACTCATCTCTCACATTACGCCGTAACTATTGCGTGACTCAGAAAACCAACTTATCAGAAGGTTACGGCGTAACTCTTCCCAAAGGTTACGACGTAACTATATTAGGTCAAATGAGGTTCCACGCCGCTGATACTTACGCCGTAACTACTGCATCAACTACTACGTAACCGAGTTTATTGAAGACTACGGCGTAACCACTCATTAGTTTACGCCGTAACCAGCAGATCTAGTGCAAAATACGAAGAAATAGAAGGTTACGACGTAACTCTTATTTCAGTTACGCCGTAACCCAGATCTGGCCTATAAATACCCCACGAATTCCAGCATTTCTAATCATCCCATTCCACACACAACACTCAGAGAACATGTGAAAAAGCTCAAGGCAGGTCTAGAGGAGCATACGGAGCTGTCTCCAAGGGAGAAATCACTCCCCTACGATAAGCATTAGCGTTTTATATTTCTTTTACTTTCAATTTATGTATTTTGTACCTTTGAATATTGAATTGGTTTGCATGATTAATATGAGCGGCTAAGCACCTCTTGGTGCTGGCCTAGTTATGATTCCTTAATTGTTTTGTTTGCGTTTACTTTACTTCCGTATAATTATTTCTAAGTGTATGCATGCATAGTTTATTGGTAGCCACCCTTGGTTTGGTAGTTTTTAATGGAGGTAGAGGCCAATTGCCTAGTAGATATGACCAACTGACCCTTGGTGAGCGGACTGAGACGGGAAGGGTAAGATATGACGAACATACGACCCTTTCTACTTGTGCGATTTGACCAACTGATCACCTATCGTTTGGATGAACTTAAGAATTAGGGGGTGCGTGTCTAAGTTCCTAACGGCCGGGTATTCACTATTATGAATCTAGCATGTAGCGGTACTTAATGACTTGGCTTAGGGTATCAGGAACAACATGACTTATGAGGGGACATCTGACTTCTCCTGTGGTGGCATCTTTGTTGATAGGTTAGGGCGAATTGACCGAATGCTGTCCTCTCAACTTTGACCCCACCTGAAGTAATTGGAAGTAAGTAGACGTAGACATAACTAGCTAGGAGGATTAACTAGGTTAGCACCACTCTTCTCTATTGATTTCCCTTTATCATTTATTTGCTTTTATTTTACTTATTCTGCTTTAGTAGTTTAATTAATTAAATCCCTATCGAAACCATTATTAATCTGTGACACCTAGACTTAGTAATAATCCAACACACATAGCTCTTGGGACGACCTCGGCTTTACCGATTACTACACTACACACGACCGGGTACACTGCCCGTTAGTGCACTAGGGTAGACCATAGGTATAACGACACATTATAAATATTAAGACCTGGTCAGTAAAAGCTGCATCAGCTCCCTCCTCATTTAGAATATGCATTCATTAATGAGGACCCTAATTTTCCTGTAGTGATTTCTTATTTGTTATCTGACGAGGAAAAGAAGTCGCTATTACAGGTTTTAAGCAAACACAAGGGGGCTATCGCATGGAAAGTTTCTGACATAAAAGGGATCAACCCTTCATACTGTTCTCACAAGATACTGATGGAAGATAATTTTAAACCAGTAGTACAGCCACAGAGAAGATTAAACCCAAAAGTCCAAGACGTGGTAAAAGACAAAATCATTAAACTCCTGGACGCATGTCTAATTTACGCTATTTCCGACAGTCCTTGGGTTAGTCCTATTCATGTTGTGCCAAAGAAAGGAGGAATGACAGTGGTCACTAATCAAGATAACGAGCTGATACCTACTAGGACGGTCAATGGCTGGAGGGTGTGCATCGATTACAGAAAATTAAACGACGCAACATGGAAGGATCACTTCCCCCTTCCATTTATCGATCAGATGTTAGAAAGGCTCTCTGGACATGAGTATTATTGTTTTCTTGATGGATTTTCAGGATATTTTCAAATTCCGATCACCTCGAAGGATCAAGAAAAAACTACTTTCACCTGCCCTTACGGAACATTCGCCTACAGAAGAATGCCTTTCAGACTATGCAACGCCCCTGCCACATTCTAACGATGCATGACATCAATATTCTTGGATATGTGTCAAGATTTTATGGAAGTATTCATGGATGATTTCTCGGTCTTCGATAACTCTTTTTCATCTTGACTTAATAATTTATCTAAAATGCTTGCTAGATGTGAAGAAACCAACCTTGTCCTTAACTGGGAGAAATGTCATTTTATGGTAAAAGAAGGGATTGTTTTGGGGCATAAGATTTCACAAACCGGGATTAAAGTTGATAAAGCTAAGGTTGACGTTATTTCTCGACTCCCTTATCCTACTAATCTAAAAGGAATTAGGAGCTTTCTTGGGCACGCTGAGTTTTATAGAAGATTTATAAAAGATTTTTCCAAAACTGCTAAGCCTATGACCCAACTTCTCATGAAGGATGCAAAATTCGACTTTAATGATGAGTGTAAAAGAGCTTTTGATATTTTAAAAGAAAAACTGACTACTACCCCTGTTATCATTGCTCCTTATTGGGGCAACGATTTTGAACTTATGTACGATGCCAGTGATTATGCAGTGGGAGCTTTTTTGGGACAAAGGGTGGACAAAAAATTCAAACCCATTTATTATGCTAGTAAAACCTTAAATGAGGCACAAGAACATTACACAACCACCGAAAAGGAACTCCTTGCTGTGGTTTATGCCTTTGATAAATTTAGATCTTATTTAGTAATGTCAAAAACTATTGTCTACACTGACCATTCTGCTTTGAAGTACTTATTCAATAAACAGGATGCCAAACCAAGATTGATAAGATGGGTGCTGCTGCTACAAGAATTTAAAATTGAAATCAAAGATAAGAAAGGGGCAGAAAACTTAGCAGCTGATCACCTCTCTCGGTTAGAAAACCCTGAGCTTGAAGAACTTGACAAATAAACTATTCGTGATTCCTTCCCTGATGTGCATCTCATGGCAGTAAGAATTAAAGATTTCAGTCCCGAACCTTGGTATGCAGATTTCGCTAATTACCTCGCGGCCAGAGTATTACCTAGCAACAAAACTTATGATCAAAAGAAAAAGTTCTTCTCAGATCTTAAATATTACTTTTGGGATGATCCTTTCCTATTTAAATCATGCCCAGATGGTATTATTCGAATATGTGTTTTTCGAAATGAGCAGAAACAGATTCTGGAACATTGTCACAACGGACCTGCTGGAGGACATTACGGGGTCGATAATACTGCTCGAAAAGTTTACAAGGCCAGATTCTTTTGGCCTAGCATTTTCAAGGATGCCGCAAAACATGTGAGGGATTGTGACGCTTGTCAAAGGGCAGGGAACATCTCTTCTCATAATCAGATGCCGCTTAACAACATTATGGTATGTGAGGTTTTTGATGTTTGGGGGATCAATTTTATGGGACCCTTCACCCCATCAAAGAATAAAAGTTATATTATTGTAGCTGTCGATTATGTTTCAAAGTGGGTCGAAGCTGAAGCTCTGCAAACATGTGATGCTAGAAGTGTCATTCTCTTTTTGAAAAGATTATTCTCTAGGTTTGGGATCCCTAAAACCATCATAAGTGATCGAGGGACGCACTTTTGTAATGCTATTATGGAGAAAGTTCTCTACAGATATAGGGTACTCCATCGGATGTCTACACCTTATCACCCACAAACTAACGGGCAAACAGAAAATACGAATAGGGCACTCAAGCGAATTTTAGAGAAGTCTGTCAGTAGTAACAGAAAAGACTGGTTCGACAAACTCGGCGAAGCTTTATGGGCATTCAGAACAGCTTTCAAAACTCCTATCGGAAGCACCCCTTTTAAGATGGTTTACGAAAAGGCCTGTCACCTTCCAGTGGAATTGGAACATAAAGCATACTGGGCTCTCAAGAATGCTAATCTTGAGGCTGATTTAATCAAGGAGCACCGATTTTCCCAAATAAACCGCTTAGCTGAATTACGGGACGAAGCATACGATCATGCCAAAGCATACAAAGACAGGACCAAAAGATGGCACGACAAGCGAATTAAGGATAAAAGGTTTGAAGTAGGACAAGAGGTACTGGTTTTCAACTCAAGACTCAAATTATTCCCTGGAAAAATGAGATCTCGTTGGGTTGGCTCGTACACAATAAGTTAGGTATTCCCTCATGTGACTATTGAGGTTCATAATAAGGAAGGGGAATTTTTCAAGGTAAATGGGTACCGTGCAAAAATTTATTATGGGCAGGATGTTAGCAAGCTTTCGGGAGATGAGTTCTTCGCCCCTGCATAAAGCCCCGAGGCTCTGAGTCTAACTTAAAGACTCGTAAATAAAGAAAAGTGCTCTTTCGGGAGACAACCCGAATTATCCATTTCTTTTGTTTTATTTCCATTTCTGTTGGGTTTTGTGTTTTAACCATTTTTGCAGGAAACGAAGATAAGTTGCTGCTGTAGCATGCTGATCTAACCAGAGTTACGGTGTAACTCATTCTCATGGTTACGCCGTAATAGGCCCCTTGCAGCAGAACTTCATATGCACTACCAATTACGGCGTAATCCCATATCAGTGGTTACGCCGTAGCTACACTTTTGAAGCGTATGCCAGGTTTTGCCTAGTTACGGCGTGACTTATTATAGAGTTACGACGTAACTATCCTCTGCACTACTTCTTTCATTATAAACACAATAATCTTGTATTAGTATTTTAGATGAACTTTGTGGGTGTGTTCCCTGTAAACCCTCACGAGACTTCACTCGTCCACTTGGGTGTAACACCCCCAAATCTCGGTACAACGGAAGACTTAATCAAGTTTTCGGGACGTTACTGTTGGATTGGCATCGCACACAAGTATAGCAAAAAGATCGTCATTTAACATTCAAAACCAATCCTAAATTTAGTTAATCCAAAAGAGTAAATATTAGGCCCAAAACATAGTTTAACAAAATAGGTCCCCATAGTTTATCAGAGTCAGAAATGATCCTTGAACCCCGCCTTCTTGCTAAGCTTCCACCGATCAAGTAATCCAAACATCTCTCAAATACCTGAGAAATCATGCTAAAAGGTCAGCTTACGCTGGCGAGTTCATAGGTTTAAGTTCAACAAAATCATAGTGGACCTGTAGGAGTTGATTTGCTATGCAAGACCTAAGATAGATAAATACCGTTTCACACATTGATCCTATCCGGATCTCCAATCATATCCCGCATCCAGGGATTTTTCGGGCCCCGCGACTCTAGTCTAGCACTGTCGTGGCAAAATCTAGAACAATTGCCAACCCCGGACTAGGTCGATGTAGAAGTCTATTCTTAGCTAGGCACGGTTAAACCTAGACTAAGGCAACAACTACCGCACATCTATCTAAACAGTCTAGCATATAAGCAAATCCAAATAGTTTAAACGGTCCAAAAACAGTAGCATGATTCTCACCCCAAAATATTTCAAAACGTAGTTAAAACGTATATAAAAGTGGGGCTATGAAACTCACCTCAAGCAATCAACGCAAGCAATCAATGCACAAATAAACACTAGTACAAGGTAACGGTATCACAACACATCAACTATCGACTCGACACAACCTATTAATGTAGACCAACTTTAATATATATATTCCTCAAAATCAACGTTATCTACCCCAATATGTTCCATTTCTTTATTTCCAAAAACGTCTCGTTTCACCATTTAATCCTAGTATTTGGTATTCCTCGTGTGGGTGTATCGACTCAATATGATGCTATGAATGCATTCAAACAACCAATATATAACTCAATGCGACACAATGAGACCTCTAAACGATAACCTCCATAGTCCAATAAGTTTCGGAATAAATAGTAGACCTTATCGAATTCGTCAACTAGATAAACTCATTTATTTACTCGTGTCGCTTATTATCCCATAAATCAATTGTATCTTAAAGAGTCATAAGGATAATTCACCCATTAATAAGGTTATCCAACGTACCTAGCGGACTCTTATTAGATTCATCAACCTAATAAGTCCGCTACCCTCGTGGATCAACACTATTAATGCTAGGTTATCCGTAACCCATGCACACAACGTAAGCAATCAAATACTTAAACTAATATTAAATGTCCACAATTGACATTTATTGATAAACGTGTACTCGAAACATTAATTACTCATTTATTACAAAACATTTCCAATTTAGTCGTTAGTTTCCATTTAAAAATAGTAAATAACAAGATAAGACTTGTTATCGACATTTTTGGTACAAAAGCCCATTCATTATTTATATTTCATAGTTTATTAGCATTTTCATGTACAAATATATATTTCGTCAAATTCCATTATTAATCTGATATCGTTATTCGTTTCGAGTCCACAAGCACGAGTCATAACTTCTCGGCTTTTAATCAATTAATAGTCCAAATTATACTAAAGTCCATGTTACGGCTTTGTAGGAGTCAACTATTGACTAAAAAGTCAAAGTAACGCCGACGTAGCTCAAAGTCAACAATATATATATCAAGTCCAATGTAAAAGTCACAATATCGCAATTCAATCCCAAACCAACTCAAAACAATCTCGCCAACCAATCAATCAACCAAATATACTCGAAACCAATGTTATGACTGATAAGGTTTTAAAAGGTACCTTTTTAAGGGGTCATTTAAGCCCTTATTCGAACACTTCTGTATCCGTTATTGCTTAATATCGTTCCTTTTCACTTTTTAGGTCTCTTGAAGGCAAAATGCTGGAATGATGCTTATTTGGACGAAAAGGCGCGAATATACGAAGAAAATGGCCAAAGTCAGAATCGAGACACTCAAAGCTGCTGAAACATAAGGCGACGGCGTCACTGCATATCTGCGACGCCGTCGGGAAGGAATTTTGCGACGGGTCAGAAGCGAAATTGCATGTTTTCAAGGGACGACGTCAGGTTCTAAAGGAGTAGGCCGTCGTTACTCAGACGGCCTAGATGCAGCCAAGACGGCGTCAGAGCTGAAGGGGACGGCGTCACAGTCATAAGGTGACGCCGTCGCAAGGTTTACGTGGCCAAGACGAAACCCTAATGACGGCGACACGACGGCGTCACGAAACATAAGGTGACGCCGTCGCAGATGTAATCTTATATATAGAATCCGAATTTTTCAGTTTTGTGTGTAGTCTTTTGGAGTAAAAACCTAAAACCGAACCAAGGCTTTCTTGTGCAGTATTTTAGGGTTCTAAACCCTATTATACATCAAGATAAGTATTTACTTCATTAATTTAATTATGTCTTTGATTATTTGTGTGTATGCTTGCATGTTCTCCATGTCCGGCTAATTTATTTGTGTGTTTGCTTAGGAAATATGAAACTTAATTATTGAATATTGATTGGTTGATACTTATCTTAGTTGACTAATGATCTAGAGTGCGCTAGATTATTCGTTGTGTACTTAATGCTTGACTTTTCTTTGTGAACTTTAGAATATAATTATCTAGGTAATTGTAGGATAAAGTATTCAAGGACAACCGTAGAGTAGGCGTCTATAAATCACTAGAGGATTTGTAAACAAGACCCTTTGGTAATTTCAAAGAGTTAGGGAAACAAGCACGCCCTATAGCCTTAGAATCACAACGCAACTAGGAATAAGGACGTGACAAATCAACCATCAATAGGAGATAATTAAGGAGTAGTAAAACCTAAGTAAACACATCTTTAAACTATCATACGAGTACAAATCAATTAGACATAGACTATCACAACCTTAGCTTAGATAATTAGATAATAGTAGAGTAATCGGTAGCAATACCAACCCCCCAAATCCAATACCCGAGATTCGTACCTTTTCAATTTCTAAAAAAAATATAAAAAGATAAAAAATAATCTTCCTCAACCTCAACCTTAGCGTAGTAACTTCTCACTAGCATTCCTATTCCCCTAGAGAACGATATCAATACCCGTGGCTTACCCAAATTACTACACTACAACGATTAGGTTCACTGCCTAGGGTGTTATAAAACTTGCTCGAAGAAAAGGAAGTTTCCTTGACCCCGAACGACGCGTGTAGCGTTATCAATGACCCTAATGGTCATGACACGGTCGCGGTTAAGACCATGTGAACTAAACAAGCTCTAGAAGCTTTTCGGCTCCACGCGTCTCGTCCAAACCTCAACTACATCAACCAACAAGCTACCAAATTGACCCGACCCGGACCCGTGGCCCAAGTGGGTCACGTACACCAACCATGAGCCACGTACCAAACAGTAATTACTAATTACCCAAGTGCATAAACCCATCAAATTGATACACCACACATTTACCAAACACTAATTACTTGTTTATTTAGTCACTAATTAGACTTAATTTCATGTTCCACCCAAAAGACCCAAATTTTATCCTTAGGTCGAAACCCTAGAATTCAATTCGTGGCTTATTATTGCCCAAACAAGCTCAAAACTTGTTTCATTTACCTTATTCAAACACCAATTGCAAAACCCACTTGAAACCCTAAAAGTACGAATCTTGATTCGAAGATTTGAAGGTGTTATTGAAGTCCAAATGGAGAGTGTAATATATGGTTGGAAAGAGGACAAAGAGAGCTTCAATATGGTGGTGGAGGTGTATGGTGACGCGTCGCCGGCGGGCCGTGGCGGCCGGAACAGTGGCCGCATAATCAAAGGGGGCGGCTAGGGTTTTTAGAGAGAGAAGGGGAGAGAGAGAAAGTGTTAGTGTATGTGTTTTAGAGAGAGAAATAAAGAGGTGAAATGGGGAATTAATGGGGTATATATACTAGGCCACTAGGGACCTCAAAATAAATATTTTGGAGGAGGGGGGCGCCGGCCATAGTAAGAAATGGGGGGTCGGAGTTGTAACTTTTCGTAACTATCCCGTTTACCCATTCCCGAGCTCACATATTGTCCCCCGAGTGTCTCACAACCTTTATTTAACTTTCTAACATCGTTATTTACGTTTTTCCACGAGTTTTGACTATTTATTTGTCAATTTTTGAGTTACGGTCTAAAAGTTACAATAATTATTGTTTTAGGCTTTTCTAGTGCCGAATCGAATAGTGCCTACCAAATAGAGTTAAAACTCATACGATAACTCATTTAATAATGAAATAAACCATAAAAACCAGTAGACGATCTAAAATCAAGTCATGGTTTATAAAAATAGTGCTAAAGGCAAAAGCTCGGTTTAGTTTAACGTAATGCGGTTACCTAAAATAGACTCCCTAAATTGCCAGTTGTCACAGCCTCCCAGCCTCAGAAGAAACCCGTCCCGGGTTTCACTCCGAGTTGCTTGATGTCATGAAAATTTTAGGATACTTCCTTCGGAAAACGTCCTCACGTTCCCAAGTGAACTCCGGTCCATGCCGGGAGTTCCATCGAACCTTAATAATCGGAATACGGCTATTCTTCAGCCTTTTGATCTCACGGTCCATAATCTCAATCGGTTCCTCAACAAAATTCAATTTCTCATCAATACGAATATCTCTTAAAGGAACCACTATGTTTTCCTCCGAAAGACATTTCTTAAGATTACTAACATGAAAGACATTGTGTACACTACTCAGTTCTGACTGTAGCTCCAAGCGGTATGCTACCGGTCCGATTCTTTCCAGGATTGGAAAGGGATCAATATATCAGGGATTGAGTTTTCCACGTTTCCCAAAACGAATCACTCCTTTCCAGGGAGAAACTTTCAACATAACACGATCTCCAACCTGAAATTCTAAAGGTTTACGTCTCTTATCGGCATAACTCTTTTGTCTATCACGAGCGGTTTGCAACCGATCACGAATCTGAACTATCTTCTCAGTGGTTTCTAGAACAAGTTCGGGACCTGTAAGTTGACTCTCGCCAACTTCAGCCCAACAAACAGGAGAACGACATTTTCGGCCATACCGTGCCTCAAATGGGGCGGCCTTAATGCTAGAGTGATAACTATTGTTGTAAGAGAATTCGGCCAAAGGGAGGTGTCTCTCCCAGCCTTTGCCGAAATCAAAAACACATGCTCTAAGCATGTCTTCTAAAGTCTGAATGGTTCTCTCGCTTTGACCATCGGTCTGTGGATGGTAAGCAGTACTCATATCCAAATTCGTTCCTAATGCTGTCTGTAACAACTTCAAAAAGTGGGATGTAAAACGACTATCTCTATCGGAAATGATAGATATCGGTACTCCATGACGTGATACTATCTCCTTAAGATACAATCGAGCAAGCTTATCAAGGCTATCGGTTTCACTAATAGCTAAGAAGTGAGCAGACTTAGTTAAACGATCAACGATTACCCAGATAGCGTCATTTCCGCTAACTGTTCTCGGTAATTTAGTGATAAAGTCCATGGTTATTCGCTACCATTTCCATTCCGGGAGTTCGGGTTGAACTAAAAGTCCTGATGGTTTCTGATGTTCGGCCTTAACTTTAGAACAAGTCAGGATCCAACTAACATACTGAGCTATATCGACTTTCATATTAGGCCACCAATAAAGTTTCTTAAGATCCTGATACATCTTATCGGCTCCGGGATGAATAGAGTATTTTGATTTATGCGACTCGTGCATAATAAACTCACGGATTCGACCATAAAATGGTATCCAGCTCCTGTCCTTGAAGCATAATGTTCCGTCGGAACGCTTCAAGAAGCCGTTTTCACTTTCTACCATTCCATGAAGATTCTCATAAGGACGGTTCCCTTCCGTCAATGCCTCTGCTTGGGCGGCTAAAATTTGAGATGGTAACGGCGAAACAATGGTCATTCCTAAGGATCTAACGAGTAGGGGTGGAATGTCCTCCTTACGACTAAGTGCATCAGCCACAACATTAGCCTTACCAGGATGATAACGAATCTCACAGTCATAATCACTAAGCAATTCCAACCAACGACGTTGTCTCATGTTCAGTTCCTTCTGATCTAAGATATGCTTCAAACTCTTGTGGTCGGTAAATACTACACACTTGGTTCCATACAGGTAATGTCTCCAAATCCTAAGAGCAAACACTACAGCACCTAACTCAAGGTCATGGGTGGTGTAGTTTTTATCATGCTTCTTAAGTTGTCAGGATGCATAAGCAATCACCTTCTCACGTTGCATCAAAACAGCACCTAAGCCTTTATGCGAAGCGTCGCAGTACACGCAAAGTCTTCGCTTCCTTTAGGCAAAGCTAGGATGGGCGCACTACATAACTTTTCCTTCAGAAGTTGGAATGCTTCTTCTTCCTTTCTCCCCATTCATACTTAACATCCTTCTGCGTTAGTTTGGTCAGTGGCTTAGCTATCTTAGAAAATCCCTCAATGAATCTCCTATAGTAGCCTGCTAACCCTAGAAACTGTCGGATTTCTGATGGGTTCTTAGGAGCTGCCCATTCCTTAATGGCCTTAATCTTAGTTGGGTCAACATGAAAACCTCGACTATCTATCACATGACCTAAGAATTGCACGGACGAAATCCAAAATTCACACTTAGAGAATTTGGCATACAGCTTCTCCTCTCTCAGCAATCCTAAAATGAGACTCAAATGCTCTTTGTGCTCCTCACTACTCTTAGAGTATATCAAGATGTCGTCTATGAATACTATTGCAAACTTATCCAGGTATGACTCACACACTCGGTTCATGAGATCCATGAAAATCGCTGGTGCGTTGGTCAAACCAAACGACATCACTTGGAATTCATAGTGTCCATAACGAGTCCTAAACGCAGTCTTAGTGATATCCTCCTCTCGAACTCTAAGCTGGTGATATCCAGATCGTAAATCTATCTTAGAAAAGACACTAGCTCCTTGGAGTTGGTCGAATAGATAATCTATTCTAGGTAACGGATATCGGTTCTTCACTGTTAACTTATTCAATTCCCTATAATCGATACACATCCGAAACGATCCATACTTCTTCTTCACAAACAACACTGGTGGTCCCCACGGTGACGAACTTGGTCGAATGAATCCCTTCTCTGACAATTCTGCCAACTGTTTAGACAGTTCCCCCAATTCTCTTGGAGCAAGTCGATAAGGTGCCCGGGCTACGGGTGCCGCACCGGGTATCAACTCTATTTAGAATTCCACTTGTCGGACAGGTGGAATCCCTGGCAGATCATCGGGAAACAGATCTGGAAATTCTCTAACAACGGTTACATCGTTAAGGTGTCTTTCACTCTTCTCCTCACTTTTCTTCTCAGAAATTCTAGCCAAGAAAAGACAACCTCCTCTATCGATGTACTTCTGGGCCTTAATACAGGAGATGATGCTCAACCGGGAAGGACTTTCACAGTCGCTCCGATCTCCCTGTATGCTTAGAACTTTTCCGCCATACGGTATACGCACAATCTTCTCATCACAAATGATGTGTGCACCGTTCTTCGACAACCAATCCATTCCGATAATGACGTCAAAACTTCCTAAGGTAATCGGCAATAAGTCTATACTAAACGGGCGGTCTAGGAAACTTAAGGTACAACCTCAAACTACGGTGTCTATCTTCTCTCTATTCCCATTCGCTAATTCCACATCGTAACTAAACCCTAGAGGTGTTTGGGAGATTCCTAGTAATGGCATAAAATTGGTGGATACGAAACTCATATCCGTACCAGTATCAAACAGTATGGAAGCATAGCGATTATTGAGAAGGAACGTACCCGTAACTACGTTAGGGTCCTCACCAGCTTCCTTCCCAATAGCGTAAGCACACGTTGTTCCCATGTCTCTCTGTTGATTCCTAGCACCATGGTTTCCCTGGTTTTCCACAACCTCACGCTTCACAGGGTTTAATCCATTACCTCCTACGCCTCGGTTAGCAAATCCTCCTACATTACAGGGATTTCCTCTCATCCACGGCTCTCGGCACTCATTCTTAAAATGTCCCTTCTTCCCACATCCAAAACAGGTGACAGTGGCCTTCCAGTCCGATCCTTGTGCAGCTTGCGCTGCAGCAAGTGGTCGGGACCTACAGTCTTTGGCCAAGTGTCCTACCTTAGAGCACTTCCTACATACATTCGGGCATAGTCCATGGTGGTGTCGGTTACAACGACCACACACAGGCTTACTACCTTCGTAATCTTTCCTACCTCCATTTCCTATGGCGAACACTTTGGCTGTCTCTTTCTGTTTGTTGCCATTCCCTTTTGCAACTTCGTTCCTCTTCCTCTTATCACTCCTATCATTCTTACCCTTGTCTCCTAATTCTAGCACACAAGAGTCCATCAAACTCTGAGCCACAACAATTGCCTCTTGCAAATTAACTGGCTTGGCAGCGATGACATCATTTCGAGTAGCCAAAGGCAATCCATCAGTATACCTTTCAATCTTAAGTTCTTCGGTGCGAACCATTTCAGGGCAAAGCAATGATAACTCTTGGAAACGACGAGTATAAGTCGCCATGTCAGTACTCTTAACCTTATGGTTCCAGAACTCACTCTCTAACTTCTTAACTTCATTCCTAGGACATTAAGTCTTAATCAGGAGAGTCTTAAACTGAGTCCAAGTCATACTATAAGCTACATCAATTCCTACTGATCTGTGATAGTTGTTCCACCAGGTCAACGCCTCGTCTTTCAAGGTGAATGTTGCATACTTAACCTTACAATCCTCATCACAGTTACTCACAGCAAACACAGATTCAGTTTTCTCCAACCACCTAGTTAGGTAAACTACTCCCTCAGTTCCTCTGAAATCAATGGGACCACATAATCGGAACTCTTTGTAGGTACAACCTTGAGTTCGATTCAACATTGGGGTTCCACTAGAGGTGTTAGAAAGATTAGCCTCAGCTAGCAGTTCAGCGACACGTTGCGACACTAGCTGGTCAATGTGGGTTGGGTTCACAAGTGGAGGGTTTTGTGAAACAGGACCATTCTCAGCACGGTCATTCACATTCGGGTTTTCTATAGATGGGTTATCAATGTTCGGGTTCTCAACATGTGGTGTGGTCGGGGCCGGACGACGACCTCGACGACCAGGGGCAACAACAGCAGCAGGAGCTGCTCGGTTGTTCCTAAGCGAGTTTCGTCTTGTTGCCACCATTCTGGAGGCAAGAAGAACAGTTTCATAAGTTCACAATTCACGTTCTAAAATAGAGTTGGGTTCCAAGGGTCACCCAATAACGCCTGAATACATAATCAAGGCCAACAGGGATAACGCTATACCAAAGCGAAACAATCAGATACCACATCATAACTAAAGGATGCATGTTCCCATAACCATAACTCATAGGTTTCAAAAGTGGAAATACATGGAAGGATACGAAGAAATAAAAAACGATCCTAATAACGATACTAGTAAATAACTGGGATAATCCTACATCTCGAACCAAGTACTACTTAGTTTCAAGATGGTACAAAACCATAAATCTAATACTATCTAGCCACGATTACGAGCACTCCTAAATGATCTCCAAATATCATCCATCACTCTCCATAGAGACAAAATCCCCAAACGCTGAGAGTTTCAATCTTTCCTAAGATTCACGACCTCCTTCTCCAAACCATCAACCTTGCGCTGAAGCGCTTGGTCTGCCTCCAAGGCTGTCAAGCACTCTGTATGCCGGTCTCCAACCTGCTCAAAGAGTCCCGACAGACCTTCTCTCAAGGCCATCGAATTCTTCCCTATCTTAGTCAAATCTATCCTTAAATCCTCTACACCAGTCCTCGTTACTCCATCTAATCGGTCTGACAACCTACTGAGACTAATATTCTGGGATATAATCCTCCTCCAGATCAGACCCGTACCTCCATACTCCTCGGGCTCAGAAACAATCTCCGATGGTATCTCCGATCCCAACGGGCTAGCTATATAAGGTGAGTAAGGTGGTGAGTCGATGTCTAAAGGCTGTCCAGGGGACTCAGGCTCAGGCAAAGGAGAACCTGGTCCCGGAGAATGTGCAGGACTCTGCAATGGAGGAGTACCCCCTTATGGGATATCCTCATCATCCTCATCTTGAGGATCCTCATCCTCATCAACATACTGCTCCTCAATCTCATGCTCCTCCTCAACCTCATGCTCCTCCTCGCCCTCATCCATAGGGAGAGAGTCCATGAGTCGGAGTCTCTGTGCAAGTAAATCCTGAGGTGGTACACTAGGAGATCTAGGCCTCCTAAGACATGGTGATGCTGGTGGTGATGACAGAAGAGAGTGGGCTGCTAAACGGATAGGTGATAATGGTGGTCTCACGGACATGCGGGCAGTGCTATAAGTAAGCCTAGGAGTCTGTGCTCGCGCTAAAACCTGATGTAAAGTGAGCTGCCTAGATGAGCTAGGACGATCTGATGATGATGAACTAGTGTGTCGGGCAATCTCATAAGGATCACCTTGCGCAACTGTCGTGAGAGTCAATGCTGGCGAACTAGCAACAACAAGGACCTCCTCAGACACATCAAAAGCTAGTGAATGCATAGTCTGTGACAATGACATAGGGTAGGTATAAGTGTTCGAAACAACTAGTTTTAATAAGCGCATCAACTTAACCAAAACATATATCACATAATGAAAGCTTTAAAAGTAGAGGTACCGCATTACTCGAAAGATGCCTTATATAAAACACATAAGTTCAGTTCCATCACATAATCCCATATCAAATCAATCGAGTTCAAAACTCCAAAATCATAATATATCGTTTCCTCAAATCAAATTCTGTAATATCTCGATAATCACATCTCATTTTTCCAAAATCAATAATCATATCTCATTTCCAAAATCAATAATCGTATCTCATTTCCAAAATCAATAACGTTTCCATAATCAGCTCACAATATCCCTTAACATATCATCTCATAATTCAAATCGCAGTTCATACTATAACAAATAAGAAGCTTCGGCTTGGCAAGCGGGCGTGCGTCGGTCGAGGATCAATTTTTCTTAAAAGTGGTTATAGTTTAGGGTTTATAAAATACCTAGTTCTCTATAACCTTGAGCTCTGATACCAATCTGTAACACCCCCAAATCTCGGTACAGCGGGAGACTTAATCAAGTTTTTGGGGCGTTACAGTTGGATTGGTATCGCACACAAGTATAGAAAAAAGATCGTCATTTAACATTCAAAACCAATCCCAAATTTAGTTAAACCAAACATTTAATCCAAAAGAGTAAATATTAGGCCCAAAACATAGTTTAACAAAATAGGTCCCCATAGTTTATCAGAGTCAGAAATGATCCTTGAACCCCGCCTTCTTGCCAAGCTTCCACCGATCAAGTAATCCAAACATCTCTCAAATACCTGAGAAATCATGCTAAAAGGTGAGCTTACGCTGGTGAGTTCATAGGTTTAAGTTCAACAAAATCATAGTGGACCTGTAGGAGTTGATTTGCTATGCAAGACCTAAGATAGATAAATACCGTTTCACACACTGATCCTATCCGGATCTCCAATCATATCCCGCATCCAGGGATTTCTCGGGCCCCGCGACTCTAGTCCAGCACTGTCGTGGCAAAATCTAGAACAATTGCCAACCCCGGACTAGGTCGATGTAGAAGTCTATTCTTAGCTAGGCACGGTTAAACCTAGACTAAGGCAACAACTACCGCACATCTATCTAAACAGTCGAGCATATAAGCAAATCCAAATAGTTTAAACGGTCCAAAAACAGTAGCATGATTCTGACCCCAAAATATTTCAAAACTTAGTTAAAACGTATATAAAAGTGGAGCTATGAAACTCACCTCAAGCAATCAACGCAAGCAATCAACGCACAAATAAACACTAGTAGAAGGTAACGGTATCACAGCACAGCAACTATCGACTCGGCACAACCTATTAATGTAGACCAACTTTAATATATATATTCCTCAAAATCAACATTATCTACCCCAATATGTTCCATTTCTTTATTTCCAAAAACGTCTCGTTTCACCATTTAATCCTAGTGTTTGGTATTCCTCGTGTGGGTGTATCGACTCAATATGATGCTATGAATGCATTCAAACAACCAATATATAACTCAATGCGACACAATGAGACCTCTAAACGATAACCTCCATAGTCCAATAAGTTTCGGAATAAATAGTAGACCTTATCGAATTCGTCAACTCCATAAACTCATTTATTTACTCGTGTCGCTTATTATCCCATAAATCAATCGTATCTTAAAGAGTCATAAGGATAATTCACCCATTAATAAGGTTATCCAACGTACCTAGCGGGCTCTTATTAGATTCGTCAACCTAATAAGTCCACTACCCACGTGGATCAACAATATTAATGCTAGGTTATCCGTAACCCATGCACACAACGTAAGCAATCAAATACTTAAACTAGTATTAAATGTCCACAATTGACATTTATTGATAAACGTGTACTCGAAACATTAATTACTCATTTATTACAAAACATTTTCAATTTAGTCGTTAGTTTCCATTTAAAAATAGTAAATAACAAGATAAGACTTGTTATCGTCATATTTGGTACAAAAGCTCATTCATTATTTATATTTCATAGTTTATTAGCATTTTCATGTACAAATATATATTTCGTCAAATTCCATTATTAATCTCATATCGTTATTCATTTCAAGTCCACAAGTACGAGTCATAACTTCTCGGCTTTTAATCAATCAATAGTCCAAATTATACTAAAGTCCATGTTACGGCTTTGTCAGAGTCAACTATTGACTAAAAAGTCAAAGTAACGCCGACGTAGCTCAAAGTCAACAATATATATATATATCAAGTCCAATGTAAAAGTCACAATATCGCAATTCAATCCTAAACCAACTCAAAACAATCTCGCCAACCAATCAATCAACCAAATATACTCGAAACCAATGTTATGACCCTAATGGTCATGACACGGTCACGGTTAAGACCACGTGAACCAAACAAGCTCTAGAAGCTTTTCGGCTCCACGCGTCTCGTCCAAACCTCAACTACATCAACCAACAAGCTACCAAATTGACCCGACCCGGACCCGTGGCCCAAGTGGGTCACGTACACCAACCATGAGCCACGTACGTGGCCTTGGTGGTTTGTACGTCCCATGTTTCACAACCAAACACAACCAAATCAATTCCACAACACCCAAATCCAATCATTCAAGCTTCAATCACTAACCAAACACAAAACCCATCATCTATCTTAACCATAAATATGAACCTAAACCTAAAATGCATAAACCCATCAAATTGATACACCACACATTTACCAAACACTAATTACTTGTTTATTTAGTCACTAATTAGACTTAATTTCATGTTCCACCCAAAAGCCCTAATTTTCATCCTTAGGTCAAAACACTAGAATTCAATTCGTGGCTTATTATTGCCCAAACAAGCTCAAAACTTGTTCCATTTACCTTATTCAAACACCAATTGCAAAACCCACTTGAAACCCTAAAAGTACGAATCTTGATTCGAAGATTTGAAGGTGTTATTGAAGTCCTAATGAAGGGTGTAATATATGGTTGGAAAGAGGAGAAAGAGAGCTTCAATATGGTGGTGGAGGTGTATGGTGACGCGCTGCCGGCGGGCCGTGGTTCCGGCCGGATAATCAAAGGGGGCGGCTAGGGTTTTTAGAGAGAGAAGGGGAGAGAGAGAAAGTGTTAGTGTGTGTGTTTTAGAGAGAGAAATAAAGAGGTGAAATGGGGAATTGATGGGGTATATATACTAGGCCACTAGGGACCTCAAAATAAATATTTTGGAGGAGGGGGGCGCCGGCCATAGTAAGAAATGGGGGTCGGAGTTGTAACTTTTCGTAACTATCCCGTTTACCCATTCCCGAGCTCACATATTGTCCCCCGAGTGTCTCACAACATTTATTTAAGTTTCTAACATCGTTATTTACGTTTTTCCACGAGTTTTGACTATTTATTTGTCAATTTTCGAGTTACGGTCTAAAAGTTACAATAATTCTTGTTTTAGGCTTTTCTAGTGCCTACCAAATAGAGTTAAAACTCATACGATAACTCATTTAATAATGAAATAAACCATAAAAACCAATAGACGATATAAAATCAAGTCATGGTATATAAAAATAGTGCTAAAGGCAAAAGCTCGGTTTAGTTTAACGTAATGTGGTTACCTAAAATAGACTCCCTAAATTGCCAGTTGTCACATTGGGACACCAAGTGGTTTAAAAGGCTTGTTTCATATGCTAAATGCAACCGTGATTCCTACGAAAGTGAGTTAGGTTTGTTTTTCATTTTTTTTCTTTTTAGAATTATGCTTGTCGGTAGTGTGATTTTAGGGATTGAAGTTTGCTCGTGGGTACGTATACGAAGGCACGACTCTTTTTCGTGGGTCTTCTTTCTTTTTGGAGCAAATTTTAGGGAAGTTCTCGCTCTAATTATACTTTTCTCTTCACCTTTATTTAACGCTTAGTACAAAAGGGACTTTGTACAATTCAAGTGGGGGGACGGGAGTAGAATTGTCTCTTGAACTTTATTTTGCCCTCGTTTTTCTAGTTTATTTTGAAAAATTATGCCCTTTTTAAAATTTTGACATGTTTTTCTTAACCTAACTAGATTAGACCTTAGCCAAGCACATACAACCCTTGATATTATATGGTGAGATTAGCCTTATCCGTTTCCAAAATTTTACCCCAAATCCACCAAATTATGAGTGTGCCGGTAGCTTGTAAACTTTAGAACTTGACCTTTGCATCATTTCGAGACCATAGACGAGGTATGTTGAGTTAGCTCGATGTATTTGGACTTTTCAGTTTAAGAAGGCAGTATTATAGGATTATCACCCAAATAGCCTACCATTGTGTGTCTATCGATTAGTCACCTCGACTTCTTGACCCCCATGTGAAACCCTTTTGTTGCACTCACCGTTAGTGCAAGATACCCCTAGATACACCCATCTGAGCCATTCCTTTCATTTTGTTAACCCAATATATTGTTTCGATACACCTATACACCTTAGCCTACCCTGTAGTCTTTATTTGTGATTGAGAAGTCATCATTTGCCTAAGTTCAAGGTTCAAGTGGAAAGGTTCGGGAATCACGCTTTCGTCGACGACATATTCTTAAAGATCATTGAAGACCCCCCGAATTCCCATTGTTCATCTCAAGTGGGGGGATATTATGTTTAGTTGTTATGTTTATGTTAAAAAAATTGTAAAGTGCGATATTATAAGCACTATGTTATGAGCTTTATATAGATTTAGTATCGAGGAGACCACATCGGTCACATTTGAAGATTGGAGTTGGTAATTGTGCCAACAGTTGGAGAAAAGGTAGTGTGCCCATCACTAATGACACATCTGCCTAGTATATCATGATCCGGTTTCTTAACTTCAAAGCTTGAACTTTGGGCGGACGGTAAGTGGTGATGACTTGGTTATAGATTTAGACTATCCGCTTGATTTTTATTTTACACCATTTATATATCCCATGTCTTATCCTACCCTTTAGTCATGAAGCGTGTCTAGGTGATGCAGCGAGCAATCTTTGGTGTCTTGACCATGGATTTGGTCATGTATCATGGATTTTGTCCACTTCGCCGTGACATGTTAGTAATGACGAGTCACCCTTAACCTTTGTCGTGTCTACCCATATTGCCTTCGAAAATTGTTTAACCCTTAACTCTAGTGGTGGAGATTTGTGTAACCGTCAAGCTTATGATAGAATACATGCTATGACTGTGCGATTGAGTGATCACCCCGAATTGACACTTAGAATAGTTGAGAGATTTGAGTGTTTCGTTCCCATTTCGTGAGGTGTTCGGCTTTGTTTTATTCTAGCATAAGGGATTTGTAAACTTATATTTTCCAGGTAATGGGAGATATCTTTTTAGGAATGTATCTAATAAGGTCTACTTGAGGGCAAGTAGAGTTCAAGTGGGGGGATATTTGATAACATCAAATTATCCTTAATATTAAGTGTCAATTTACCCCGATAATGCTTGTAATTTATATCATTTATATGGATTTACGCTTGTTTTCCATTATATTCAACTTTTAGGTAAATTACGAGCATTGGAGCTAAAGAGACGCGAAATTGGAGAGTGATTAAAGATTTACCATAGTATGCTCACTTTGAATAAGTTACGGCGTAACTCATCTCTCACATTACGACGTAACTAAAGCGTGACTTAGAAAACCAACTTATCAGAAGATTACGACGTAACTCTCCCAAAGATTACGACGTAACCATATGAGGTCAAATGAGGTTCCGCGCCGCTGATAATTACGCCGTAACTCATGCATCAACTACGGCGTAACCAAGATTTATTGAAGATACGGCGTAACTCCTTCTAAGGTTACGCCGTAACCGGCAGATCTAATGCAATTTACGAAGAAATTATATGTTACAACGTAACCAAGATCTGGCCTATAAATACCCCACGATTTACAGCATTTCAAATCATCCCATTTCACACACAACAATTAGAGAACGTGAGAAGAAGCCAAAAGCAGATCTAGAGGAGCATAGGGAGCTATCTCCAAGGGAGAAATCACTCCCCTACGATAAGCATTAGCTTTTTATCTTTTCTTTACTTTCGATTTATGTATTTCGTAACATTAAACATTGAATTGATTTGTATGGTTAATATGATCGGCTAAGCACCTCTTGGTGCTGGCCTAGTTATGATTCTTTAAGTATTTTGTTCGCGTTTACATTGCTTCTGTATAATTATTTCTAAGTGTATGCATACATAGTTTATTGGTAGCTACCCTTGTTTCGGTAGTTTTGAATGGCGGTAGAGGCTAATTGCTTAGGAGATATGACCAATTGACCCTAAGTGAGCAGACTGAGACGGGAAGGGTAAGATATGACCAACTGACGACCCTTTCTACTTGTGCGATTTGACCAACTGATCACCTACCGTTTGGATGAACTTAAGAATTAGGGGGGTGAGTGTCTAAGATGCTACCGCCCGGGAACTCACTATTATAAGTCTAGCATGTAGCGGAACTTAATGACTCGGCTTAGGGGACCAGGAACAACTGGACTTATGAGGAGACACCTGACTTCTCCAGTGGTGGCATCTTTGCTGATAGGTTAGGGCGAACTGACAAAATGTTGTCCTCTCGACTTTGACCCCACCTGAAGTAACTGAAAGTAATTAGACGAAAACATTACTAGTTAGGATTAGTAACTAGGTTAGCACCACTCTCCTCTATTGATCACATCTTTGCCTTTATTTGTTTTAGTAGTTAATTAGTTAATTCGATATCAAAACCATCTTAAAATCTGTGACACCTAGACTTAGTATTGTTCCACACACATAGCTCTTGGGACGACCTCGGTTTTACCGAATACTACACTACACAAGACCGGGTACACTGCCCGTTAGTGCATTAGGGTAGACAATAGGTATAACGAGACATTATAAATATTAAAACCTGGTCAGTAAAACATGCATCAGAGACGAAGGTAGTATTAGATTTTCTGTAGTAATAACTTTTTGTAAGGCGAAAATTTTATTTTGAAATACCTTTAAAAGATGGTGTGATAAACTTATTACATATTTTACAATATAAAAAATTTCACATTCTAATTACTAAATAAGATTTTTTATATTAAAACATTGCAAACATGTTTTATGTTTAATATTGATAACTAAGATTATATCAATAGAACATAATTTAATTTCATATTTATATATATTTTTTATATAATTGATACATACTTTATACTATAACTAGACGAGTTACCATGTATAGCAACAATATTTTATTGCGGGAAACAATACTTGCGATATTTTGATTATTTACTTTTATCAACTATAAACTAACACAATAATAAAAAATATTGTAATATAGTATCTTATATAGTAGAAACTCATTCAAGAAATGTTGTCAAAAGTTGTCATGCGATTTTTTTTAAAATTTTTTGTTTAGAATATAGTTAAGGAAATTATTGTATTATGACAACATTATTTGAATTTTAATGTGGAATTTATGTTTTAAAAGAGTATTTTGTGGATTAGACGTTAATCATTATTAAGTTTTTCAAGTTTTAAGAGCAAGGGGTGTGGTTATTTTTCACCGGCGCCATTCCTACGCGTTGTTCACAACGGCGCCGCCAAAACCGCGCCACTACACCACCATAGGCCGACGCCATTTGATTTGTGAGTCAAGTAACGCAACGCCCCGTTTGTGTTTCTTTTTCTTTTTTCCTTTTTTTGTGGGTTTGGGAATTATGTAAGAAATGGTTGTGTGATGTGGTTTGGGATTTATGTAAGAAAAACAAAAGGGAAGATGGTGTGTTATTGTCTTTTGAGAGGAGAAAGAAAAGTGGTAGGCGTGGTATATGTGTGAGTGTTTTTAGGGATTCGTTTGAAAAAGTTAGGTATTTTATAGCATAAGAAGTTTAGGGTTGAGTGTGATGTTGGACATGGGCTTTTAACCGAAAATTGTTAGGCTGCAACTATAATTTCCGAAATTTAGGATAGTGTTGGACTATAGTATATATACTCACGAAGCACGTTTAATTTCGTGTAATGTATTTTAATTTGCGTATTGTATTTTTATTTCATCAATGAATATTTAGTTTGTGTGATTTTTTTTTAACGTGTGGCCAAAAAGTGTGAAACGGCATGTAAACGGCATGTGAAACTGACGAGGGGTATTTTAGGTGTGTGTACTTTAAATGTAAAATGATGATGTAGCGCCAATTTGACAATATAGTATGCACAACGGCATGCCACGACACCGCTTACTCTAAAGGAAAAAGAATTAGTGCTTTACATGTACTATAGATACATGATCATCAGTTTACATATTTATCATTCCACTATCTTCCTTTTCTTCACCCACCAACCTCCAGAACTTTCATCTGATCACCATCCACCATAATCATAATCACCGACCAGATCAATGGACATGCTTTTGACGTCGGTAAAACAACTCATTAGTGACTCACAAGGCGAAGGTGCTCGATCATTATCACTTACGATATAAAGCTGGGAAATTATAACATTTTTATATATGTAATCATGTTAAACAAGTATGCTCAGACGCGTGTCGTAAGTCCTAACAATGCTAAAGTTTACCCACTAAATATCTATACGTGGTGAAGTACAGAGATTACATATCATCATTGGTCAAACAAAGACAACATTTCAATTAATAAGTCATAAGACTTGTCGTTCTTTTATCGAAACATGTAGACATGATGAGAACACTTGTGGGAGGACCATGTACCAAAAAAAAAAAGCAATGTAATGTTATTACAGATTTAATTTGCTTATATCGTGAGTTAAATAGGTATATCGCCTTATGATTAATTATTTTGTTTTATCAGTTGTCCATTAGTAATTATCTTTAAAAACTAATTATCATTTCAGCTAATTAAGAAAACCGAGAACCAGTTGCTTAGAATAGTTACCAATGTTCATGACAATTGTACAAGTATTGGTCACTTATAGTTTGAAGTTGTCCTTTATGTTATGTGAAAACTGATTCAAACAAATAATAAGGTTTGCATTTCTGGATATACAAAAGAATCAAAGATGCTACTGGCTTACACTTGATTAAAGAATAGACTAAAAGAATGAATAAAGATATGCATGTTTACAATTAATTTTCAAAAGTTTATAGACTATTGCAGCAAGCTTAAGGAAGAGCACCACAAATCCTCCGAATGACTCCTTCCTGACCGGTTGTTGTCCTAAATTCACTCATCTTCACCATGGCCACTGCGAAATCTGACTTGAACTTTGAAGGATTGTTGCTGTACTCCCTAACAATACTGTCTGTTGATCCACCACTGAAGAGCACCTGGTCTGATTCAAGAAGACCTTTCTTTTGTATCAAGTTCTTGAAGTAGTTGTTGTCAAACGAATTCGGTGTCACCAAATCTAATGCTGCCAGATTTTCGTTTCCTTCATCAATTGGACAACGACGTCTACGTGTACTCGCAAATCCTGCATCAATATCTGATCCGTTGGCATATATCCTATCACGGAACGCGAAGCATTGAGCTTGTCCAATAGTATGAGCCCCTGCTTTTCCATCATTAATTTGTTTAGCAAACATTTCATTTCTTAAAATTTGTCAAGATGAATGTATAAGGTGTACAATAAGTACCTGATAATGCAACCATGTCACGTGGACTAAGTCCGTTATCATTAAACGTGGAAATAAGTGAATCAAGGGGTGCTTTGAAACTAGGTAGACCAGTATTCGCAAGATCAAGGCTTGCAGTGGTTGAGTCTCTTCTTCCGAGCTTCACTGACCATGATGGACCACCAACCATTTCAGATGCATCACGGGCAGCAACAGTTAGTATGTCAGCACAAGATACAACTCCAGGGCATAGTTTCTCAACCTCAGACTTTGCAGCCTCTATCACTTCATAACCTCTAACCGAACCCTTATTAGGGAACGCATTCTTTTCACTTACAATTGTAGGGCCATCGTCTAGCAAGATCGATGCATCACAACCCTGCATACCCATAACAATAAGAACATGTTTGATAAATGTTACAAAGTTTTTGAATCATATTCTTTTAAATTAGTACCTGAACAAAGCAGTCATGAAAGTGGAGACGAAGAATGGAAGCTGCCATGCGACGTTCACGAGATATAGCAGTTCGGATGGAGGTCCTGATGGTACGCAATGCATTTGGACATGTACCGTCGTAGAACGTAGTAGATAATTGTGCTTCGGATGGTGTAGTGTTAGTAATCAAGAGAAGAAGCAAGAATAAGATTGGTGCAAAAGTGCTATAAGAAGCCATTTAAATTACAGTAAAAGATTGTTTGATTAAGTTGTTTACGAAAGATGATATCTAAAGAAAATGAGATAGCGCATATATATAGTGTTCGAGGTACTAAAGCGCGTGGTTGTTTAAGCTGTCTTTGTTTGATCAATAGTCGAATAATGAATGAGCTGACTTTGTTTTTTAATTGTTTGGTGGGGTATGTAGATGCATCATGCATGGAAGCTCAAGCAAAGAAAAAGTCATTTTGACCTTTTTCAGAAACTCAGCAAAGTAATGGAATTAACTCCCTATGCTCAAAATTAAGGCAAAATAACGAATATTTCTTTTCTGCAAGATCTTGAGCCGGATTGAAACTTTTTTTTGTTAATGGTTTAACGTGACCACTTTGAGTTTCTTACATCAAGCGGACCGGGTTTAATTCATAACTTCCTGCACTTTCTTTACTCCATCTACATGTCTCTTTAACAACTCGACCGCTCCTAATTAACAGCTAACCATCTAAGACTCTCCTAGTTGTTTCGCTCGATAAACTTATTGAATAACGGAAAGCATGTATTCTCATTAATCACCAAATCAATATATAGTTACATGAAATTATTCAGGAACATGGGCTAAGCCCGTAACGATATAAAATCAGGCCATGGCCTATAATATATGGCATCTAACACTCCTGCACAGTTTGAGCGGGATATGATTGAACACTCAAATTGGATCGAAACTCTTCAAACAGGGTTGAAGGTAACCCTTTGGTGAATATGTCGGCATACTTGTAACGGGATAGCACATGTAACACGCGAACTTGACCCTTGGAAACCATGTCATAAACAAAATGAATATCAATCTTAATATAATTCGTGCGTTGATGCTAAAGAAGATTAGCTATCAAATAGATAACACTAACATTGTCACAATAGAAAAGTGTAGCAGTCAATAAAAGTACAAGCAGCTCGCGAAGAAGATTACGAATCCAAGCAGTCTCAACAGCCATATTGGCCACACCATGATATTCGGATCGGCACTAGAACGAGAAAAAGTATGTCGGCGCTTTGACGACCAGGACAATAAATTATTACCTAAAAATATACAATAACTAGAAGTAGAACGACGTGTAATGAGGCAACCCGAACAGTCAACATTCGAGTAAGCAATAAGAGAAGACGTGGATGACGCATAAAGGTGTAAACCAAAATACAGTGTCCCCAACACGTATCGTAAAATATGCTTGAGAGCCGCCAAGTGAGGCTCCCTCGGATCATGCATATAAAGACAAATCTGCTTAACAACATAAGATTAATCGGGATGGCTAAATGTTGGATACTGAAGTCAACATGCAAGACTAAAATATAATGTAGGGTCCGAAACAGGATCCCACTCTGGACTAAGTTTGGAATCCGTATCAGCGGGACTTCAGTAGGTTTACAAGTACTCGTGAAAGTAACCCGGGAGCATACTTGCGCTGAGATAAAAACATCCCAACAGCATTCTGAGTAACATAAATATCCAAAAAGTATTTCAGGGCACCTAAGTCAGTCATCTCAAACTTCTGATGGCAAGACGAGATAATAAGTCTCAAAATGATAGTGGAGGAAGCAATTAGAACAATATCATCCACATAAATCAAGAGTTATACAATATACAAACCATGCATTTAAAAAAACATTGATGAGTCACAACGACTAATAAATTCGGCCCGTGTAGCATACCCCGCAAAATCGCTGAAACCATGCTCAACTTTCGTGTTTCAAACCCTATATATATATATATATATATATATATATATATATATATATATATATATATATATATATATATACTCGACAAATATGTGTAGGAAAACGAGAATCAATAAAACCAAGTGGTTGTTGCATATACACGTTTTCTGTAAGGTTACCATTAAGGAAGGCATTATTGACATCTAGTTGATGAATGTGCCACTATCATAAAGCAATGCTAGGAACAATCCGTATAGTGGCCGGTTTAACAACTAGACTAAATTTTTCATCACAATCAATACTAAGTTGTTGACTACTACCTTTAGCAACTAAGCGAACCACATTGACATTAGGTGGTTTCGGTACAAGAACCCATGTATTTTTTTAATCAATGCATTACATTCATCGATCATAGCATCCCACCACTGCAGATGTTTTAATGCAAGGAAATGAGATTTAGGAACATGAGAAATATGAGAAGTACGCAAGGAAAGACACCGAGTGTGTTTAAAAGTACTGACTTGAGCACGAGTGACCATAGGGTGAGTACAACACATTGTTGGGTTGATTGTGTGGAGGCGTAGACCAAGTGGGTTGATTATTGGGTCTTTTGGGGGGTTGGGCTGTTTGAACAATAGGGGGTTTAGTTTGTTGAGCGCAACTGGGTTGGTAGTAGACTGGGCCATAGATATGGGTACATGTGAATGGTGTTGATTGGGTTGTAGTTGTTGGGTTGATTGGAGATTAGGCCGAATTGGTGAATATGGTGGGCAGTGCAGGTGTTGAATTAGTAGAAGCGTGTATAATGTGACGTGTAATATTGGATGAGGAATGGCTTAAGATTCCTATGATGGGGTTTAAGTAGTGGTGAAAGAACCATATGGAAATTGGTCTTCATCGAAGGCACCATGTTGAGAAATTAATAATGCGAGAAATGGTTTGAAAATAACACATAATATTTAAAACCACTAATTCACAATTTGAGATGTCCAAATATCGGAATGAATAATTACAAAAGAATGAGAAATAATAGAGTCAGAACTAGAAAATGGAAGTCTCACATGTTTTCTAAGTTGACAAGCATGGCAAATATGACGAGACTTCTTTTTAGTACACGAATATTATGACTAGAAATAAGAGAGCGTAGCATTTCCTCATTGGGGTTTCCGAGTCATTTTTTGCACATTGACAAACTTATATATGGCAATGCAGTAGGGATATATGAGGGCTTCGTTACAGGATAAAGGTCACTTGAACTGTCACATCTGAGGAGGATATGACGAGTCCATAAATCCTTCAGATTAAATGAGAATGCATCAAACTCAATAGTACAACTATCATCTCTAGTTAATTGACAAACTGAAATAGTGTAACATTTCTCAATTTATGAGGTCATAATTTAATTATTTAGTTATTTAATTTACTTAATCTTTTAATTTAAGTAACTTACCTTTACAAGCAACTGAATTAGTTTAATGGCGTACGTAGATTAACGTACAATGAACTGAAACCGACACTAGACTATGCCCAGTATACACTTATTATGCATTTTGGTTCCTTACAATCATATATTTAAAGTAATATTTTACTTTTTCCAATCTTACGTAAACCTTGAACCTTTTACGTTTTACGCAGTTTAAATCTATGTTTTTTAGATTTTAACGACATTTAAACCCTTCGATGAACTCATCACCCATCTAAACTACTCAAAATATGTTATGCTAATAAGTTTTAATATTTTTATAAAATGTATATTTTTATGTTGCCCGTTTTGCATTTTTGCTCCAAACCGCATCACCGTTACCCCGTTGGCCCTAAAAATGCACATTGTATCTAAACATTTTGTAAAAAATCAAAATAATATCCCTCCCCCACTACCACTATAGTGGCCGAACCATCTAGAAGGGAAAGTGTCATGGACACTTGTCCAACACACTTGTATGTGCATGTCTTTACTACAAGTCTTGATATAACCACATTTCTACTTCCATTTGATCAAAAACCACTCAGATATCCTTCTCTCATTTTCCTTGTTTCCATGACCCATAAACACCACAACATCACTTTCACTTTGATTTTCTAGTAACATTTTGGTGCAAGGTTTGAAGACTTAGGTGTTCTTGTTAGATTCTTGGGTCATTTCGTTCATTCACTTGGGTTTATTGAAGAGTTTTCTAGGTGATAAGGGCTGAGTTATTAAAGTGTTTTCAAGGTTTATTGAAAGGTTTTCTAGGTGATAAGGGTTGAGTTATTAAAGTGTTTTCAAGAGTTTAATCGAAATGAAAAAGGGTTAAAAGATTTAGGTAAAAGGGTGGAAGCTTGGGTGTTGATTTGGTGATTTGTAGGATTAGTGATCTTGTTCTTGTTTGTTCTTTCTTGTTCTTCATCATTCGTAAGGAACCAAGCATACAAACTTTTCATTTCATTTATGAGATTCATGTTTTCTTGATGTATTTTATATGCTCTATATGCTTAATTATACTCGGTACATGTGCTAAATCACTAGAAAACATAAAAGTGTTAATACAAATAAGCCGTGAAAACGTTTATTTATATTTTACGATCTTCTAATGTTTTGTCGATAACAAATATAAAATCATTTTAACGAAACAAATAAAGTACGTAAATAGTTTGAGTTAATAGTTTTCTAAACACACTTACGCTCTCACATAAAACACTAAAACAAGTATACGTGATTTTATGATTTAGATACATATGTACAACAACTAGTGTTTACATATTGGGTTAAACATATACTTAAACTAAGTATACTAAAATGGGTAAAAACTAAGTGTATGCTAAATTGGGTAAATACAAGTATATACAAAAAGGGTAAATACTAGGAAATGGTTTTGACCCATAACCCATGGTTTTATATATACCACTTAACCAAGTACATTGTATCTAGAAAGAAAACCATGGATCAACCCATAACCCATGACCCATGACCCTTAACCAAAAATACCCATGGGCAAAGAGGAGCGGACCACGGATCCCTAGCTTTGTGCTAGCCGGATCCCTTGTGGTAGGGATCCGTGGGATCTGGGGAAACAGAAGAGAATTTTCTCTATAAATAGAGAGCCATTTCTTCCTCTCTAAGTGTGCTTTTAATATAAACTTCCTCAAAGTATTCTAACCCTCTAACCTCAGATCTAAGTGATCTATGTAGTTTGTCTTTTGTTTTTGTGTGATCTTCTAGGTTCCTCTTAAAGGAAAGATCACCACATCTTGAAGACATGCAATCTCAAGTCCATGAGTTGCCATGCTTCGTCATCATCAAGACAACGAAGGTTCTCTTGTTGATAGATCTACCTTTCTCCATAGATGTTGGGTTGAAGGCATTAATGAAGAATGCCGAAAGTGTCAAGATGAAAGCATTAGTGAAAGGTGCTCATCATCCGTGTCAAAGCATTAGTGAAGAATGCTAAAGGTGTCAAGACGAAGGCATTAGTGAAGGGTGCCAAGCGTTGTGTCAAAGGCATTAGTGAAGGATGCCAAAGAATCAAATCAAGTAGCATTTGGGAAGAATGCCTAGGTCGTATAATCGATGAGGTGCATCGTTATACATATATGTATTTGTTTATATACAAGGATGGTAATATCCTTGGTGGTGTTGTAACAAGGAGTAGATCTCCTTGAGATTAGGTGTTGTGTCGTGAAGGTGTAGTTCACCTAAGGTGTGAAAGAACTAGGTACTTTGCCTAGTACCTAATAAAGGGTAGGCGACGTTGTGAAGGATTAGTTCTCCTAAGGTGTGAAAGAACTCGGTGGTTAGCCTAGCACCGTATAAAGGGTAGGCGACGTTGTGTTAGGTGTGGTTCGCCTTGGTGTGAAAGAACTCGGTATTTAGCTTTGTACCGGAAAAAGGTTAAGCGACGTTGTGAAGGCTTCTCCGCCTTAAGGAGTTGGTGTAGTGTTTACGAACTCTCGAGTAGGTGACTCGGGGAGTGGAGTAGGGCAAGGAAGGTGTCCTTGTAGCCGAACCACTATAAATACTTGTGTCGTGGTGATGTGCTTCTTACTCTTTATCTTTCATTACACGTTTATATATCTATCTATCAACGTCCAACATAAACAATCAAATAGATTGACATAAGTCGATCTAAATATTTAAAAAGAAGTTTTAAATTGGTAAAACTATTCAATCCCCCCTTTTAGTTTTCCACAATTGGCATCAGAGCTTCGTTACCAAGGTTCTTAAAGTATGTTGTACTTTAAAGACTTGATACGATCCGTGTATGTTTGAAAACTACAAAGAAGGATTTTTTTTAGGTCATATTTTCTTTTAAATCATTTTGTCGGACATTGATAGATCATTCTAACAACTCTTGTTTTCAAGAAATCTTCATGCTAGAATATCTCCATAATCTTCATTAAAAGAATAAAGAAGACAACATTCAAGGAAGGATCTATAAAGTAATCACTACTTACGTACACCAAGTACAAAGGATTACTTTAAAAGCTCATGAAGTATTTTTTGGTATTAAGCCAAACCAAGAAGCATAGAGGTATGTTTTACCTTTCATTAGATAGGTTACATGAGTTCAATTTATTTCTTAGTTTAATAATCACTAGCATCGTTAGAAGTCTCTTTCGTCACTTCTCCGTCTTTTTCATCATCGGGAATAGTATTCCTTTTTGATTCGTCAAACTAACGCCGTCGTCACATATGAACCCTCGATATGTGATTCATCAAAAGCCGTCATCCAAAAACAACTCCTTTTCTGTTCACAGTAGCCGGATCCCTCTAGTTGTACTAGCCGGATCCCAAATTCAAATGATCCGGGGGAACCGTGGAACAGAACTCAGCTATACGCTTTCAAAATTTCACCACTGATTACTTTCCCTCTATTCACACAAAAACAAAAACGACCAAGCTACTGAATTAATCCTCATTGGCTTCCATAATTTCAAGTATTCCTTCCTAGAACACCATTGTAAGTAATTACATTAACTTGTTCTAATTTTCATCCTCTTAATTCAAGGGTTTATGGTTTCTTAATTTCTAATCAATTAATTAGGTTTTTTCAAATTAATCATGAAAAGGTGTCTTAAATCACATTGTGTTCACAACATTGTTAATACAAATCAAAACCATAAACCCATATCAACCAATTTAACCTAACTGAAAAACTTGTATTACCAACCATGCCCAAAGCCACTCAACAAGATCATCATGACACCGTCCATTACCTTACTCATTACTATCGTAAAAGGGGTCTGACCAAAACTAACCGTAAAATTTTCAAAAGCCTCACAAAACGACTTATTCACGAAGGACGTGTAGTCAAGGAATGTTTCCTTGAAGATACCGACATTCGTCAAGTTTTCTCAACAATCAACTTTGATTGCCTTCTTGACATTGATGAACAAATTTGTCTGGTTTTTATTTTTGAATTCTACAAAAGTTTTAGGATCATTAGGAACACCGATAATAGCATCTCAATCGCCTTTATCATCAACACACAAAACTTTACTCTTCCTCTCAACACGTTTGCTCAAATCCTTCGCATTCCTTGTGAGGGAATTTGTATGTACTCTCAAGATTGGGCAATTAACTCTCAAAACCGTGCACTTGATCCCAAGCCTCTCTATCACACTCCTCTCGATGATCCCGAAACCATTCGTGATACTATCTTTAAAATTAGGACCGACCAATCCCGTTACGATCGTAACAAAAAGCTCATTCACTGTGATCCTTTTAAAATGGAACTTTTCGAAATGCATTCCATGTTTAGAAAATGGGAAGAAATCCTTAGGGAAAACATCATTAGCCTAGTTGGAAACAAAGATCATCCAAACGCATGTCTTGTGCAAATGATCTATTGTCTTACTCACCAAATGCCATTTAATCTTGCCTACTACATGGTAAGGAGAATGGCTGGGGTATTCAAAGCTTCCAACATGGTACTTCCATACGGTATGCTCCTAACACGACTTTGTAAGTATGTTAGTGCATTGCAACCATCCCATATCAACGATGATCATTACCTCTCCGATCACGTCATGGTACCTCTTACCAAACAACCCTCTAAACGATTCATGGTCAATGGAGAGAAACCTGAAGCTCTCTCGGACTCCTCGGCCGGAGAAGAAGAAGAAGAAGATGAGGAAGACATCGACCCCGTATCAAACATCAAATTGGAAATCCTTGAATACCACGAACAACTTCCAACCATTCCAAACGAGACCGCGGAATTTAAACGAATAAGAGGCATGATTCAAAACCTCGCCTACAACCTCACTAAGCTGTCAAAAAGGAAAAGGAAGAATTGACGAAAGAGACAATAGGAATGTGCTTAGTTTTATTTATTTTATGTTTAAATGATTTCTCTTTAGTATTTCTTAGCTTATGGTATTTTGGATTTGGTTACTTTATCTTGTAAGTGATGTTTTATGATGACTTGCTTGTTCCTATTGCTTGTTTTATAGATTTAATAGTGTACAAAATCTGCACATCATCTTTGTGTAGGTTATGTGTTAGTTCTGATCTGCAGATGCCGGATCCCTAGGATTAGACTAGCCGGATCCTTCCCTTGAAGGAACCGTGGGATCCGTGACATCAGATCAACAATGCAGCATTCAGCACATCAAAACTGCTTTCTAGATAACATCACATTAGCTTGGTATATGTTTTTAGAACCCAACTAAGTCCACTTCAAGGATGAGAAAGGCTTAGACTCACTAAAGGCTTACTTAAGATCTTAGTCTAATTTTATCAACACATCTAAAACTCACCATATTTTCGCTTCAACTACTCACAAACTATTTCTCACCTCTCAAAACACTTTAAGAAAGCAAGCTAAACAATTTTAGGAAATTGCTTCTAGTCTTTTATATCTCAAGGTAAGACAAAAATTAGTTTTTCAATTCTTGAAATTTTTAAGAATTTGTCTTAATATCACCTCAAGCTAAAACCTGATCACTAGGATAGTTTATTATGACTTGACACCCTCATAACTCTTAGTGTTATCCTTGGACATCCATTGGTAGTCTTCTTGTTCCATCCTTCTTCCATAAAAAGCAATCATTTGCTATAACACTTATTACCTCTAATCATTCAAGTACCCCTTCATCCTAAACCCTTAGGAGAACTGAAACACTCAAAATGAGATAAGCCTTAGCTCCCAGAAACCTCATTACAAACCTGTCATAACTGCTGAGAGCCGGATCCCTAGGATTAGCCTAGCCGGATCCCTTCAAGGAGGGAACCGTGGGATCCGGGTGACAGTTTATGCCAAACATAGCTAAAATAATCATTTCAACTCACCTTCCTAACTCAAACACTTCATCTCATCTTAAATGAGTTCCTAGATCAGTGAAACTCTGAATTTCAGCCTTGTGCATGTCTATCATCACACTTCCAAGAACATTAGTGGATTAAGTCTTAAATGCAATTGCAAAGTTCTTCCCTTTATAACCCACATTACCAAGAACACTTTAGTTATCAAACACAAACATAATTATCAGCAATTACAACCATCCTCCTTAGTCATTTCATCATGAGAAAAGCTCATAGTGCTTACTCATCCACTCATAAACCACCTAAGAAACTTGCTAGAATCATACACGAAGTTTCCTCAACCGAATCATCTCCGGTTAAGTCCACCTATGCTAGGATTTCTCCTACACCAAGGAAACCAATCAAACTAATTCCCAAGAAAAGTACTCTCACTAAGATTTCATCACCAAATTCTATTATACCAAACATACCCTCCACAACTCAACCTAGTTCATTAATACCTAGATCCATCTCCTAATCATCTCCACACTCTCACAATGTAGAAGCTTTACCTTCCTGGCCATCTCATCTTTCACAATTACCAACTAATTCACTTGAAAAGATTGAGCAACAAAATCAAAGTGTTGAATCAACACTTGATCCAAAAGCAAACTCTATTATTCCTCCCAATAGTCCATTTTGGATTATGAGAAGACATCAAAGGCAACCACCCGATCAAATGGAAGTTGATGCCTCTTTACCTCTACCCTCAAACATTGTCGAGTCACCACTTAATGAGCCTCCACCAAATCCTCCTTCATTGGAAAATCCTCAATCCACTTCACTTGAACCTTCACCTCAAGAAACCCAAAACCATGACAAGGATTGCTATCATTGTAAACATGTTGAAAAGTTGATACATAAACTACGTGAAGAGCAACGTTTCATGTTTTATCACCTCCTCGAACGTTTCGAAGAGGTTAACAAGCCTAAACTACAATAAGCATCATATTCAAAAGGTCAAACTTAGAACATTTAGGAAACCTTTCTCATCCTTGATCATCATTAAGCTTTTAGTCGAATCTTAAGTTTAGGTTAACTTATTAGCATTAATAGCATCTATTTGGCTAGTTCATTCTCTTAGTTTTTAGAGATTTGGTTGTGTATCTCTTGTTTTATTGAATGAATACTTTTATGCCATGAATATTATGTGTGTTGTGCTTGTTATATTATACTTTTATCTCATTCCCTCAAGTAGCACTCCTTGACATTTCTTCACTGCTGAAGAAACTGTAACAGATAGCCGGATCCCTTCCAGATAACTAGACGGATCCCTCCTTGAAGGGAACCGTGGGATCCGTGGTACAGAAGCACAAATTTCTACTAACCTGAGTCTCTTTTGCAGGAAATTATGCACTATACTCTTGTTTTTCTAACCTTTGTTTTGTAGTTATTCAAAATACACATGAAAATATTGACACCATAAAGCTAGGGGGAGCTTTGTGTCAAACGACATTGCAAAATCATTTGCAAACTTAATCCAATTTTTGGGTTACACTTCATGACGCCCCATTGCAAACATTGCAATATCTAAGGGGGAGCACGTTCTCGTCACTTAGACGAACCATTTGCAAACTTGATTGCAAACACAATTAGTTTATTTTACGTTATGTCCTTGACGCCCTTTCAAAGGGATGGACTCGTCAAGGAGGAGTTAAGACGAGTACCATTCCCGTCACTTGCTCTCTTTACATTTTTACAATTTTTTTTCTTATAAAAATTGTGTTAGTTTCTTTTAACACTTTTTGTTTCGACAAAAAGGGGGAGAAGAAAGTAAAAACAACAAATTCAAACTTTTACGAATTTTAGATTTTTTCTTAAAATAATTTTATGTTTTGTCATCAACAAAAAGGGGGAGATTGTTAATACAAATAAGCCGTGAAATAGTTTATTTATATTTTATGATCTTCTAATGTTTTGTCGATAACAGATATAAAATCATTTTAACGAAACAAATAAAGTACGTAAATAGTTTGAGTTAATAGTTTTCTAAACACACTTACGCTCTCACATAAAACACTAAAACAAGTATAAGTGATTTTATGATTTAGATACATATGTACAACAACTAGTGTTTACATATTGGGTTAAACATATACTTAAACTAAGTATACTAAAATGGGTAAAAACTAAGTGTATGCTAAATTGGGTAAATACAAGTATATACAAAAAGGGTAAATACTAGGAAATGGTTTTGACCCATAACTCATGGTTTTATATATACCACTTAACCAAGTACATTGTATCTAGAAAGAAAACCATGGATCAACCCATAACCCATGACCCATGACCCTTAACCAAAAATACCCATGGGCAAAGAGGAGCGGACCACGGATCCCTAGCTTTGTGCTAGCCGGATCCCTTGTGGTAGGGATCCGTGGGATCCGGGGAAACAAAAGAGAATTTTCTCTATAAATAGAGAGCCATTTCTTCCTCTCTAAGTGTGCTTTTAATATAAACTTCCCCAAAGTATTCTAACCCTCTAACCTCAGATCTAAGTGATCTATGTAGTTTGTCTTTTGTTTTTGTGTGATCTTCTAGGTTCCTCTTAAAGGAAAGATCACCACATCTTGAAGACATGCAAGCTCAAGTCCATGAGTTGCCATGCTTCGTCATCATCAAGACAACGAAGGTTCTCTTGTTGATAGATCTACCTTTCTCCATAGATGTTGGGTTGAAGGCATTAATGAAGAATGCCGAAAGTGTCAAGATGAAAGCATTAGTGAAAGGTGCTCATCATCCGTGTCAAAGCATTAGTGAAGAATGCTAAAGGTGTCAAGACGAAGGCATTAGTGAAGGGTGCCAAGCGTTGTGTCAAAGGCATTAGTGAAGGATGCCAAAGAATCAAATCAAGTAGCATTTTGGAAGAATGCCTAGGTCGTATAATCGATGAGGTGCATCGTTATACATATATGTATTTGTTTATATACAAGGATGGTGATATCCTTGGTGGTGTTGTAACAAGGAGTAGATCTCCTTGAGATTAGGTGTTGTGTCGTGAAGGTGTAGTTCACCTAAGGTGTGAAAGAACTAGGTACTTTGCCTAGTACCTAATAAAGGGTAGACGACGTTGTGAAGGATTAGTTCTCCTAAGGTGTGAAAAAAATTTGTGGTTAGCCTAGCACCGTATAAAGGGTAGGCGACATTGTGTTAGGTGTGGTTCGCCTTGGTGTGAAAGAACTCGGTATTTAGCTTTGTACCGGAAAAAGGTTAAGCGACGTTGTGAAGGCTTCTCCGCCTTAAGGAGTTGGTGTAGTGTTTACGAACTCTCGAGTAGGTGACTCGGGGAGTGGAGTAGGGCAAGGAAGGTATCCTTGTAGCCGAACCACTATAAATACTTGTGTCGTGGTGATGTGCTTCTTACTCTTTATCTTTCATTACACGTTTATATATCTATCTATCAACGTCCAACATAAACAATCAAATAGATTGACATAAGTCGATCTAAATATTTAAAAGGAAGTTTAAAATTTGTAAAACTATTCAACCCCCCCCCCCTTCTAGTTTTCCACAAAAAGGATTAGACATGCAAAACAATTTCTGACCAGGGGTATAAATGGAATAAATGGGAAAAATCAGTGGACTATGACACTTAGGTAAAAATATAGGGAGTTAGATATATGTCTTACGGTCGTTTCGATGGGTAGATCACCTTATAATGATACCCAATGAATTAACTAAAAATGTTTTGGTGAAATTTGTCAAAATCTGAGTAACGAATTTCAAACGTAGAAAAGTCATTTTTTTTACATATAATCCTCTGTTGCATAAAGAATAAAAGTTGTATCTAAGACATTAACTTGAATTTTTCCGCAAGCCCCACGTTAATGGACTTGTAGAACTCAACTTATCGCTATTTTACCGGGACTGAATTATGCAGCTCAAAATTTTGTTTTGACATATAAGGGTAAATTGTAAGTTTCACTTAGGCTATGTAACTTTTGAGATAATGGCACCCCCTAATCTGAAATGGTAGGACCCACTATTGGGAAAATAGACTCGTTTAACCTTCTATAGACTAATGAAACTAAAAACGACTAATTTGGACTTATGGACTAATAAAAATGACACGATTGTGCAATAACTTATAGAATTTGGACTCGTAACTATTTTAAAAGTGTCAAAACTAAACATTTACACTTATTTGACTTTATAAGTATTATGTACCAAGGCATAATTAAAACCATAACCTATAAAACACATTTACATATTTAAATATTTACATATTTTACATATTTACATTACTACTTTAAGAACCTAAGACACGCATATATATATTTAGGTTGCTCGTAGGACATTTGTGATTTATTCATCACTACTATCATTTTACTTACCACTTTGCTTAACGGTGAGTTCATAGCCATATTTTAAACTCTATAAATTGTTTATAAACTCTTGGGGGAGATACATGCTACTTTTACATGAACACAAGTACTTTTTAAACTGTATGCTTATCTGAATATTTTATTGGCACTAAGTACCACTATTGTAAAACTTAAGTCCCTAAAATCATGAGATTAATCACTTGTGTGTGAGCCCGAATATTGTGAATATGCCTATTGGGATTGATGAATCCCGTTTGTGTTGACCAGTTAGGCAAAAAAACGCACTATATTTGAGATCTATAGGTATACGACAATTTACCTACCAGGGCCACTATTATTATCATTATTTTGATACCTCCATTTAACGCTTTGAGTGTCATGAGCTTAGTGCAATAAATATTGTTTTACTGATATTTGTATTCATTGCAAATTATCACTACAACTTGAAATATTGTGTTCTATTATTTTTTATAAACCTATGAATTTCACTCAACCTTTGTGTTGACTTTTTAGCATATTTTATCTCATGTTCTTAAGGTACTTGGCCGGCACGGAGTAGCATGTATATTTTGAAGGCTATATTTTGCAAGGTTGCAAAAATCGCTAGGCGGTAGCTGGGCGGCCGGGTAGGACCTAGCGATTAATCGGTTAGGCGGGGATTAATCGGATTGGATTTTTATATATAAAATTATAAAATTTTGAAACTATATGCCCGATTTGGCCGATCTAGCCGATTTTTTTTTCCGATTTGGCCGATTTTTTCCGATTTTGCCGATTTTTTTTCTTCTGATTTTGCCGATTTTTACCCGTAACTGATTTTTCCGATTTATCCGATTTTCTCTGATTTGGCCGATTAATCGGCTGCCTAGGCCGATTAATCCGATTTTTATCCGATTTTTGTCAGTAACCGATTAATAAGGCCGATTAATGAAAATCGGAACGGCTAATCACCGCCTAGCGATTAATCGGCCGCCTAGACCGATTTTTGCAACAGAGATATTTTGTTACTATTCGATAAAAAGTTTTAGAAACTTTGTGACGTATTTATTATGTATTATGTAATGTTTGGGACCTCTTTAAACTTTGATGTTTTATTGTAATCGAATGATAAACCTTTTTAAAATGTTTCATTTAGAGTTGTTTTCTATAATGTATCACTGTTGTACTATTCAATAACACCTAGTTTGAATTCCGATGCTATATCAAAATTGGGGGTGTTACAAATAGGATCTTTGAGGATATCAGGTGTTACCAGTACATTATGAAGATTATAGGAACGATCAAGAGCAGGAAGGATGCTATGGCCCGTGTTGATGATATTTATGAATTTACCATCACCAATACGAAGATATGAATATAAACGTGTATTAACAACATTAAATTACTTGAATCAGAGTTAAGGTGGGAAAAGGGACTTACATCCATGTTCCATGTTGGGTCCTGTAATGTCATTGTGCTAAACGCACTCGGTAGATAAGGTTCCTATGTCATAGTGCACTAGAGAATACCGAGCTGTTGTGCAACGAGGACTAGTGTTATCGAATGGACTTGTTGAGCCGGTTGTAAGGGAGCAGTCCAATAAGCTGGTGCAACTAGAAATTAAGCACGTAATTATTCTAGAACATTAGAGTTAATAGGTGATAATATACATTCAATAATTTATATAGTTTGCTGATTGTATGAATACATGCATTAGAAATTCCTCATCTATAATTACTAAAGATAAGAAAATTTAAGAGTACTATATTGCTAACTAGTTAATGACCCGTGTAATACACGAGCTATAAAATATCAAGAGCATAGGTGCTATCAAAAACGAAAAGCTAAAATAAAAGATGACGACTTTCTAAAAACTAAAACAAAATTGACCATGAAAATACTAAACAAATAATCATACTTATCATGAACAAACTAACACATATGAACATGAACGGAAGCTTAAAAATATCAAAAGCTTAAACCTTAGACAATGTACAACAACAAAATATAAATTGCTTTACAACTTGAACAAACTTGGTTAGTAATCAATCTTCAATAAAAATTCACTTCACTATTTAAATAAACTTGTAAAGCATTCTACAATTAATCTCAAGCTCTCAAGATCTGCACTCACAATCACAAGCACCCCTTTGCAGCGACACTACGCTACTTAGATTACTAAGCCATAAATAATTAAGCCATCGGCCCGCTTAAAATCCTTCTATGTAGCAACACCATCTAATAAATCCTTTTATGTTACTAAGCTATAAATCGGATGCACCCTCTTTCTGTGGCAACATCATCTAATAATATCTTTTGAGAGAGATAGATGGTCAAAAACAAAACAATTAAAATAATATGTTAATGGATTATGGAGGAGTTTAAAACTTTTTAGAGTTTGAGGGTCCACCATAGTTCATAAACACACTTGCTATTTGTCCTTTAGGACTTGGGTGACCAAGTGATCCATAATCTTTACAGAAATCCACAATCAAGATGCTTATACATGATGGCCGTTAGCCTAAATCTTTTACCCAGTACACCTGATAAACACTATCTGCTATAAGAAAAAACATAATTAAATATCTATGTAAAACCAATAGGTAAGAAATTTATTACATAATGAAAATAGAGATGAAAAAAATGCATGCAAAGGAAGTTGAGTCCTGTGAAAAGAAAAAAAAGAAGCAATAATCTCGAATTTTTGGCATTACTTTAATAATATCAACATTAAGAAAAAATAGGGGGCAAGAAGAACACTTTTCATTATGTATAGACAACATAGTAGTAACATCATAAAATCTATAATGAGCTGATTAGTACATTGAAGAAGATCACACCGAAATCCGAATAGTATGAAATGAAGATGAAACAATATAGAGGTGATGACATATTTTAAGCATAGCTATTTCATTTTTATAGTAATTAGGCGTGTAAAAATATGGCACCTCATAAGTGGCGGACCTAGGATAAAATCTAAGGTGGTTCCTTTATGTATAGGCGACATAGTAAAAGGGTCAACAAGTCAACCAGTCAATGGGTCGGGTTAGATTATGTCTTAACGGTTACGATATAAAACAAGTAGTTATAAGAGAAAAAAAATCAACAAGAAGGTCATGTTGTGTACCGTGTTTGTTAAATGATAACGACGGGAATATTTTACTCTGATTTACTAATAATGCTCTTTTTATCTTGATAATTTGTATTTTGATGTGTTTCAAAGAAATAATTGAGATACTTGAATTTAAGCCTAAATTTATGTTTAATTAGTTTTTGAAAACATTAATCAGTTTGCAAACAATAAAAGATTAACAAGCATGTTTAGAAGCAAGAAACAATAAAAGATTAACATTAGTTTGTAAAAATGTAAATCCATTTGAGTTTAGTCACTCTAATGACTTCTCAGTCATTAAAACTAGCAGGGTACCTGCGCGATACGGCGGCGAATACCCTGAAATAAAAAATTTCAATAAATCATGCTTTATAATCTGAAACGTTTTCGATGGCGGGTATCAAGTAATAAAATTTTTGGCAAAAAATGTTTTCAATTTTATGTTTTCTCTTACAATAACTTTACCAATAGCGAAAACATCATGAGTTTGAGTAACTTTAAAAAAAGTGATGGATAATATCAAACTAATTCATATAAAAACAATTGAAAGTGGCGTGATTTTGCGTTGCGGTAGTCAATAATGTTATGGGGTTATGGTAAAATTAGTTGATAGTGGTCCGTAGTCACAAAGAAGTAGAAACATTTTTTTAGGAAATATATATATATTTTTGAACATGTTTGTATCATTAATATTGTTTATTACATTTGTCCCATATAGATAAAAGATATAAATAAAAGAGTACTTATAATGTATACATCTTGTAAAGTATATATTTATGAAAAAATGTTTGAATCATTAATTTTGTTTATAACACTTGTCCCACATAGATAGAAGATATAAATAAAAGAATGCTTATAACGTAAAGAAAACTTACATGTTTAAGCAATCATTTAGAGTTATCCATGAAAATTATAATAATTAATATACTAATATATTGATCATTTAATTAGCACTTAGCACTTTCCACATTTGCATCATTTGTCTTACAAAAATTGTCCCGACTTTTACAAAAAACCGTTTTTTACTTTTGTGGTTAATTTTATTTAAAATAATTCAAAATTTATTTAGATTGGTTCTCGAAACACTCTTACGATATAATAATAGTTTTGGAACTTTGTAGTTTTGCATGCATTTTAAAATCATATTCATTTATATGTGCATTTATTAAAACTAAACTAATTCAAAAAGAAATAATAAATGAAGCATTAAAATGTTGTGGAAGATAAATTAGTAAAAGTTATTTATTGTGTATATTATGCATTAAAATTTGTAATGCTTAAAAAACACATTAATGACATCTTAAAAAAATTTAGGAGAGAGGGTCATCCCTCCATTATAAGTAATATAGATATAGATATAGATATAGATATGTGTAATATGTAAAAAATCAAATAAATTATCACCAGTGAATTTACATCTTTGCATCATTTGTCTTACAAAAATTGTCCCGACGTTTAGAAAAAACCGTTTTTTACTTTTGTGGTTAATTTTATTTAAAATAATTCAAAATTTATTTAGATTGGTTCTCGAAACACTCTTACGATATAATAATAGTTTTGGAACTTTTTAGTTTTGCATGCTACAAAACATCTGTTTCAAAACATCTGTGTACTTGCATGTTATCATATCTCGGTTGTTTCTGTTATCAATGGTGGTAAATTTTCTGGTTTAATGACACTCCTCGGACTAAAATTAATAACCTTTCATCATTTTTCTTAAGTCAAGGGGGAGTGTCGTCAAATCTCTTTCCTAAAATCTTTGTTTGGTAACCAAAATGGAAGTTAAAAGGCTTTGTTTGAAAAAGGAAAAGGTGGAGGGACCAAAACTGTCAAAATGTTAAAGTTATTTTAATAAAAACATCCTCCACCTAACATTACCCTCACATTTATTACTTCTAAACTAAAAGATCCTACGCCTAATATTCATTCAAGAAATCTGTGTTTCTGATCATCAATCTGTAAGTGGTTTTGTGTTCTTAACGTAATTTTAAACAATGGTTTTGAATTTCATACGAATCCAACGGTTAAAACTTAAGATTCAATGAATTTTGTGTTTTACGCGTAAGGGTTAGAACATATAATCATTTGTTGTGTGTTTTTGGTTAAAAAGATTGTGTCAAAATGCTTTAAAAACATCAATGATATCTTTTCTATGCTCAAAATACACCCAGAAACACGAATTAATGGATTTTGATAATTAGGGTTTATGAGTCGATTTGGGTGTTTTCAAATGTGAAGGGTTTTGGTCAAAAAGATTGTTGTGTAATACTCATATCATGTTGAATTAAAGGTTTCCAGGCTCTATAACCACCCAGAAACTCTAAATGACTAAAAATTTGGAATTAGGGTTTAACGTTCACAAGTTAGGGTATTTTTTATTCTCCACGATTTAGATGTTATAACTTGGTCATTACACTCTCACAACATCTTAGACTTACCAGAAATACTTTGGTGTATATCCTATGGCTAGATTTCATACGCGTAAATTCTGAAACTAGGGTTTTAGGTTACTCGTAAGGTTTTTCTACGCCTAACAGTTTAAATGAGTGATTATGTTTAAATCTGTAATTGAATGAATGTTGAGTGTCAAAATTGATGTTATGATGTTTTATTTCAGGCTTGCTACCCATAAAATTCAGAATCAAGGTTGATTGTTACTCTACGCATAAGGATTACCTTACGCATAGGAAGTTATGCGTAAGAGAAATCCTACGCGTAACTACTACTCATAAGGTTCTACAATGGGACTACGCGTATCCTGTGAAGGATATGCGTAAACAGTGACCTCTACGCATAAGGTCTACTCTTACGAGTAAGCCTTACGCGTAAGGTTCTTATACGCCTACGCGTAAGCTCTACGCATAAGGTCCCCTTTTTCCTACGCTTAACATTTCTTACGCGTAAGATTAGGATCCTACGCGTAAGCTTTCGTCTACGCGTATATATATTTCCTGTTTACGCTTAACTTTGCCAAAACTACGCCTAAGCCTTGATTGACCTTCATTATGAATTGTTACGTGTACAAACTTGTAAATAAACTAATCATAACGTCACGAATCCAATAATGTCACTAATAAACTTAATCATTTGATATGTTGTGAACAATAAGTGATAACATAAACTTTAAAACTTACAGTTAATTAACTCACGAAACATTTCACGACGTCATTGGACTATTGGACAAACAAGTGACTTAGGACTCGTAACAATCATTATCACTGTACATTCAATAACTAGACAATAAGACCTTCTGTTGACTAACATTATGTCTTTCGATATGTTGGTTCTTTTGGCTAATGTTATTTCAGATCAGGACATGGCTGCTCAAATGAATGTGGATGCACCTGAGATTCTCACTAGTGCTGATATCTTCCCCAATGGGTATCCTAGAAAGATTGGAAAGAACAACCTTAGGGTTGACTTTGAAACCCTCACCTGCTCTGAATCTTCTTGTTTCATTGCTGTGGATATTCTAAGGAATCATCCCTACCAGAACATGCTCTCACACTCTGCTACTGTACCGGAAATCTACATTCAGCAATTCTGGAATTCTATGCAGAGGATCACAAGTCAAAGTGCAGTGACAGTGACACTTAATCACAAACAAGTCACCATCACTCATGCAGACTTACGTGTTGTTCTTCTCATTCCTGAAATCGAGCCAACTGACTTCTTTGCTACACCTACTGAAGAGACAGTTCTGCAATTTCTTCTTGACATTGGCTATGATGAAGCTTCAGGGATTGTTTCTAAGCATTCTCACGTGGAGCTTAAGAACATTCCTCAACCGTGGAGAACCCTCTACATCATCATTACCAAGTCTGTTTCTGGTCGTGACAGTGGTTATGAGCATCCAAAGCTCATGAAACTACAAATCTTCTGGTCTATGATCAATAAGAAGGACATCGAAATCGAAGCACTGATATGGGAGGACATGATGCTATTTCACAAGAAGCTTAGCTCAAAGATTCCCTATGTCAGATACACAAAGCTTTTGATCCAGAGAGCACTTGGACTTAATCCTGATATCCCCATGAGGCTCAATGACCCCGACAATCACGACTTGTTGTCCGAACCTATCCTTTCTATCAGAATCAAGGAATCGACAACTAAGAAGCAGGGTGTCGTGCTGCCTGATCACCTTCTATCTAAAGAAATCAAGAAGCTTGAAACATACAAAAGGTATCTAGTAGCAGTAAAAGAAGGTAAAGTCGGCCATCTTGATGAAAAACCTTCAGGAACTCCTACTCGGAGAACCAGAAGAGGAAGTGCTGGAAGTGCAGTAAGTTCTGAAAGTTATAGGAAGCTTCCCAAAAGGAATCCTCCTCATAAAAGGATTGTTCCCGTAAAGGAAGCTGTACCTATTCCCACACCTGAACCGCAAAGAAAGCTTGTGGACGAAAGCTCTGAAGGTACTGACACAAATGAAGAGATTACCTACTCTGAAACTGCAAAGGATGACAATCCTTCAGTACCAAAACCTCCAAGTCCTCAAGCTGATAAAGGAAAAGGGAAGACTCCCGCACTTGTGCCCTATGATGAGAGCTCTGAAGAAGAAGAAGAGCTACTGGATCAATCCTACAGGAAGAAATTTAAAATCGTCAGACACCTTCAAAAAGCTGAAGAATTTGAAAAAGTCCAAATGGGTGGCCCCGGAGGATCAAGTGGTGCTGCCCACTCTTCACCAGATCCTGATGCGGTTAATCGACCCGATAAGGGATCTGGTGCCACCACTCTTGTGCAACAACAAAAGCTTGTGGAGGATACTATCGAATATGAGTTTGAGAAACCTGAAACTGAGAAGTCTGAGAAAGATAAAGATTCTGATTATGACAAGCTGCTTCTGGAAAGTCCTGCACGTTCACAGAAGGAAACTTCTGAACCGCCCAAGGACCCCGAGTCTCCTCATGTCTCTTCCTCATCAGACTCTTCATCTCACTCTTCCCAACCACCATCAAAGAAATCAACCAAATCAACATCCAAATCTGTGAAGAAACCACCTCGATCTTGGATTTCTCAGACACATGAAAGAATTGTGAAAGCTGTCAAACAGGTCAGAAAGAAAGACATGCTATACAGGAAGCTGAACTTTCTCAATCGACAAATACAATATCTACATGACGAGAATGACAAGATGCAAGAAGAAAGGAAGTTTATCCAGGAGTTCATGAAAAGTCATCGTCAAGAGGAACTGAACGAAATGATCGAAGGTTACACTAACAAGTACCTTCTGGATATCGTTCCTAAAGTCACAAAGGAGATGTTTACCAGACAACTATATCCGAATCTTATGCAGATAGCCAAGCAAACTATAAGATCCACACCTTTAACCGTCACAATCAATCTATCTTATCCTGTAGTTTTCTCGGATAATGAATTGGTGGCCAAGCTTGTCACACAAATGTCTACATGATCTGGGACATTTACCTCTGAGGAAGGAAAGCTGTTTCAAGCATTGCTGGACTACCAACTCAAAGAAGCATGTAGATTCGAAGCAGAAAAGTCTAAATGTCCTAGAGACGATGAAGATAAGGAACAGGATAAGCATGATAAAGCTAAACGTCAGAAGAAGTCTGGTGAATCATCTTCTATGTTACCTCCTCTCCAACGGACTCCTACTCAACAAAGGTCTCCTCCCCGTTCTTCTACAGATAAACCTCAGGACGATTCCGAGTTACCACCCCTGACTCAGAAAACCGGTGATCACTTTGAGTATACGGGTGGTGATGATGAAGAGGTCCTTGAGCCCCTACAACAACCCACCTCTTCCAAACAAGTTCAGAAACCAGCATCATCATCTAGGCCTTCGAAAAAGAAGAAGAAGAAGACGCCTCAGACTGACGTCGTATCTTGGCTAGATGACGATAAAACTGAAGAATTTGAATGGTTCTCTACTCTTGTCAACAACACTCCCTACCCTGAAGAAGGTCAGGATTTGGTAGACGGTAACACATTGGAGCATACAAAACTTTTTCAAGAAAAGTTCCAGGTGAAGAAGATGACGAAATCCGAGTTGAGGCGAATCAAGAATGAAGCTTTTCAACTGTGGAAAGATAGCTCAGAAAGTGCCATCGAGGTCGAATATCACCTTGAAAACATTGCTCGAGCTATGTCTAACAACATGGATTGGCTCAACCCAGAAGCAAACATCGACTTCACCAAACGGGACAACCCTTCATACTACACCGACTGGTCAAAACCTCTACCAACAATTGGCCAACCAGATGAACCGAGGATTCCATTCCGATATTTCTTCAACAAAGACCTGGAATTTCTTCTACATGGTGGCGATGGTTCAAGGAAATACGCTACATCGTTGACACTTCCATTCCCAGCAGCTATATACTCGAACTGCATAGCCATCGAGGAACGTGCTAATCACTTGTTCTCTGACAAAGTGGAAGCATACGACCGAGATGCAATGTACGGGATTCATCATTGGCCGGAACGCCGAAGAATCTACTACAGAAGCTGCCAGGTTCAGAAGTCTCAACATGCGGTGTTCAGTACTAAGGATATCGTTGCCATCAAACACGTTGTTCTGTCATCTAAGTGGGACTACACCTTCCTAAAGAATATCGTGGTCAAACGACAAGATGAAAGGGATTATGCATTCTCTGAAGCTGACTTTGAGAATTTGTCTATCAACGACATCGAAGACATGTACCTTGCCAAAGTACAAGGTCGCATGAGAAAATTTTCAACCGAAGTACAACGTGAATTCATCAAGTCATTGCTCATCTTCATCAGACGCATAGTCATCAAGGAACGTGTAGAAGATCTTCAACTGGCAGTTGAATCTTATCAGACCCGTGTCAACTTCACACCACCTCAGCTAGATCTTCCCGACCTCAACCAGCTCTCACAATATACACTCATCAGCAAACCTTTCGGCGTCGTTTACCGCAGTGAACTTCAAAGAAATTGCTTAATGGCGTGTAGTGAACTTCACAAGTTTGGGGATCACACTTTGAAGATGGTTAGGGACGGATTGGCATATAGGTTGAAGGACATACGTCACAAGATTGGGTCTCCTAAGCGATGGGATTCTCAGGATCGAAGGGATGCGAGGAGAATCATCAAGATGATTGATGAAAGGTTGTTTCGAAGGGATCAGTTCAGAACGTTGGAAAGCTTTGTTGGTGGTCGACCCAGGATTAACATCACCGGCTATCAACGCCCTGTTCGCACTCCTGGCGACATCACTGGACTTCATGGTACCCCTTGAATTGTTTCCTTCATTATTACATTTGGATGTGTGATTATATATGTCAATGGCTTGTGCACACATAACAGTGTACAACCCGTTCGTGTCAAGAAAGGACCCTGTGGTACGCTTCAGTGCCACAATCCTTATAAAAGGAGCGAAAGCTTCTTACTTTTGAGTAAAACCTATCAAACCTTTCATTTTTCAAGGTTTTGCTCAAAAGAACAAGTACTTCCCCGTATGATTTTCAAAACCTCAACCGTTTATATCACTAGTTGAGGGGGAGTATTTGAATTAAAACTTTGTTCACAAATTGTTCATAAGTGGTCATCTTCCCGCAACACTCGAAATGGTCATATTTATTGTCAACTTTTCAAAAATAACATTTGATATGCCATTTTTGAGGGGGAGAAAATTATGTGATAAGAAATATGTTGTGTAAATGCAAATGAATCTTTGTGTAATAGACTTAACCAACGAATTGACGGTACTAAACTGTTAGTAACTCGAAAAGACTTGTCCTGGACGGGTAATAATTTCAAGCTAGTTCGCTAGTAATGTAAACGTGTCTCGCAAAGGACTTGTCCGAGTAGAATGTACCATTCGAGAAACTCTTGGTAGACATGAACTCTGACGGGTTTGACAACCTTTCGAGGTTTGTTTACACCTTCAAGGTAGTTATTAGAGCTAGTTGTCACCTAAAAGCTGTCAATGTAACTCTTTAACTATGCAACGTAACCGTGTCTCGCGGGAGATTGTCTATCTTGAGTGGATCAATTCAAAAAGTGTGCGCTCTTTCCTCACTGTGCAATTAACCGTTAAAACTCTTAAGCACATGTGGAGGGGGAGTATTTATGCAAAATCTTATCTCTCACAGTGGTTCAAACATGTTTTTCATTTACAAACCCTTTGAGAGATTCTTCACAACAGTGGTTTTAATGGCAACATAGGTTAGTCATGGAGATATATGGTGACTAAGGTTAGGAATAACCGTCCTATGATCCGCCAGAGCCGGAGGGATCTACCCAAGGACATCACAAATAGTTAGTACTTAGAAGTCCTTAGGTATGATTATAAAAAGGAGAAAATGAGAATTGGAGAAAGAAGGAGTTGAAGAATTAAAAAGAAATGCAAAGAAAAGGGTGAAAAGAAATAGCCCTCCAAATTATTCAACTTAGGGCAGACACCGGGTTCAATTCATATGCTACTGATTGTCACTTAGTGACGCCGGTATTGAAGATTAAAAGTCGTCATGGACCCAGTGACGCATGCACTAAACCTTCTTAGCCACTCAAGTTTCTCTCAACAGAAGCTTGTTTCATTCTCACAGGGAACCCTACGTAAACTATTGGCTTTCTCTTAGAGATCGCTGGTATTGAAGAAGGAGACCCTCTCCCTAGTCTCCGCTTAGGAAAACCAAAACGCACTATTGAGTCTAGAGCCACGAGATTCATCAAAAGATCTCTTAGGGACACTTGACATTTCATCACTTGTTGATCAAAAAATAAGATCATCAGTGGTTCATATCGAGTCCTTCACAGATCTTAGCAATCTGTCGAGAACATTTATGAGAGGTTCACAACTGTGATCCTCAGTGATTGAATGGAAACTCCTGCCAGGGTCAACATCAAACAGCCCTGACAGCAGGTCACTTCGGTAACTCCCCGTGGATTACGCTTAGTGTGTCTCAAACGGTCTACAGTCGTGAGGTGATGCTTCGGTGTACCTCAGCGACTCATCTGAACTGTAGGTGTACTTCGGTACATCGCGTTATCTCACTTGTGGGACTCCAGTTCAGGAACGGCCTTTGTAAGAATTAGAGTTGTGTTTTCACACTATGTTGTTAACACTCTCGAAGTTCAAACTTGTAAGTGCTGGAATCCGCTTATTACTAACCGTTTGAAATGTTTTCTTCTTATGGAAGCTCCGGAGCGGGATGATCGTGCTGATTCTTCTCATGCTCACGCCAACATCATCACTAATGGAAGTTCTATCCAAAAGCAACACAACAGTCAGAATGATTCTTCGTCAAATCAAAGAATCTACAAAGCTAAAGACTTAAAGAACTTCATCAGTACTGAATTCCAACGTCAAAGAGCGTGTGAGCATGTTGAAGAATGACGTGGAGACACTGTAGCGGCGAAGCAGACCTGAGGCAGAATTGATGCAGACAACAACATACTATCACTTTCACCACAAAGAACAATAATCAAAGAACAAAGTTATTGATGACGTCAAAGCATAACCGCTCAAGGAAAACTATCTCTCTAAACTGGGGAGATTGTTCGAATCAAGGTAATTCTTCTCACAAGAAAGAAGAATGTCAGAAGACGTCAGAGCTACTATTACATCAACGCCTTCACCGTTCATCACCAACACTTGAGGGGGAGATTGTTGGAATCACTCCTAAACCATAATCAAGTGTTAGTAATTAATATGTAATAGTTAGCTTTATTATGGCCTTTATGTTTGTAATTAGCCTTAGGCTTATGTAGAAGGCCCATAAGCCTAGGCCTTAGTCCATTAAGGAAATGATGGAAACTAGGAGTGTTGCCCTAGCCTTCCTCCTATAAATACCTTATGTAAACCTTCATTTGAAGGTTGGTTGTTCAAGTTATTTTCCTTCATTCACCTCTACGCATAACCGTGTTATATTATCGTGTGTGTGTGTTTGGTTCTTGTTCAATCGCCTTATCTCTTTCTATATTACTTGTGTTTGTAAATCTAGTGACCTAACACATGCATTTTAAAATCATATTCATTTATATGTGCATTTTTGCATTAAAACTAAACTAATTCAAAAAGAATTAATAAATGAAACATTAAAATGTTGTGGAAGATAAATTAGTAAAAGCTATTTATTGTGTACATTATGCATTAAAATTTGTAATGCTTAAAAAACACATTAATGACATCTTAAAAAAATTTAGGAGAGAGGGTCATCCCTCCATTATAAGTAGTATAGATGAATGAATTAATTTGCTTTAGATTTTAAAGTCATTTAAATTTCAAGTCATTTAAAATGTGCATAAAAGAAAGAATATTGGAGTAACCAATTAAAAGTACAAGAATTATCCGTAAGAAAAAGGAAAACAACTTCAACCCAACTTAAAATTACTATACCTATAAAAAAGTAACTTTATAATGAAAGTTGCTATTTCCGGTTTGCAAAAAGATTCTCCTAATCTAGCCATATTCCTATTTCCAAAAAGACGACTTTCAAGTTTCAACCGGTCCCTACTTTTCTTCATCTTCTTCAATATTCCGGTAATAATGTTTGATTACCGGCACAAATTTTAACCTCGTATTTCTTCTTTCTTCTTCAACATTTGGATTCAAGGTGGTTTCTAAATAATTTCTAAGGTAGGTCCTAAAAAAAATCCTATATTGCTTCTTAGTGATTTTTTCGTCCAAGTGGTTCTCGGGCACCACCTAGAACATGAATAGGTCCGCCCCTGCACCTCATATTGAACCAATGAAATGAGCCAAAATGTGAAAGTGTGGTTTCAATGTTTCATATTACAAGAGGTGCATTTCAACTTTTTTTGAATCTCAAGACTGGCTGAAAAAGTAGAGAGTATATTATACGGATACGTATTGTAAAGTAAAAATACAACGCATGACATCATAAATCATTTCTGCTATCCAATTAAATCATCCAATTTCAGTATACAATTTTATTGCCCAATCAAATCACACAATTTCAGTATTGATCGATGAGGTCGGCTAAAACACTCTTTTAATAGATAGTATAGATAGATAATGACTACAAAAGCTACATTGCATGCATGCAAGCTAACTTACGTAATTATAGTGAAGGATATTCATTTTATATTTAAGTCAAGTGTTGGAGGAGTTGGTGAAAATAATATGATTTTTGTGAATACAGTATAATGCCAATTGCAATGGGATTATTGACATTTTCTTCCTAGAAACATCCAACAAAATTTTATGTTCATATTTGCATGCTTTGGTCTTTCCGAGTTTCCGCCGCAAGACAACATGCGACAGCTATATTTTTATAATAGGGTTAATATACAAAAAAGTTACTAAACTTTCAAAAAAATTTGTCCTAGGTCACTAATGTTTATCTTCTGTCATCTAGGTTACTATACTTCACGGGTTTTTCACATATGTTACTAAACTTTTTTATATGTGCCACCCTAGTCACTACATGGAAGGGCAACCGGTTGTGGCACACTTTTTCAATATATGTGTCACCCAAGTCACTAAACTTTGCGAAAAATTTGTCTTAAGTCACTAATGTTTCATTCCTGTCATCTAAGGTACTAAACTTTGCGAAAAATTTGTCCTAAGTCACTGATGAAAATTTTTTCCTTAGTCACGAGTTGTGGCACATGTTACTGAACCTTTAAAATTATACGTTTTTATTCATTTTCATTCGTTTTTATTCATTTTCATTCGTTTTTATACGTTTTTGTTTGTTTTCTTACGTTTTTGTCTGTTTTTATACGTTTTTATACGTTTTCGTCCGTTTTTGTCCCATTTTTTACGTCTGTTTTTATAGGTTTTTTATGTTTTCATCCGTTTTTATACGTTTTTGTCCGTTTTTATATGGTTTTGTACATTTTTTATACATTTTTGTTCGTTTTCATCCGTTTTTATATGTTTTCATCCGTTTTTATACGTATAAAAATAGAAAAACGGGCAAAAACATAAGAAAAATGGACGAAAACGTAAAAAACGAATAAAAACGTATAAAATTTGTACACAACCATATAAAAACGAATAAAAACGTATAAAAATGGATGAAAACATAAAAACGTATAAAAATTGTACAAAACCATATAAAAACGGACAAAAACGTATAAAAATGGACGTAAAAAATGGGACAAAAACGTATAAAAACGGACAAAAACGTAAGAAAACAAACAAAAACGTATAAAAACGAATGAAAATGAATAAAAACGTTTAAAAGGTGTATAAAATCGTATAAAACGTATAATTTTAAAGGTTCAGTAACATGTGCCACAACTCGTGACTTAGGACAAATTTTTCATTAGTGACTTAGGACAAATTTTTCGCAAAGTTTAGTACCTTAGATGACAGGAATGAAACATTAGTGACTTAAGACAAATTTTTCGCAAAGTTTAGTGACCTAGATAACATGTGCCATAACTTGGTGTGTATACACGTCAGCCAAAATACCGGTAAAAAAAGGTTGGTGTCCAAGATAACCGGTTACGTAAAGTATAGTAACCTAGATGACAGAAGATAAACATTAGTGACTTAGGACAAATTTTTTTGAAAGTTTAGTAACTTTTTTGTATATTAACCCTTTATAATACATATAGGGTAGTTTTATTTAACAAAAAAAATATTAAATAGATTGATTACGTACATAAGACCATTTTAGTTGAACGATTCAAAAGTATCCATAAACATATGTGCCTTAAATTACAGTTGCGTCGATCAAAGTATGACCGTTTCCAAATGAAGCATAAAACGAAGGTGGCAATTACATACCTTATCAACTTAATGTAAATAAACCGGTTAAACCAATATATTATAGAGATATTAATATGTTGAGGTGTATGCTAAATTATAACGATGGTCATAAGAATTAATCAGTATATGGTTAGCTAGGTTAATTACTAACTGTAATCAAGAGAAGTGGCTGTTGGAATTATATAACATGAGTAATCATAAATATAAACAATAAACATCAAAGTAAGTGCGGAAGCGTATAGGAACATATAATGAATGATTAATTAACTAAAGAATAAAATATGCGTACCTTTCTTGATTCTAGCCGAACAAGAATCAAATCCACAAAACTAGCAATTGGATGAACCCTAATTAGGGTTTATAGGATTATAAGAATTACCCCTTACCGTTTTGTAATTCAATCCAAGATAATAACAAAAGTATGTTATTACTATGTTCTTGTACACACGTACTAAACCGAATTAAAGTAATGCTAGTTTTTATAAAACAAATAACTTGGTTTATAGGAAAAGAGTGGATCGACACCAAGAGGTGGTGTACGATCGGTTTGGATCAAAGAAACACACACAAAACTGTTTTAGGGTTTAGCTAATGAGCACAAGAGATGGAAAAATAAAACCCCTAGCCTTGTTTATATACCCAACTAAACTTGGTGAACAAGTTGAGGTTGTTTCCTTTTCTCTTTAGGCCGATCGGTGTAGGATTCCCAAAGGGATTCCGGAACCTTCCCAACTTTTGCAATTTAGTCCTTTTCCATACACATTTAACGACCGTTAATCCATTACATTAATTACATAACGTCCGTTAGTTATTTCGTTTAATAAATAAATAAATATAACATTTATATTTAATTATGGGTTTATAGACAGATAGGTTACCCAACTTTCCAACTTTATTCGCCTAAGTTACCAAACTTTTTTTTTGTGCAAACAGGGTATTGGACTACACGGAGTTGACATTCAGGTTACTGAATTTGTAAAATGAGACATTTAGGTTACTTAACTTACCTAAAAAAATGCATTTGGGTTACTTAACTTACCTAAAAAAATGCATTTGGGTTACTTTGATTACACTGAAAAATGAAGGTTGAATGCTTTACTAAAGTTCAGTAACCTAAGTGAACAAAATGAAAGTTTGGTAACTTAGGCGAACAAAGTGGGAAAGTTGGGTAACCTGTCTGATATAAAACCCTTTAATTATTAACTTTAAATTCTCATACGTAAAGTGTGCAATCCCATAGTCTCGAGTTCGATCCTAACTCACGTCTATTAATTTATTGTCCATAAAACCAACAGCTCCCACTTGGACATATCTTAATAGAGTGATCACATTCGGTTAGCGTCTAGCAACACTTCGATGCCTCTAGTACAACTCGAGCAAGGCTCCTGGAAAACCTTTTAATGATTTCTCATTATTATTATCCTTTTGTTTCTAATACCATGTTAAATAAAGATATGGAATTAAGTCATTCTTTATTCAACCATTCTGTTTCTCGTTATTAAGTGATTGAGCAAGATTACCAAATCTTCTGAACATATTCAGGGGAGAACTTTGGGTGTGGCCACACAAACATCTTGTCAACCCTACGAGGGGCCCAGCAGTATTAAACTCCAAAATAAATTTGAAGGAACAAATTCTATCTTGACTACGAGAATAACCCACGAACTTTGCAACACTTCAGGAAACAACCCTTATGACTACCAGTTACGTATAGCGTTAAGTTGTTCCACAGAAGTGCACTACATTCATGACACTTATCTGGTATCTCAAGTCTGAGGATAACTATTCATAATTTACTTATAACAATATCCACAAAGTAAATTATGTAGTTGGGATAAGTCCTATATTCAATTCATTGAATATCATCTGAAATTGGTATGCATTCTCATCAATATACTTTCAAGTATATTCTACCATATCTCTCAGATTTTTCTTAGTTTAATGATACTCCCATATCATTAATCGACAACGGACGATTTAGAATAAATAAATTTACTCACGGATTAAACATGCAAATATAGGATACAATATATTATAAAATCAAACATACCAAGTATTTGATTTATTATAACAATTGTTTAACATCCCTTATCCAAATACCAAATAGATAATGCATGAAAATTCCAGTTGATGAATTATGCTTCAAGTAATGACAATCATACTTGTTGATAAGGCATGAATCAACCAACGTGATCTATCATAATTTTGAGAATACTTATTTCAAGAATTCAATTAATGAAGTCCTTGTATGTGTGCATTCAACAATCCACATAATAATTCATAAAGTGTGTGACATCCTCTATCACAAATTTATGACAATTTAAACTTTCAAACATTTTAAAGTTTAAAGTATTCTTATTCTTTTAATGTATAATGCAACTGTGCTCTTAGATAAGCACCACTAGTTCACATGGTCATTAACAAGGATGAAATCCTACCACGACTAGTATTGAGTGTCATCTCAATTAAACCAGCATCATTGTATACAAACAACAATGTGCACATTAAAACTCCGTAAACTTTAATATCTTATTATGTAACGTTTGATGCTTTCCTAACTTTCAAGTTTAAAGCTGATGACAATTTGCACAACAATTGACATATTGTTCATCCATAGAATCTAGGAGCAATTCCAGGTTTTAAGGATGTAATTCTATTAGAATATTCATTACACAAGTTATCTAATAACTTTTAATTAGATATCAATATTGTCAAATCACTTCTTATTCAAGAATGATACAACAATTTTAATACACTACATGATGTACATGATGAATCTACAGGTCAAACTTAGACTTCATTCACGTTCTATCTTGTCAAAAGATATTTATCAATTTCTCAAATGATATATCATGTTTTATTAGAATCATTTATTTTACTGCACATGTTTATTAACAATAAACATATATTCCAAGGTTGTATGTTTTAATTCTTAAATCTTATAAGTGAAGTTTCATTCCAATCTAAGACTTAACATTTAGCTTACAAGGAATGTTACTTCCTATATGTTATTCAACATATAAGATTTAAAATCTTAACATAATACTCCCACTAGCTTTCAGAAATACTTAAAATTTATCTTATTTTAATTATAAATCGAAAATGGATTTAATAATTTAATATAAGAATAATTTCATAGATGCATGCATTTATCCATTCATGAATTATTGCACTTCGTACACTTCCAAAGATTATATGAATTCAAAAAACCTTTCAATTACTTATCGTCCTCGCTCAAGTAATTTCTCAAGAAAGAGTTTTGATATTCCATTGTCATATTTCATATTAATGAAAACAAGTATGACAATTATCATCTTTATATATTTAATGTGTCTTGAAAAGAATATTCAATCATAATTAATTGCTTAAGTATGATTAATAATCTTGTCATAAATTAAATATGTGTACAATATTTTGTCCATATGATTTCTACATAGATATTCAAACCACTAGGGTTTTTCATCTCTTTGAAGAAACTCATTTCCATTCTCTAGTCTAACTATTAAGATAAACCAAATTTCCAAAATTGATTATTTTTATGGACAACATCTTTAACATTCATAGTATGAGTAATTTTCCCAATTCAATATTTGGTAATCCATCATAATGATTATCAGGTTTACTATAATCCTGTAACTCATATTTCTCAGCATATAAGTCAAATATCTGAGATATCCTTGCAGATCTATGAATGAAAATTCCATCATCATGAGGTCTATCAATTACATGTCTAACCTCATTATGATATTTACTAGTGTGTTTTAGAAGATTATATATCTTGTAATTTTATCTTTCAAGATAAAAAAAACTCCCACTTGCCTTTTGTAATATATAGACTATCTATATATACTTAGCAATTAGAGCAAAACTACATTGTTCTCTTTTTGGGACATTACAAATACACATTGATAATTCCTGATTTTACTTTGTTAATAACCTATTCATTAATAGTTTAACAAATTCAGAATCTTCAATTTAAAAACTTAATGTGATTCATCACATTCCATAATGAAATGGTGTTTTATTAATCTTCTAGGTTGGAGTCATATTGAGTATATTCAATCCATACTCAATTTTCTAACCTTGTTACTTTTTAAGAAAGAAGTTATGGTTATCTTGAATCAAACAAATCAAATATAGTCTGATTCTCCTAACTGAAAATACCATCAACTTGTGGTATTCATTAGAATTAATATTGTAAGACAATCTAACAATATTTAAGATAAACATATTCCTTTTGACTTACCTATTTACCAACTAAGTCAACTTAATGATATAATAGACTTTCCAAGCCAATTACATGCTTTATAACACAAGTACCTTTTAACCAAGTTACTTCATATCCATGTCTCAACAAGAAACATAAATTGTTATAATCCCATTATACGTTATAAATCATTGATCAACTCAATGACTTCTTGTATATGTCTTAATTAAAAAATATAACAAGTTAACGTCTTACTTTATTATAAGTCTTAAAAGACTTTATGTTTATGTCTTTACAATGAATCATAAACATGTTTAACTAAAGTAATTATGAACACAACTCTTGGTTTCAATAGTAATTTCAAGTTAATTTATTTTACTTCACAATAATGCAGGACTACATTATTTTTCATTTATGTCATTCCAAAATACATAAATAAACAAATTTGAAGTAGTATTAGATTACTTCATTTATGTCATTCTAATAATACATAAAAAATCTAATTTGAAGTAGTCTTATATATCATTTTGACACATGTTCTAAATACTTGTCTAATTTAGAAACTGTAAATATGTCCATGCAAGATCTCACTTTACATAGAGATTTACTTTGTTGTTGCAATCTCGCCAAGTTCTCACATGACGTAAATTTCAACACCAAATGTTTCTTGAATTAGATATGTACAAGTTATATTAGAACGTTAGTCTCTTACCTTGCAGTCAAGAGAATCCGTTAAATCATATACTTATATGTTGTACCTTGCACACAATATAGATTATTTCTCCCACTTGTGCATGGAACAACATCATGTAGCAGATAAACAACACGACATATGTTTGTTTATGTGACTAATATGATTGTGTCATTGATATTAGCATAACTAGTAGATGTAGAACCACTTCATTGTCTAATAAGGAAACGTACATGACTATCCTTGAAAACATAAGTGTCTATAAGTGGAAAATAATTATCATAAGACATTCTAGAGATAATTTGAGTTACTACTAAGATGACAAAGCTTGTAACTCCCACTGAATAAGAGATCATTACATTAATTCTTTATTCAGTAATAAGAACACAACACTCCCACTGGATTTGACAACATTGTAAGTGTTTCATTAACCAGTGAAAGATAATAGTGTATTATTTACTTCCTACACCTTTGAGAAAGTCCATACATAACAATTACAAATGTACTAAAAGAGTGTATTCTACTATGTAGATGATGAACTATCCATCAATGCTATTAACTTGAAAAATTGGGCATGCAATTTCTTTCTTAATAGTTCTACTATTCCAACAATTGTAAGTAGTACTTTTAAATGGTCAAAGCACAACAACTAGATAAAATATGCTAGATTGTCTTTTACCAATTATACAGTAATTAGTCTAGCTTCTAATTTAATAACTCAGAAATATGCAATTTTCTTAACTATTAAAATTTGCTTACGAGTTATGTATTTTAGAATTTAGACAATTCTAATTATCCTATCATACCTTTCTTCATTCATGAAAAGGAATAGGGTTGAATCTCACTCTTTCACGTGAAAAGAGGACTAGGTTTATTCTCTTAGTAACGTTGACTCTACTAAAACCCTTACAGGTGTAGATCAATTTTACCAATACAGGAATAACCTACGTTTACGGTTTAATGTTGCATTAATACATTTAAAGAATTAGCAAAATTCAATTTTAGTATTTTCGATAATTAAACTTTTCAAGAAAATAAAATACCCAAGGTAATATTCATATAACCATAGAATTTTCTCGAAAACTAGGATCCAAATTATCATAGTTCCATTACATCAGTTGATCTGCTAGTAACGAAAGCACATAATAGGGTAATCTGTCGAACATTAATTGGCAAACAATTTCCAACTCCTAGATCATTATGGGATTTATATTTTCCAACGCTATTGCAAATATAAACATGTTTCATCCCATCTTATGCCATTGAGTCCAGGTCTCACTTCCTACTCAATTTAAGTGTCTAACTTAAAAGAACTGCAAATATGTCCATGTAAGGTCTGACTTTACATAGAGATTTACATCTTCATTACAATCTCGCCAAGTACTGTCATGACGTAAATTGCAACTTCAAGTGTTCCTTTTAATTAGATGGCATATTCTTAATTTAAAAGGGTACAAGTTTTGATTTTATGTGGTCAAATCAAATATGTACAAAGATGTCATGCATTCATCTTGTAGCATAATTTTAATAAAAAACTTTTTATTACCAATTCATAAAGATCAAATTATCAAAGTTTTGATTGAGGTATTGGGTTCACCAATCAAGGAATTTAGTGTTAATTATCATCCATTATACCGTACTTTTGCATAAGTGTAAACACTTAGTGTTTCGGATAATTACCACCGAAGTGGCGCATGGAATTAAAACTAATTCGCCCTTAAGATGAGCTTGTACTTTTATGGCTTACTAAGTAGCTCCATTCGAACTTACAGAGGGCAGAGGACCAGGTAAGCGCAAACTCATAACCTTAGACATCCATTCAGTGTGACTGTGCGCACTTCTTAAATAACCCCTTTATAGTTCATTCGAATGGGTGAGCCGTTCAGTCATTGTACCAAAGTCACCAATCAATTAAACTATTTTGACAACTTAACTCTTCCAAAACAATTAAATTTCGCCATTGTTTAGTCCGTATTATTTTTCTATTCAAAATTACCCTTTGCTTAAAACTGTCGCACATAATAAACAAACAAGTAATACCAATAAAAAATATAAACAACTAAAAACAATGTGCACATAATAAACAATTTATACGTGTAAACAAGTAGCCACATGCAACTTATTCGATAAAACCCTATTAATAATCAATGTCTAGGTTAAATTAACGTATATATTAATTAGGGCTTTCACTCTCTCAATTGAAAGTGAGCCACATACATCGACGAATCGATTGCGTAAACCCATAATTAATGATATACCAAATTGCACATAATTGATTCATTAATGTATATAATTGGAGTTTTCCCCAATTCAAGATTTATCATAATTATACATGTGTATAAAACTTAACAATTAATCCAATCTTAACAATTAAATAATAATACAAGCAACTATCCATGACAAACATGCATGTATCATCATGGATATAACATAACAATTATTCAATTAAGTCACAAGATCACATACAATTCCATGTCACATAACACTTTATTCATGAATTTATCACGTAACAAATATATTAAATCTAGGTTTCGATATTGATAACATAACAATTAATATAAACCCTAAAAAAAAATTTAGGAAATCGACTAAAAAATTTTAGGGTTTCTACCCATAAAAAAATTTTTCGATCCATAATAGATTTTTAAAACCAAATTAGGGCAAAATCCTTAACCCTAAAATTAGGGTTTATATAATCATAACCAAAACCCTAGAATAAATCATATCAAACACAATACAATATCCGTTTTTTACGTGTTTAGTAATTAATTACTCATTAAAACCAATGACTCGTGATGCCACTGTTGGAATTATATAACATGACTAATCATAAATATAAACAATAAACATCAAAGTAAGTGCGGAAGCGTATAGGAACATATAATTAATGATTAATTAACTAAAGAATAAAATATGCGTACCTTTCTTGATTCTAGCCGAACAAGAATCAAATCCACAAAACTAGCAATTGGATGAACCCTAATTAGGGTTTATAGGATTATAAGAATTACCCCTTACCGTTTTGTAATTCAATCCAAGATAATAACAAAAGTATGTTATTACTATGTTCTTGTACATACGTACTAAACCGAATTAAAGTAATGCTAGTTTTTATAAAACAAATAACTTGGTTTATAGGAAAAGAGTGGATCGACACCAAGAGGTGGTGTACGATCGGTTTGGATCAAAGAAACACACACAAAACTGTTTTAGGGTTTAGCTAATGAGCACAAGAGATGGAAAAATAAAACCCCTAGCCTTGTTTATATACCCAACTAAACTTGGTGAACAAGTTGAGGTTGTTTCCTTTTCTCTTTAGGCCGATCGGTGTAGGATTCCCAAAGGGATTCCGGAACCTTCCCAACTTTTGCAATTTAGTCCTTTTCCATACACATTTAACGACCGTTAATCCATTACATTAATTACATAACGTCCGTTAGTTATTTCGTTTAATAAATAAATAAATATAACATTTATATTTAATTATTAACTTTAAATTCTCATACGTAAAGTGTGCAATCCCATAGTCTCGAGTTCGATCCTAACTCACGTCTATTAATTTATTGTCAATAAAACCAACAGTGGCAAGAAGAACATGTGCGCAAAAATGCGTTCGAAGATTCAAATGATAGGATAGTTTAATCAAGTGAATCGAATGAATGAATATGAGATGAAATATAAAAAGAAAGTGACATATCACATATTTGTAGTATTGTGGATAACCTATGTGCCTGGTTATTAAGGTGTCTTTGTTTGATCAATAGTAGTGGAATATATCATGGGCTGACTTTATTTTTGTTTGCTGTAGTAGATGCATGGAATTGAAGCTCAAGCTAGGTTTAGTTATTTCACTTATTACCAAAGCCAATAAAAGTAATTGTAAAGCTTAATATTGACTCAATTACTTTTATGTTGCAAAGGGTAATTACAAATTTTGTCTTAAAAACGATACAATTATAAGTTCAGTGACATATATATTTCACATAGTTGAAAACGTAGACTTGTTGGGAAAATATGAAAATCATCTTGAAATATAACTCTGCTCGAGGGTCAAACTACGAATGTAGGGTTATGTGTTAAGTTGTTCTAAATACTCGTAGAAGGTATATAAGTTTCATTTTAGGCAAACGAGAAGCAAATTCTTTTTAGATTGGATTATATGTGTTGTTTTTAATTATTTTAAATTTGTGTTGTTTTTGTTATTACTTATATGTTTTAAGTCGAACACAAGTTAGTTAGGATGGTGTACCTCATCTCACGGCTTAATGCTTAGCTTAGTCTAATATGGTGTCTTTGTTTGATCAATAGTAGTAGAATAGATCAGGGCTGACTTTGTTTTTGTTTGCTGTGGTAGATACATGGAATTGAAGCTCAAACTAGGTTTAGTTATTTGACTTTTTACCAAAGTAATTGACTCAATTACTTTTATGTTGCAAGGTAATTACAAATTTTGTCTTAAAAACGATACAATTAAAAGTTCAGTTATATGCTTATATTTCACATACTTGAAAACGTAGACATGCACTATTACACAAAGTATTATTTGAGACGGTATTTAGGTACGGTTTAACAAAAACCGTACCAAAAGACGACCGTATCAAAAAACGTCTTTTGGTACGGTTTTATTGGTAACTAATATTCATTTGGTACGGTTCAGTGCTTTGCTCTGTAATCTGATACGGTTTATTTGTAAACCGTAGCAAATAACTGTTTTCTGCTACGGTTTTTTAGTAACTGTGATAATTGATTTCTTTTCTGCTACGGTTTCTTATTAACCGTGGATTGTTTTCTTTTCTGCTACGGTTTTTTATATAACCGCAGCAAAAAACAAATTCAAAAATCCAGGTCTGCTTCCCCCAACGGGAACATGCTTCCACTTCACCCACATTTATACTTATATTGTTGATACGCTTATTTGTGTATATATAGCATGTGCATCTAGAAGTTATTAGTAGATCATGATATGAAATTAGTTAGTACCCGTCCGAAACTAATCTAATAGAGATTAGTTTCGGGCAATCCCCGTTTGGGACTGCCTTTTGAATATTTTGTCTCATTTAGGATGTGTACACGTTTTAACGGGTTGAAAATTTAAGAAAAAATGGGTATACATGTCTCCTTACTCCTACGAGTTTGCGTTTTATACGCATACTTGGGGAGTTGAGGGGAAATGCTGCCGATTTTTTCTTAAATAGTCAACCCACTAGAACATATACACATATGAGATAAAATATTCAAAATGTGGGTTATGATTTGCCACATGTGACCACCTATGTTTCATTCATACGTGCATATGATTTATTATGTTGTTTTTAAATTTCAGATGGAACGACAATGGATGTATGGGATGAACGTTAATGACCCAGAATTTGTGAAAGGAGTGCAAAGTTTTCTTGTAGCTGCTGAGTCTAACCGAGTGGCTAAGGGAGAAATAGAGATTTTTTGTCCTTATTCGAAATGTAAAAATTTTGTACCCTATACTGATATCAAAGCAATTGAGTTTCATTTGCACAAAAACGGTTTTGTCCGTAAATATACTTGTTGGTCAGAGCATGGGGAATCACTATTTGATAATAGCACATCAAATTATGTATCAAATACTAATGAAAACAATGATTCTTGCATTCATGATGAACATGAAAATTTAAAAGAGATGTTGCATGATTTAGAGGCTAATGATGGTGTATAGAGAAAGAAATATAACCCAACTGAAAGTGATTTTGGTTTGTTTTTTTATACCACCCTATAACTCTATAAGCCTTTACTATTTTCTCTTCAAACATAAATTCAATCATAATTAAACAACACAAAACATTGTCTAATAGTACATCAGTGATCTATCGTGTGTTTATCAGCAATTATAACATGTAATTGTGCATCTCATATATCTATATTAACATAACCCAATGCCCATGTAATTACTGAGTTACATCTTCTGGTTTTTGCAGTTAGTTATTTATACAATGTCGAATCGGGGTAAACGAGGTGTTTCAAAGGGATCCAAAGATTTTCAAGGAGCTGTGTATGAAATTGAGTTTAGTGATAAGAAGTTACCATGTGGCAAAAACAGTAGCCGCTTCATGAATGACTTTAATCGATTGTGTGAAAAACATTTTCCTTACTGGATGGAGTGGAAAAAAATAGAGGATAAAGTGTGGGGATCACGTATGGGAATCTATTAAGGTATTATACTCTATATCAGTTCATATATGGTATCTATTCAGTGTACACATTAACTAATTCTTTTACTAATTTACCTATTTTGTAAATCATTAGGTTCAATGGAATATTAAAGATAATGTTGCGAAGATAGACATGAAAAAGAAAGCTAACGAGGCACACATGACATTTAAATCCAAGCTCAATCAAGAATTTGTCGAAAAAAATAATAACGACCCTAAATCAAAATACAGTTTTGTGAACATGACTCATTGGGGCGAGTTCGTTGCTAGGTGTCGGTCGGAAGAATTTAAGGTGAACATATAATTTGTGTATAAATATACTAGGTTTATAAATGTTTTTGATTGCGTTTTTTTTACGTTTGTTTGAAGCTTAAAAGTGTTAAAGCTAAAGCCAGTGCACGTCAAAACAAAAACCCTTCCCGACTAGGACGTACTAGTTTTGCAGACAGGAAAGACACTTGGAGGGGTGAATGGGACCAACTAGTGTTACAGCACCCATGGTTAAGTGTTATTCAAAATGACTGTTCCAAGAAATATGCTTTGGCACACTTACCAAGAGACAAGACATTTGGCGCAAAAAAGTTAACATAATATATGGAAGGAACACTTAGAAAATTGGTAAACTCATATATGCTAATATAACAATATATATTCCACTAGTATAAAGATGTACATAATTTCTGAAACTTATATAATTTTCGTGGACAGGTTGAAAAAGAGAAAAACATGCTCGAAGATGGTACATACCATATGATAGGAAGAGATCCAATTACACATGTGTTTGAAAAAGAGCACGGGGGACGCATGAGGGGGGTAGCTACCACTGTTGGAGTAAGAATATCATTAGGGTGGGTGAAGGGAGATAGGGAGAGACACGAGGTTGTTGACATTGAGGCGATTGAGGAAAAGGTAACAAAAAAAGTTACAGCCGCGTTTGATGATAAATTTAATATGGTCAACAAAAAAAGATGGCATCGTTAAAGGCTATCGTGGCACACATACAAGGTTTTGCGTCTGATGGATATTCTGATGGACTTGATGACCTAGAGGTAATCATGTTATTATAAATATTTTATATAAAATTTATTGTTTATACTCAAATGTCTTGTGTAGGATCCCATTTCATGTGATCTACTATGGCCCTATTCTGGACCTGATTCTCGAGTAGCTATAGGGAAGGTGTATCCGACTAGGGACGCAACCCTACATGGATCTTGTTTGTCTGAGGGTTATGTTAAGGTTCAGGTAGACACGATCGAAGATGCTTTTAAAGCAATACCTCTGCCTAAACCCACTGACAAAGTTTCTGTCTCAGAACATACAATGTTGGAATATATTGAGTGGCCTCGGAAAAAAATCAAGGTATCATTATGCATTAATTAGATATGAAATTGTGTTATAAGTTGGTATTTTCTAATAAAATGTTTTATGTTATATGCAGATACACCAAACAAGCTCACGATGTCACTCCGCGAGTCGCTCTTCCCCTAGTCCAACTATGCCATGCCAAACCCCGATTAGTGATTTAAGTTCAAGTTCATGTTATCGCCCTCAAATGGTAGTCACACAATCATTTTACTAAATATATATGTCTATAAAGGAAGTAATGACAAACATACATAGGCTGATATTATAAGCTGTGATAATGCAGGAAGAAGACCTAATGAAATTCGAACACCAAATGCCATCAGGGGGTTATATGAGTTTGGTAGTCATTCACTCATAAAACTTGATGGTTATATATGTGTGAGTGTGTGTATAACTAGTTCATATATCCATTTCTTTGTTTGATTTAGTTGGAAAGTCAAGTGGCATTGCATCCTCAAAGTAGTTATCCGCCAGCAAGTTGGCCTCAAATGGTAGTCATCAATTAATTAACAAGCTTGTATATAAATATATTATGTATATCTTGAGTTACTATAATTTAATGGTTTGTTATTGTAGGTTGAACAAGCACTTCCATTTCATCCTGTAACTAGTGAATCTGATGAGCCTAAGAAAACCGAAGAGGAAAGAGTGCAAGAGCGGCTTGTTAAATTAAAAGATCGACCCAAACTTATTAAGGAATCTGCTAGTCGATTCACGAAATGCAATAAGCAAAATATTTCAATTGTTGCACCTTATGACATGTATGGCAAACATTGGGAAGAGTGGATTGAGTACGAAGCAATTTTAAATTTGCACATCAACAAGGAGGTACGGTTGATATTACTTATATACATTGGTGGGCGATGTAAGTTTACTTATTTTCTATTTGTTTTTTTATTTTTTTAAAGAAAGACTTGTATAGCAACAACCAAATACCCCCTGAAATCAATCGAAATACCCTCTAACAGCAACATCCAAACACCATCTAACTTGTATTTCATTTTCTTGATAACAGGCATTTGCATTCGTTTATGAAAGGTCTTCGTGAAAACAAATGCGTTTTTCTCAATCCACATCTCATTGCATCAACTGAATGTTCAAGAAACGAACAAGAAGTTGTAGATCACATTAATGATATCAAGAAGCTAAATCTAGGAAAAGAAATATATGTGGCACCTTATTTGCAAGGGTATGTCTTTGCTTGCTATATGTATATTATTAGATGTGCTTTATATCTAAACTAACTGATGAAACTTGTGTAGTCGTCATTGGCTTCTTTTTCTGGTTTGTCCAAACTTCAGGAAGGGTTATATAGTGGATTCAATGAAAGGGAAAAATACCGAGAAAAATTATGTTTTCCCAAAGATAGTAGAGAGGTAAACTTTCTAATATTGACTTTAAGTTGACATATATTTTTTGAGAACATAGTTAAAGTTAACGCCATGCCATTGATTTTCAATATAGGGCTTTCGAGATGAAGTTTGATTGGACTATGGCTAAGGTAAATAATCTACAGTTGTGAATATATAATTGATTTGGTAGTTGCATTTATGTAACTATGTTTGTTTATTTACGTTTAGTGTCACCAACAAGAGGGCACCTGGGAATGTGGATACTATATGATGAATTTCATGTATGACCTTGCCATGAAAAGACAAGCAGACTTTCCAAAAAGTGTAAGTAATTCCTTTTATGCTTGAGATTATAGAGTTTGCAATAATGGTACTACGTACATACAAAAGTCTTATTGTAAAATGACTCAAGTTCTGATCTGATTAGTGTCAAAAGTATTGTAAGTCTTTTCTAGAGAGCTTAAGCTAACATGCCAACTATAAACCTAGATTAAAGTGAGTAAAAGATTTTTTCAATTTTTTTAACTTATCACTAGTCTAACCCTACTAGCAGGTAACCTATTTATATTTTTTATGATTTTTTTAGAAAAAGAAAAAAGCTAGAAAAGAGGTATGCAAAATAGCAATTAAAACTGAAAAAAGTGTTTAAAAGAGTGTTTGGATTATACTTGTTTTTGGAGTTTTAGTTTAATTTTCAAGATGAATTTGATTTAAGTAAGATTATAAACATGTTTTAATGTTATCTCAACCGTTTAGTTTTCAAATCAGTTAATGTGTTTTTTAGCTTTATTTCCAAATCTGCCAAACAGTCCTAAAAATGGTTATTTTCAGTTTTCTCAAGCAATTTTTGTCGATTTCTAGTTGTTATAAAATTTTGTAAAAATTAAAAATAGCAATTTCAGAAGCTTATCTTACTTGGTCCAAAAGGAAAAAATTCAGAAAAATGTTTTGAGTACGTTGCCCTTTCCTCAAAGATGGTGGTTTGGAACTGCTTTGCCGTGCACCAGTAAGAGATCAGTCCAATTAGCTTAATTCATTCTGTTCTTCAGCTTATTTTGATGCATTAGTTGTTAGAATTTTGATGTTTTAGGTAGATTATAGTATTAAGTTTATATGCTCTTCCTTGCTTGTCCTTTAGAAACTTATTTTGAATTTTTGAGTGCTTATTTAGGATTTTAAACTCCCACTTCTGTCACTACTTTGCTGCTACTACAGTAACCTATATATTGCTTATTTCACCTTAAGCTTAGCTTAGTTGCTTATTTAGAATTAGATGTAGTTAAGCAAGCTAGTTACTTAGTTTTACTTTAGCTTATTATAAAATTAGTTAGTTCCTTTTAAAGCTTTTAGAGCTGCAACCCAGGGACTTTAAGCAGCGGGTCGCCAGCTGTTGCAGCGGGTCGCCAGCTGTTGCAGCGGGTCGCCCGCTGTTGCAGCAGGCAATGGGGGGCTGCTATTGCAGCGGGTCGGCCGCTGTTACAACGAGTCGGCTGCTCTAACAAAAGGCGTTAATCAAGTTTTATGTTGCAGTTAGATATAGCATATTTACATGATCACAATAATGAATTAGAATATAAGTGTTTGTAGCGACTTGAAAATAGATCTAGCATAAGAATTAATTACCATTTTATGAAGCTGTCTAGGGTAAGCTTTTCTACAAAGTTTACAATGTTAATTTAGACCCAATGTTAGTTTTGGATCATAAGGGCAGGATTTATTTAGAGGATTGAGGTGTGATCCAATAGATATGTGTCAAGTGCATGTGTACGTGGATACAGTATCATATAAAATGTAACTATCGATAATAGATCTGAGCTAGATGGATCCAAGATTAATTCATTTCATCGGTAGATTCATTGCATCTTTTATGCTAGCGCTGGCCATTTTGGCCCATTTAGTTATGAATTGTTTGACTTGGGTTATCTAATATGTTTGATAGGTCAGATGTTTTCCAAAAGATATAAAGTTGGTTAATTCAAGGAAAATAGATTATTACTGTGCTAGCATATAGTAGTAAGTGTTTGTTCAAGACTTTGATATATCTCTATTTTTTTTACAGCTTTGGGATGACACACACATTCTAAAACCATTGGAGATCGACTCAGTGGCCAATATGATGTTGAACGAGTTTTATAGGGCTGTAGTTCATCCCTTAGAGACAACGGCTCCTCAATAGTTAACGTTTTATATTTTCGTGATGATGACGTTTAAGCAATTGTAATGGATAACACTTTTGTCTAACTCGGATGTTGCGTTGGTTGATGTTTATATTGGATGTTAAATTTGTTGAATATTGTTTGTGTATGCCGCAGTACTGTTTGGGTCTTGTGGTAGTGTTTGGTTGCAGGTTCTGTAAAACAAAATTTAATTATTTTTTTTATTAAAATAACAGATTTGGTGCGGTTTAATAAAAAAACCGTAGCAAACAAGAAAAGTATGGTTGGTTAGTAGTGGAAGAAATTTGCTACGGTTTGATAAAAAACCGTACCAAATAATCATTATTTGCCACGGTTTACAACCGTACCAAAAAACGATTTTATTTTTTGGTACGCTCGTATTTGCCACGGTTTTAGAACCGTACTAAATGGCCTTAAAAACCATACCTAATTAGATGTTTGTGTAGTAGTGATGTTGGGAAAATAAGAAAATCATCTTAAAATATAACTTGCTTGAAAGGTCAAACTTACGAATGCAGGGTTATTTGCTCTAAATACTCGTAGAAGGTAATACGTAGTATAAGTTTCATTTTAGGCAAACGAGAAGCAAATTCTTTTTAGAGTGGGTTATAATGTGTTTTTTTTACTTATTTTAAATTTGTGTTGTTTTTGTTATTACTTATATGTAGGGTTGAGCACGGTTTGAAAACCGGATCAGACTGATCAAAATCAGACCGGATCGAAAATCGATTTGACCCAAAACACCGGACCGAGGACCGGACTGAAATATATTAGGCAACCGAGAAGCAAATCCTTTTTGGATCAGATTATATTAGGTTCGGTAAATCAAAATTTTATGTTCATGTTTGCAAGTTGGTGCGTTTTTTCTATTAATTTTGCATTGATACTATCTTTTATGGGTTGCTAACAATAGGTTTTAGGATGACTGTTAACAACTAAATTCAAAAATTTATGTTAAGACAATACATATCTAAATAAAATCATTCAAAATTCTTGGTCTTGTTAGCAACTAAATTCAAAAATTTATGTTAAGACAAACATTTCCTATAACAAACATAAATACAATTCACTCTTTACATTGGTCTTGTTAGCAAAAAACAAACAATATATTTAAAAGTATCATTTTTATTTTTTAAAGGCAAATTATTTCAACTTACACCACATATATCACAAATTGTATCTCAAATGTCTTCAAGACTTGAAACCACAACCACTAGGTTGGTGGGCCACACACATACCGCTAGACAAGCCTTTGGTGTTTCAAAGTATATCTTAATATTATAATATTTGATAAAAAAAAGTTTGTTTTTAGCATTTTTCTTTATTTAGTCATGTGTGTTTGAGTTGCATGTTTGTATGATTTTAATTCTACCGTGTTTTAAGAGTTGAATTAACACATTTTGATGTCCATATCCGCATACTTTTCTTCCCTTATTTTGATCTTCAAAGTGATCGACCTAATAGTAAGGTGCTTTTATAGTCTTAGAAGAGACCAATAATTATAGCTCAATGGGTGAACATCTTGTTATGGTTAGGAAAAGGCTCAGAAGTATCACTGGAATACCGAGTAAAAAAGATGTTCAACTTTTCCGATTAACCTAAACAAGGATCTACCCCCTGCACAGCGGCCTTTCCGTTGCAACCATGGATGTGACAACTGAGTTCTGTAAGTAAAGAAATATATATCAAACCTATAGAATAGTTTCATTTAGCAAAAAACATTGTTGATCGATTTTGATGTCGTCGGAAAGATAACACTCATAAATGAACCATAAGGTAAAGGGTGAGTTTAAGAAATGTTTATACTTATTATAATAGAAACCGTTAATTAGTTGTTTGAAATAATAACTACCGCACATCCGGTCTATGTTATATGACGAATGATTTAAACAAATCATAAGCTTTTCATTTACAGTAAATATATAAATTGAACAAAAAATGCCATTGATTTACACTTGAAAGATACAAGGAATGAATAAAGAATGTATTACAAATAATTTTTCAAGGAAGATGAACTGCAACAAGAAGCTTAAGGAAGAGCACCACAAATCCAAGAAGCTTAAGGAAGAGCACCACAAATCCTCCGTATGACTCCTTCCTGCCCCGTTATTGTTCTAAATTCACCCATCTTCACCATGGCTGCTGCAAAATCTGACTTGAACTTTGAAGGATTGTTGCTGTACTCCCTAACAATACTGTCTGTTGATCCACCACTGAAGAGCACCTGGTCTGATTCAAGAAGACCTTTCTTTTGTATCAAATTCTTGAAGTAGTTGTTGTCAAAGGAATTCGGTGTCACCAAATCTAATGCTGCCAGATTTTCGTTTCCTTCATTTATAGGACAACGACGTCTACGTGTGCTAGCAAATCCTGCATCAATATCTGATCCGTTGGCATATATCCTATCACGGAACAAGAAGCATTGAGCTTGTCCAATAGTATGAGCCCCTGCATTTTCATCATTAATTTGTTTAGCAAACATTTCATTTCTTAAAATTTGTCACGATGAATGTATACGTTGTAATATAAATACCTGATAATGCAACCATGTCACGTGGACTAAGTCCGTTATCATTAAACGTGGAAATAAGTGAATCAAGGGGTGCTTTGAAACTAGGTAGACCAGTATTCGCGAGAACAAGGCTTGCTGTGGTTGAGTCTCTTCTTCCGAGCTTCACCGACCATGATGGACCACCAACCATTTCAGATGCATCACGGGCAGCAACAGTTAGTATGTCGGCACAAGATACAACTCCAGGACATAGTTTCTCAACCTCAGACTTTGCAGCCTCTATCACTTCATAACCTCTAACCGAACCCTTATTAGGCAGCGCATTCTTTTCACTTACAATGGTAGGGCCATCGTCTAGCAAGATCGATGCATCACAACCCTGCATACCCATAACAATAAGTACACGTTTGAAAACTTTTACCAAGTTTTTAGAATATGCTCTTATATTAGTACCTGAACGAAGCAGTCATGAAAATGGAGACGAAGAATGGAAGCTGCCATGCGACGTTCACGAGATATAGCAGTTCGGATGGAGGTCCTAATGGTACGCAATGCATTTGGACATGTACCGTCGTAGAACGTAGTAGATAATTGTGCTTCGGATGGTGTAGTGTTCGTAATCAAGAGAAGTAGCAAGGATAAGATTGGTGCGAAAGTGCTATAAGAAACCATTTAAATTACAGCAAAAGATTGTTTGATTAAGTTGTTTACGAAAGATGATATCGATCTAAAGAAAATGACATAGCGCATATTTATAGTGTTCGAGGTACTAAAGCGCGTGGTTGTTAAGCTGTCTTTGTTTGATCAATAGTCGAATAATGGGCTGACTTCGTTTTTTTATTGTTTGGTGGGGTACGTAGATGCATGGAAGCTCAAGCAAGAAAAGGTCATTTACCTTTTTTCAGAAAGTTAGCAAAGTTATGGAATTAAGAGTACTAGGTGTCACGACAAGGCTTCCCCTCTTCGTAAGTGTAACCTCAGCGCCACGTCAGTATCCCACTTCTCCACAACTAACCACAACAAACCCCTCCTCACTCATAACAAACCTCAACCTCTTCATTTGGGGCCCACCTTTACAATTTAATTTTTTCTTTTTTACATTTTCACATATATACAACCATATATACTAAGAGCGGCAATTCTCGACACGACACGATAAACGGCACGAACACGACACGAAGTTAAATGGGTTTGGGTAAAAAACAGGTCAACCCGTCTAACACGTTTAATAAACGTGTTGTGTTTGGGTTGAGTAATATTAAACAGGTCAACCCGTGAACCCGTTTAAGTAAATACTCAAAAAATAAAAAATATAACCTAATTTTTTATATTGGATGTGGATTAAACGTATTTTTTTATGTACTTAATATGAGTGAATTACGATTATACCTCAAATATCATTGAAATCGACACTTATAACTCTGAAAATTGTAGTGTAGTTATTTGTATGTTATTTTTGTTATATTTTAGACCCTCATATCATTTTTTTCATTTAAACTAGTTAAAATAAAAAACCACCAACCTTATGCACTGATTGACCTATTTAGTTAAACGGGTTAAACGAGTCATAAACGGGTTACACGTGTTATGCAGGTCTGGGTTAGGGTTGAGTTTCTTGACACGATTAATAAATGGGTCGTGTTTGGGTAGAGGTTATACCAACCCGCCAACCCGAATAGGTCAACACGAACACGACTCGATTGCCACCCCTAATATATACTGCCAAAATATAAAATATATATATATATATATATATATATATATATATATATATATATATATATATATATATATATATATATATATATATATATATATATATATATATATATATACAACCATATATACTGCAAAATAAAAAAAAAAAAAAAAAAAAAAAAAAAAAAAAAAAAAAGAAAAATCACCATCTTCACACACACACATACGCTGCACACACACACACACAACCCAACTATCATATCTTCTTCTTCTTCCATAAACCACCACCACCATCTACAACTCACACACACATACACACGATGCACACACACAACCCACAAACCATTTATAAATTGAAAAAAAAAAGATTAATCTCACACTTGGGCCCCACCTTGTCAGCGTTTTGGTTCGTCGTTTGCACGAAGAAGGCTTGTTTGGCGAGCCACGACGAAGCACCACGGTGTGGCGGCGAGCGACGGCGAACTGCCACGGTAGACGGCGAGCCCCCACGACAAGCCCACACCGTGTGCTCTAACTTCCTACCGTTCAAAATTGTAAAGCAAAATAACGAATATTTTTTTGCTCCGAGACAAAAGATAATCACACATCTCAATTGTATCCGTATAAAATAACAATTTAAAATGGGTGAAAATATAGATAAAAAAATATCAACTCTCTATCTCTATTTTTCTAAAGATCTCTATTTTTATTAGTTATGATCTTTGAACTTGATTGATCAAACAACATTTAAACCTATTTTTGGTGAACCGCACTATCAAATTACAAAAAGGCTTTCTATATCTGTTAGAGATCCAAGTAAATGTCATGAGCTTAATGTCGTCTAGGATTAAATCCTTTTATGACCTCTTTAAACCAAAAAAAAATTCGTTTCTAAAATGCCATACGATTCTCATGGATGCTTGCACCATCACATCAAATAAACGATAAAAGGTACAAGGAATATTTGCTTGATCTGCTAGGTTTGTAAGGTCTTGTAAGCTTGAGACTTGTAAATTATGAGCATTCCACCATTTGAGAACATTAGTTTATGTCTCTTTCGCAATCGAACATCGAGTGAATATTTGTTCTTCCGTTTTGACTTCTTCATCACACATCAGACATAGTACGGAATTCACGTAAATACCTCGTCTGTCTAAATTTATTCTCGTTGGTAGTTTCAATTGCAAGGCGCCAAGAAGTACTTAAGTAACCTTACACCACATATATTACAAATTGTATCTCAAATGTCTTCAAGACTTGAAACCACAACCACTAGGTTGGTGGGCCACACACATACCGCTAGACAAGCCTTTGGTGTTTCAAAGTATATCTTAATATTATAATATTTGATAAAAAAAAGTTTGTTTTTAGCATTTTTCTTTATTTAGTCATGTGTGTTTGAGTTGCATGTTTGTATGATTTTAATTCTACCGTGTTTTAAGAGTTGAATTAACACATTTTGATGTCCATATCCGCATACTTTTCTTCCCTTATTTTGATCTTCAAAGTGATCGACCTAATAGTAAGGTGCTTTTATAGTCTTAGAAGAGACCAATAATTATAGCTCAATGGGTGAACATCTTGATATGGTTAGGAAAAGGCTCAGAAGTATCACTGGAATACCGAGTAAAAAAGATGTTCAACTTTTCCGATTAACCTAAACAAGGATCTACCCCCTGCACAGCGGCCTTTCCATTGCAACCATGGATGTGACAACTGAGTTCTGTAAGTAAAGAAATATATACCAAACCTATAGAATAGTTTCATTTAGCAAAAAACATTGTTGATCGATTTTGATGTCGTCGGAAAGATAACACTCATAAATGAACCATAAGGTAAAGGGTGAGTTTAAGAAATGTTTATACTTATTATAATAGAAACCGTTAATTAGTTGTTTGAAATAATAACTACCGCACATCCGGTCTATGTTATATGACGAATGATTTAAACAAATCATAAGCTTTTCATTTACAGTAAATATATAAATTGAACAAAAAATGCCATTGATTTACACTTGAAAGATACAAGGAATGAATAAAGAATGTATTACAAATAATTTTTCAAGGAAGATGAACTGCAACAAGAAGCTTAAGGAAGAGCACCACAAATCCAAGAAGCTTAAGGAAGAGCACCACAAATCCTCCGTATGACTCCTTCCTGCCCCGTTATTGTTCTAAATTCACCCATCTTCACCATGGCTGCTGCAAAATCTGACTTGAACTTTGAAGGATTGTTGCTGTACTCCCTAACAATACTGTCTGTTGATCCACCACTGAAGAGCACCTGGTCTGATTCAAGAAGACCTTTCTTTTGTATCAAATTCTTGAAGTAGTTGTTGTCAAAGGAATTCGGTGTCACCAAATCTAATGCTGCCAGATTTTCGTTTCCTTCATTTATAGGACAACGACGTCTACGTGTGCTAGCAAATCCTGCATCATTATCTGATCCGTTGGCATATATCCTATCACGGAACAAGAAGCATTGAGCTTGTCCAATAGTATGAGCCCCTGCATTTTCATCATTAATTTGTTTAGCAAACATTTCATTTCTTAAAATTTGTCACGATGAATGTATACGTTGTAATATAAATACCTGATAATGCAACCATGTCACGTGGACTAAGTCCGTTATCATTAAACGTGGAAATAAGTGAATCAAGGGGTGCTTTGAAACTAGGTAGACCAGTATTCGCGAGAACAAGGCTTGCTGTGGTTGAGTCTCTTCTTCCGAGCTTCACCGACCATGATGGACCACCAACCATTTCAGATGCATCACGGGCAGCAACAGTTAGTATGTCAGCACAAGATACAACTCCAGGGCATAGTTTCTCAACCTCAGACTTTGCAGCCTCTATCACTTCATAACCTCTAACCGAACCCTTATTCGGCAACGCATTCTTTTCACTTGCAATTGTAGGGCCATCGTCTAGCAAGATCGATGCATCACAACCCTGCAAACCCATAACAATAAGAACATGTTTGATAAATGTTACAAAGTTTTTGAATCATATGCTTTTAAATTAGTACCTGAACAAAGCAGTCATGAAAGTGGAGACGAAGAATGGAAGCTGCCATGCGACGTTCACGAGATATAGCAGTTCGGATGGAGGTCCTAATCGTACGCAATGCATTTGGACATGTACGGTCGTAGAACGTAGTAGATAATTGTGCTTCGGATGGTGTAGTGTTAGTAATCAAGAGAAGAAGCAAGAATAAGATTGGTGCAAAAGTGCTATAAGAAGCTGACGACGTATATGCCCCTCCGGTCTCACACCGGAAGGTCCAATACTCTCAACCGAAAGGACCGTTCGATACTCTTAACCGAAGGGACCGATACTCTAATGCAACAGTCCAAGCCGAAAGATACGCTGCCAGGTCACCCGTCCGAAGGACGCGCCGACCTGACAGTACTTTTGGCATTTAGCCTGGATACACTTTGTCTCATCCCCGTGGATGTCGGGCATGACCCCAGGGACAGTGTCAGGTTCAGTGTCAGCTCTGATATCGTCTATGACCCCATGAAGTACGACAGACCCAGGGACCAGACAGTGACATCAGGTAGTATATATACACATACAGTATTTGAGAATAAGGTATCATTTCACACACACATACATTTATACTATACCTTTCGGTAAAACACATACTTACTCTTACGCCGGAGTCGGGTCCTGGGATAACACCCGGGGCGAGACTAACGCGTCGTTCATCTTAGCAGGTATCTGGAAGGCTTACTCTTAAGGCTGAAGGATAACTGCAACAACCCACAAAAAATTACTTCGACATTGGCGCCATCCGTGGGACCCGTATTCAATCTACCAGAGTTGTAGGATGACGGGTTCGACACCACCGGAGACTTCAGGAGGAAGTTCCACACCATTGACAAGGGAGCAGTTGGAAGGGTATGTGACTGCCCTCAAGTCAATGATAAAAGAACATAATAGCCGGAGGGATACTGTTGAGCCACTACGGTTGGACTTCGAAGACGAGATGACTCTTGATAAGGACGAGCCAGCAATTAAAAAGAAGGAAATAGTTACGGGGAGCAAAGTGAAGGACGAAGACCTGGCGAAACCTTTCAAAGAAGTCTCGAAATCTCCATTCAATAGGCGAATCATCGAGTTTTCCGCTCCGGAACACAAAATGCCCACCCACATCAAGCTGTATAATGGGTCTACGGATCCCCAAGACCATCTTAACCGATTCACTGGAGCTGCAGGACATGGGGAGTGGCCAATGCCCGTGTGGTGCCGCATGTTCCAACAAACGTTGGATGGAAAGGCCCGAGGATGGTTTGATGGGCTTCCTCCGGGAAGCATTGATGAATGGGCAGCTTTTAAGGATCAGTTCGAGGCTCGCTTCTCCCTACACAAAGCTTGTGTCAAGGACCCTACAGAGATTGCCAAGATAGTGAGAAAGGCTAACGAAACGCTGCCGGAGTTCAAAGAAAGGTGGACCACGGAGACAGGGTTTATACAGGGTGCTCCGGAGATCATGAGGATCTCCTCATTCATGAACGGGTGCAAATGCCCCGAACTGGCCAAGCGATTCGCCGACACGATCCCTAAGACAGTGGAGGAGATGATGATTAGGGTCGACGACTTCGTAAGGTCGGAGGAAGCTTTCGCCAGTACCGAATTGCCCCGAGGAGAACACTATGACACAACCAGAAGAGCCTCGACGGGACCCTTCCGAAAGGACGAAAGGGCCGTCAGGAGTCACTACGGAGGAGACAAGAGGAATGAGGGACGGCATGCGTACTCGGGGAGAGACCGTGGAAGTTCACACCGCCATGGTGACCGGTCGGCTCCGTACGTGCCCCATCGCGGTGACCATCAGAACCGAGGCAACCCCCGCTTAACCCTGGATTCACTTATAAAACCACCCAAAGAAATCTTAGCTACTGAGCACCAGCTACGTCTACCTCCTCCAAAGCCGATGCGTGATCCCCCACGCAAGGAGAATCAAGATAAGTACTGTGATTATCATGGAGAGAAAGGGCACTATACGAATGATTGCTATCAGCTCAAAAGACAGTTAGAGATAGCGTTGGAATCAGGGAAGCTAAATCATCTGGTCAAGGATCTGAGACAAAAGGGAAGGAGAGAACCACCAAGGAATGACGCAGGAACTAAAGACAAGGTCATCAACATGATCCGAACCTGGCCCGAACGGAGAAAAAGGAAGTCATCAGAGCAGGAGGAAAGGTGGATGAATGTGCCAATAACGTTCCCTCCCCTCCCGGACGGGGATGTGTCGGATGACCCTCTTATAGTTGAAGCCACGATGGAAGGGTATTTAGTAAGGAGAGTCTTCGTAGACGAAGGAGCTTCGGTGGAGGTGATGTTCGAGCACTGCTTCAACAACCTACCTCATGAGATAAGGAGTCGAATGAAGCAGACACAGACAGATTTACTGGGGTTTGCCGGACAGGTAACACGCCCACTGGGGAAAATCGAATTAGACGTGTCATTCGGAGACGAGGGGTTGTACAGGAAGGTCCGGATGAAATTCACAGTTATTCGAGCACCATCACCATATAATGTCATCTTGGGTAGGACCGGGTTGAAGACCCTGCGAGCCATACCTTCTACAGTTCATTCCATGATGAAGTTCCCAACTCCTCAAGGAGTTGCCACGTTGGTTACCCGTTCCGTCATCATTTCGGAGTGTAGGAGGTTGGAAAAGTTGCAGACCATCGTTCCAGAGCAGGATAAGGAAGATACAAGCACCGGAGAGGTGGGGTTAACCGAGGAAGTGGCGATCAACCCTGTCTTCCCTGAACAAGCCATAACGATAGGGGGTGCACTGTCCGCCGAGGGTAAGCAACGCCTCAAGGAGCTTTTACAGAGGAACATCGACATATTCGCATGGGAACCGGCGGATATGACGGGGGTCCCTAGAGGAGTCATAGAGCATACCTTAAATGCCAACCCTTCCATAGACCCGGTATGTCAAAAACGCCGGATGTTGGTTGCTGATCGGAGTCAAGCAGTCACAAAGGAGGTAGAAGAATGGATCAAGGCCGGCATAATCAGACCAGTGAAATACCCCACTTGGATATCCAACCCAGTTCTGGTGAAGAAGTGTGACGGAAGCTGGCGCATGTGCATTGACTTCAAGAACATCAACTCCGCCTGTCCCAAAGACTATTACCCCTTGCCAGAGATCGACTGGAAGATCGAGTCGGTCATGGGGTATAAATACAAATGCTTCTTGGATGCTTACAAAGGGTATCACCAGGTACAAATGGCGAGAGAGGACGAAGAAAAAACAGCATTCTACACTGAGCAAGGAACCTACTGCTACACCAAGATGCCGTTCGGTCTGAAGAACGCCGGAGCCACCTATCAACGGATGATAGACTCCGCCTTTCAATCACAGATAGGGAGGAACCTGGAAGCCTATGTGGACGACATGGTCATCAAGAGCAAAGAGGAGCAGGGAATGCTAGCAGACATTGCGGAGACATTTGACAACCTCCGAAAGATCAACATGAAGCTGAATCCTAAAAAATGCTCTTTTGGAATGGAGGAAGGAAAGTTCCTAGGGTATATGGTAACTTCAGAAGGAATTAGAGCAAACCCAAAGAAGACGAAGGCAATAATGGACATGCAATCGCCAAGGACCCTGAAAGAAATGCAGAGCCTCAGCGGCAAGTTGGCGGCACTTAATCGTTTCTTGGCTCGTTCGGCTGAAAGATCCTTACCATTTTTTGAAACACTCAAAAGCATCACCAAGGAGAATAAGGATGAGTACCGGTGGACGGAAGAGGCAGAGTCGGCATTTCAGGAGATGAAGAAGTTGATAACAGATCTTCCCTCGCTAACAACACCGTCCGCAAAAGAAACACTGTATGTGTATCTAGCAGCCGCTGAGGAAGCGGTCAGTGCGGTTCTCCTCACGGAAAGGAAGGGAAGGCAGTTACCAATTCGTTACGTGAGCCGAACACTCAATGAAGCCGAGAAGAACTATGCCCTGATTGAAAAATTGGCATTATGCCTGCTACACATGTCGAGAAGGCTCCGGAGATACTCCGAAGCACACCCCATAAAGGTAATCACAGACCAACCGATAAAGCAGATCCTCAACAAGCCGGAAGCGTCCGGGAAGTTGGCTAAGTACTCTGTGGAATTGGGTGCATACAACATAACCTACGAACCGCGGAACGCAATCAAAGGCCAGGTATTAGCAGACTTCCTGTCGGAAGCGCCCATCGGAGAAAGCAATGAAGAGTACTTCAACCAACCCATGCCGAAGAAGAAGGAGGAAGGGAAATGGCTCTTGTATACGGATGGGGCATCCAATAACAAAGGTTCCGGAGCGGGTCTCGTGCTTATCAATCCGGAGGGAATGGAGTTCACTTATGCCATTCGACTGGAATTCGACAGCACTAATAACGAAGCCGAGTATGAAGCCCTGCTGGCAGGGTTAAGAATGGCAGAGAGTATGCAGGTTCGTAGCCTTGAGGTCCGGGTGGACTCTAAGTTGGTGGCTAACCAGATAAACGGAGATTACGTGGCAAGTCATGAAAGTATGATCAAGTACCTAGCGAAGGCAAAGGAATACATAGCCAGTTTTGAGAACTTCACCATCCGGAACATCCCCAGAGGTCAGAACCAAAAGGCAGATGTTCTCAGTAAACTGGCCACGGTCGCTTTCGACCACTTGACGAAGGAAGTGTTGGTGGAGGTACTAAGGGAAAGATCGACGGAAGGCAAAGAAGTTAACAATATTGTTGAAGAGGAGGGAGACAATTGGATGACCCCCATCATTCGGTGTCTCGAGGAAGGAGTTTGGCCGAAAGACCCCAACGAAGCCCGCAACCTGAGGATGAAAATCAATCAATATGTCATGGAAGATGGCGTGCTTTACAAGAAAGCCTACTTGGTACCTATGATGAGGTGTGTGGGTCCCCTACAAGCAAACTACGTTATAAGAAAGATACACATGGGAGCGTGTGGTATGCATTCCGGTCCTCGATCGGTCGTGGCAAAAGCCATGCGGCAAGGATACTACTTGCCTACAATGCACCGGGATGCTAGGAACGAGATAATCAAGTGTGACTCCTGCCAGATCCACTCCCCGATACCACAACTTCCAAAAACCAAGCTGACACCCATCATGGCTCCATGGCCCTTCTACCAATGGGGTATGGACATAGTAGGACCTCTACCACCGGCAGCCGGAAAGGTCAAGTTCCTCTTGGTCGCAATTGACTACTTCACCAAGTGGACAGAAGCCAAGCCGCTGGCAAAGATCACAGGAAAGGACGTTACGAAGTTCGTATGGGATAACATAGTATGCCGCTTCGGTCTCCCCGCCGTCATCGTCACAGACAACGGTAAGCAGTTCGTGGAGAACCCCTTTAAAAGCTGGTGCGAAAAGCTCAACATCAAGCAGGTCAATACAGCCGTAGCTCATCCGCAAGCCAACGGACTGGTAGAAAGAGCTAACAAGAGCTTGATGGAAGGAATCAAAACAAGGTTGGGGCGCGCAAAGGCCGGATGGGTAGATGAACTGCCAAATGTCCTATGGGCACATAGGACTTCCATCAAAACTAGTAACGGAGAGACCCCGTTCAGCCTCACTTATGGAAGCGAAGCAGTCATACCGGCAGAAATAGGCATGCCAACGTACATGGTTAGGCGGATAAGAGAAGGGATGGAGGAAGAAGATTCTCGCCGAACGGCAGAACAAAACGAAGAAGACATCCGTCTCAACCTTGACTTGCTACAAGAACGGAGAGAAGAGGCCGCCGTGATGGAAGCCCGATACAAAACGAAGCTGGAGAAGTACTACAACCGGAATGCACGACTGGTTTCTTTCAAACCGGGGGAGTTCGTGTATCGAAAAAACGAAGCCAGCAGAGCCGAAGATCAAGGCAAATTAGGACCCAAATGGGAAGGCCCCTATCGGATCAAAGAGGCAAACCTCAACGGCTCGTACAAGTTGGAAACTGTGGATGAAGAGGAAGTACCCCGGAAGTGGCACGCCATGAACTTGAAGAAATGTTTTCTTTAACTTAAAAGTATGCATTGTAAGCCTACGGGCATGAATTCCTGTATTCTAAGTAATGATATATATTCCCCCATGGAGGAGGAAAATTTTCCGCAATCATATCTCATGCGTAAAGGGCGGACCGGCGGAGATTAGCTACCTCCGACCGTGTATCCGGAAAACCTCAATTAAAACTAATTTACCCCCGCAAGTGCAATGACACTAGGGAAGGCCACACACCATTCGGTAGGCGACTGCATACCCCCGGATAATGCTAAGACATTAAGGGATGAGCCGAGGCATATATGCCCAAACGGCACGCAGATACCCCGTAGGCGTGACGACGCCAGGGATGAGCCACCAGGTATATTTACCACCAGGCGAATCTAATACCCCGAAAAATGCTAAGTCATTAGGGAACACCGCGGCACATTTGCTTACGGACACAATTTAATGACCGAAAGTGTCAGGACGCTAAACACGGCATACACAAGCATATACATACCAAAAATGAGGACCCGACATGCGGGAGGACCTCGTCTGAACATAGATAAATAAGTACAAATCATCGTTCGACAGTACACAACTACAAAAGTACCCAAGATTACATACTATGATTAAATTGTCCAAATACACCAATTCTAAGGCACGCAGGCCTGATAATGACGACCCTAACACTAAGAAACCCCGGAGGTCCCAGCTCCAGGAGTAGCTCCAGTCCCCTCCGGAAGGATATTCATCAAATCCGCCAGAGGAAGATGATAAGAACGCTTGATCTTTTCTATGTATGGATAGCTTCGGGTGAACATCTCGTCATAAGCTTTGGTAAAACCCTTCACAGCCTCCATATCAAAGTCATGCTGTTCGGCAACGATCCTATCAACCTCTTCATCGGTTCGTTCTTCCCTGACCCCGTCCAACCACCCAGAATCGATCGCGGCATTGAAAACGGCCCCCCAACTCTGTTGATACTCCTTGCTGCCCTGTAACCTACGAACCACCGTAGGGAGCAACTCCTTCACATAGTTGAAGCGCACTATCTCCTCGTGACCAGCTTTGATGGAAATTTCCTGCACGCTTTTCCTCAAATCCGCGGCGTCCCTCTCCGACTCCTCCAGCTCCGAAGCCTTCTTCTCCAGGGATTCCTCCAGCGACTTAATCCTTTCAACCTGCTCCGAATCCTTAACCCTCAACAGCGCAACCTCAGCTTCCAAGCTCTCCAACTTCTTCTTCAAATCCTCCTCTTTCTGATCACAAACCTGATGGACTTCCTGAAGAGCCTGATGATCCGCGGTCAATTTCTCGTTAATGGCGACTTGGGAGTGAAGACTAGCTCGGGTCTCGGAAAGTAAAGGTTCGATGCCAGAGCAAGCAGAATGAGCTCGGTGCAATTCCGCATATTCGCCACTCAACCGCTCAAACCTTCTAAAGACCTCGCCGACGGCAAGGGATCCATGGGCCAATTCGAACCAACCCCTGTACAAGGCTCGCTCATCAGTTTGATCCTCCTGTTCAGCACGGAGGTAGGGAGGGGCAAGGTTCACCATCATGTCCCTGCAGAGAGAGGCATCATTCAAAGTTGTATCAGCTTTCAAACCCCAGCCGGGGATGAAAGGCTCCCCCGAACCCCTTCCTCCAAATAGACCTGCGAAAACAAAAAAAAAAAAAAAAAAAAAAAAAAAGGGCTACCTGTTGTATAATCTTCGCTATAGGGTCCCGTTCGGCGTTGGACCGTCTCCTCCGCATGCAACCCCGAACCACCAGCCCCAGTTTCTGCGGAAAACGAAGTCAGGACCCACTCAATAACAATGATAGCAACACATAATAATTAAGATAATACCTTGGACGACGGCAGCAGAAGCGAGCTCTTCAACCGGATGAGACCCCTCCTGAAGAGACCCCCCTTCCTGGTTACCTCCATCTCTCTGCAAGACGTCATCCACAATGTCCTCAGGCCTCACGGTACTGACGGGAGAAGCCGAATGAGCATCCTGGGAACCCTCCGGGCTAGACAATACCTCGATAGAGGGAGACTCCCTCCGTCTCCTCTTCAACAACGACGAAGGGCCCCCAGCTGGCCGTCGCTCCACCTGCTTCCTCTTTTTTTCCTTAGCTTTTAACACTCCTGCATCAGCTTTCTCCACAATCCTCTGAACCCTGCTCACCTCAGGAATCGGTTGATCGGTCCTCAAAGGCGACGTCACATGCTGAGGGATTTCCTCCCCTTCGGCCAACCTACGCCCTTTTCCTAACCGGGACCCCTGCTCCGACCTCAGGCGAAGATACTGAGACATAGTTATGACTACAAAAAAAAAGAGGAAGAGGTCACACATAAAAAAAAAAGAAAGAGAAACAAGCAGAACGAACTTAGGTGTTTGCATTACCATTCTTGTCAATATCTTTAAACTCCACACGGAACCCAGTATGCTTCCAAATCTTTGTCAACCCAATCTCGTACAGAAGACCGGAGTGTACTGGTCGGAGCTCCACCACTCCTTCACACAACCTCCTAACGTCGGCCTCCTCAAAACCGCTGGCAGGAAGAGGATCCGATACGTTGGAGTCTGGATGCCTCCAAGGCATTGCATCCGGAGTCGCCCTCCGGTCAATCAAGAAAAAACAATCTTTCCAATTCTTCAGACTAGAGCAGGTCTCTTTAAAAATGCGGGGACGGGCCTCCCCTCCGGTCCTTCGCTGAAAGGAAAACCAATGCCCCTGCTTATTCAAAGTATAGAAGACCCGAAACAAATTCACGCTGGGCTCAATTTCCAGGCTCCGGCAATAAATCTCAAACATGACCAATCTATTCAATCCGATAGGCACCAATTGGGAAATGTGAACTTGGAAGTGCCGAATCACCCTCAAAAGAAAAGTAGAAAAGGGAACCCGGACACCGGAAAACGCAAAGTACTGTTCGTACAGACCAATGGCATCCGGAGGCAGTTTATTCATGGTGAACTCCACAGGGGGCAGACGAGGGTTTAGGTCATTCGGTATTCCGTAATCACTAATAATCTGCTCGAGCTCCGACTCGGAGAGTAGCGAGGAATATACGTGCATATCAGCCTTAGGGACAGCATCGCTGAGGGGTCCCGCGGAGCTAGAAGCCATAAGATATTGACAAGAGACAACGGAAACGACGAAGGAATAACGGGACGAAACTCACCTGAACTCGCCGAAGATTTATGCCAAGCGGAGGACGAAAGGGTTGAAGGTAAAAAGTAAAAATCGCAAATGAAGAAAAAGCCCCTTATATAGGCGAGAAAAACAGACGCGAAACGTCCCATCATGACAGAGAACGACGCGGGCGAATCTGAGCCGTCAACAGATACCATCTGCCACGTGGCATGATCCCACGAAAAACGGTATATATTAATTTAACCTATTTTCACCCCATGGGCCCGGGCCCAAGGCCCAAAACGAGGCCCGTAAACCCAGAACTCGCCACGTCACTCCGAATGAAGCCAATCGACAAACATATAGTATCACATCACTTGTCAAAAACAAGTAACATGATACTGGGGGGGACATGACGACGTATATGCCCCTCCGGTCTCACACCGGAAGGTCCAATACTCTCAACCGAAAGGACCGTTCGATACTCTTAACCGAAGGGACCGATACTCTAATGCAACAGTCCAAGCCGAAAGATACGCTGCCAGGTCACCCGTCCGAAGGACGCGCCGACCTGACAGTACTTTTGGTATTTAGCCTGGATACACTTTGTCTCATCCCCGTGGATGTCGGGCATGACCCCAGGGACAGTGTCAGGTTCAGTGTCAGCTCTGATATCGTCTATGACCCCATGAAGTACGACAGACCCAGGGACCAGACAGTGACATCAGGTAGTATATATACACATACAGTATTTGAGAATAAGGTATCATTTCACACACACATACATTTATACTATACCTTTCGGTAAAACACATACTTACTCTTACGCCGGAGTCGGGTCCTGGGATAACACCCGGGGCGAGACTAACGCGTCGTTCATCTTAGCAGGTATCTGGAAGGCTTACTCTTAAGGCTGAAGGATAACTGCAACAACCCACAAAAAATTACTTCGACGCCATTTAAATTACAGTAAAAGATTGTTTGATTAAGTTGTTTACGAAAGATGATATCTAAAGAAAATGACATAGCACATATTTATAGTGCTCGGGGTGCTAAAGCGCGTGGTTGTTAAGGTGTCTTTGTTTGATCAATAATTGGCTTTGTTTTTTTAATTTTTAGGTGGGGTACATAGCTGCATGGAAGCTCAAGCAAAGAAAAAGCAATGTTTTAAAACCCGGGTTGACCCGGCCGGTTCAACCGGTTGAACCGGGAACCGGTTCGGAGACCGGGCCGGATAGGACCGGGTTTTTGTATGGTTGAGAACCGGATTGAACCGCCGGTTTTTCGTTGACCCGGGTTGACCCGGTTTGATAAACCCGGCCGGGTCATGACTTTTTATCATTTTTTTTTTTTTTTTTTTTTTAAAAAAAATTAACAAAATGATTTTTTTTCCTATTAACTTTTCTAAGTTTAATTGAAAAGTTAAAACGATGATAACTAATGTTTGTTAAAATTTTATAAAATAGTAAATTATAGTTATATATAATCTTAGAATCACCAATTAATATAGTTTTACTATAAACCATTTTATAATTTATAATCACCTTGAAAATTTTGGCTATATTTTTATAGATGTAGACTTAAAAAGCAAAACTTTTTGATATAATCTTAATCTTCTTCATGGGTTTAATCGAATGTATGAATAAAAACGGATAAATTATTAGATTATGCAATACTACTTATTAAATATAGGAAAAAGTATATATATGTATAGAACCGGTTCGACCCGGCGGTTCAACCGGTTGAACCGGTGACCCGGTGAACCGGCGACTTAACCGGGTCGATAAAAAAACCGGTTTTTAAAACATTGAGAAAAAGTCATTTGACGTTTTCAAGAAAGTCAGCAAAGTAATGGAATTAACTTCCTTCTGTTCAAAATTGCAAAGCAAAACAAGGAATATTTGTTTTCTGCAAGAAAAAAGATAATACCAATACTTAAACTTAGTTAAGCCATCCTTCTTCGAGCGTTTAGCATCTCACTCTTAGTTTGTTTGCTCTAATTGGGGTTTGAACTTGTAATCTCCCACACGTTAGTGATGATAACTTCAAATCTTTTTAGCCCGCAACTCAACCACTCATATCGATAATTTCACCCACAACTAGTGGTTTCAGTACTTGATACACTTGAGGTGCTAAAATACAATATATGGTTAAATTTGAGGTACTTAAAAAATGTAGACTTAATAGGTAAAGGTAAATTTGTAATTTACTGTTATTAATTCTGATTCACTGATTGTATGAAAACAAATTAGCAATTCCTCGTCTATAATTACTAAAGATAATTAAAATTTAAGAGTACTATATTGCTGAAAGTGTCAACAAAAAAACTAGTTGAAAGGAAATGATGCGTAACCTTCATTGCATGCAAGCTAACTTACATAATTCTTCTGAGCAATATTCATTTTATATTTGAGTCACGTGTTGGAGTTGTTGGTTCAAATAATATAATTTTTGTGAATACAAAATAATGTCAATTGCAACGCGAGGGCTTTTGACATTTCCAACATAATTTTATGTTCATATTTGCATGTTTTGGTCTTTCCGCCGCAAGACAACATGTGACAGCTATTTTTTTTACTACATATAGAGTAGTTCTATTTAACAAAAATATGTTAGTATATTGATTATGTACTCAAGACCATTTTAGTTTAAACGATTATAAAATATCCGTAAACATATTTACCGGGTAACCCTTTTACCGAAAAAAATATCCATAAACGTATATATTATGTAATCATAGTCGCATCCATCAAAGCATGACCGTTTCCAAATGAGGCATAAAACGAAGGTGACAATTACATAACTTATTTACATCTTAATGTAAATAACCCGGTTAAACCAATATATTATAGAGTTAATATGTTGAGTTATAACGATGGTTATAAGAATCGATCAGTATATAGTTAGTAAGATTAATTACTAGCTGTAATCAAGAGAAGTGGCAGGAAGAACATTTGCGCAAAAATGCTTTTGGAAGCTATTTGGTTCATATGATAGGATATATAGTTTAATCATGTGAATCGAATCGAATGAATGACATGCCATATATTTGTAGAATTGTGGATAACCTACGCACCTGGTTGTTAAGGTGTCTTTGTTTGATCAATAGTAGTAAAACAGATCATGGGCTGACTTTGTTTTTGTTTGCTGTGGTTGATGCATGGAATTGAAGCTCAAGCTAGGTTTAGTTATTTGACTTTTTACTAGAGTCAATAAAAGTAATGAACTAATTCCTTATTAAATTGTAAAGCTAAATATTGACTCAATTACTTTAATTTTTTTCTTAAAAATGATTCAATTAAAAGTTCAGTTACACGTTTATATTTTGTTAAAATTTGGGGTATTAATCTGTGGCAAACATGTCACTCTATCAATTGCTAATGACTTTCAAGCTATGTTCTTTGCAGGCATATTACAGGGGTTTAACATGGACAAATCATAAGTGGTTTATAGTTCCAAGATTATCATTTCTGCTGAAGCCTCTCTTGTTCCTGCTGAAGTTCTTTTTATTGTTTCTGCTGAAGTTCATTATTATAGCCGTTAGAGGGGTCTTAGTGTAACTTAATCCCCTATTTAATTAGTCCTTTATTCAAGGGTTAGATACACTTGAGTGTGCAGTCTTTTGTATCACTCTCTTCTCTTCTCTTAGATCATTTCACTGATCTTGTCTTGTCTTTACATTCATATGATTATTGTCTCATTGACATTAATCTAATCTTGTAACATTTGGATACTATTAATCTAAGCTGACTATTGCAGCTTAGATCTGAATAAAGTTTCTGTTGTTTATCTAGTGTTACCTATATCTTCGCACATGGTATCAGAGCTTCAGGCTCATTGATTCTCTTTAGCAACAAAGGTGTGGTTTGGGGTTACTACTGTTGGCGTAATCACTGGTTATCTTCTGTTTCATATTTGCCCTAGACTAAGTGAATCTAGGGTGAGTGTGATTTGTTCTTCCGCTGCATATATCTCTGTAAGTCTAAGTCTTACCTCTTCTTTAAACATACAGTACTTAAGTCTTGAGGGTGCAAACGGGTAGACTAACATCTTGATCTGCCACCTTTGAGTGGTACGAATACCTGCTCTGGTTTATCCTAATCCACAGGCTTAGTGCTTGTTGTTTCTTATTATAAAGTCTTATCTTCTTGACTATTTATTCTTATTATCTCTGTCTGTTGTTGTCTGATTATTATTTGTATATCTTCTTATATCTGTCTATCTTATTGTTTGTATTATGGCTGTTGGTGATGATAATATTGGTCGTTCTTCCACTGAGAAAAGTCTTGTCTTTGGTGATGCTTTGTATTTGCATCTTAACAATACAAATGGCAATCCCATTATCACTATTAAACTCACTGGAACTGAAAATTACAAAATATGAAATATGGCCATGACTTTTGCTTTAAGGAACCATAATAAGTTAGGGTTTATTGATGGTACTTGCATAAGAGATGATTCTAACCCTAGTCTTGCTAATCAATGGGATACCTGTAACTCTGTTGTGGTTACTTGGATTCTTAATTCTCTTAGTCCTGAACTGTTTGCTGGTGCTATATATGCTAAAACTGCTTATGAAATGTGGAATGATCTTAAAGAAACCTATGACAAAGTTGATGGTTCAGCTATTTTTAATCTGCATAAGAATATAAACTCTCTTAGTCAAAGTGGGTCCTCTCTAGCTGATTACTATAACAATCTTAATTCTTTATGGAAACAATTTGATTGTATGATTAGCTTGCCTCCCTGCACTTGTGAGGCTGCAAAACATTTTGAAAAACACAATCAACTAATCAAGTTAATGCAATTTCTTATGGGTCTTGATGACTCCTACGTTCCCATCAGAAGCAATATTTTAACAAGAGACCCTTTACCTAATGTCAAAACTGCTTTCTCTGTTGTGTCTGGAGAAGAATCTCACAGGAATGTTTCATCTGGGAATAGCTCTGCTAAAGCCAATGCTACAGCTTTTAATGCAAAAACCTCTGATGGAGGAAAATTTTTTGATAACAAAAGAGGTTTTAACAACAAAGTTTCTGGTTTTAACACTGGTAACAGCTCTAATAGCAGAGGACCAAATATGAACCTCAAATGTACTAATTGCAAAAAGCCTGGTCAGACTGTTGATAGGTGTTATGAAATTGTTGGATATCCTATTGGATATGTTAAGAGAAATTTTAATGGTAAACCTTTCAGCAGTAACAATGTTTCTGCTGAAACTAATCATGTCACTGATAATAGTGCTAGCAATTCTCCTGTCTCTTTATCTAATGAACAGCTCTCAAGACTTATGAGTCTTCTCAATGACAACAATGTGTCATCTGCTAAAGCCAACTTGGCAGGTAAAAATTTTTCAGGAACCTTCTTTAATGGCAGTATCAAGTTTAATGTGAACTTCAACAAGTTTTTTAACAATAACACTAAATCCTTAACTGGAAACATCAGTCTTGGTTGGATTGTTAATTCTGGTGCAAATCAGCACATGACTGTGTCTGAAATTTTTTTAATCAATGTTGTTAACATTTCAAATCTTGGCCTAACTGTTGGACATCCCAATGGTACTCAGGCCCTAATTACTAAAATTGGTGATTTAAAGGTCAATAATGACCTAACTCTTTTTGATGTTCTTGTTGTTCCTGAATACAATGTCAGTTTATTATCTGTTCATAAGATTGCTAGAGACAACAAGATGTTTGTTGGATTTAATGAATCTAATTGCTATATACAGGATTTACATCAAAAAAGGATTGTGGGGATTGGTAAACAATACAATGGGTTATATATTTTTGATATTGACTCTACATGTAAGATTACCTCTAAAAATTGTATATCTGTTTGTCATGTCTCTAGAAATCTCTGGCATCAAAGACTTGGTTATCCCTCTGACCAAGTCCTACACATACTTAGACCCACTCTTAAATTTGATAGTTCATCTGAAACTGATCATCTCTGTGATACTTGTAATAAAGCCAAACAAACCAGAGAACCATTTCCTCTAAGTGAACATAAATCCACTAAAATTGGTCAACTTGTTCACCTTGATGTTTGGGGACCATATAAAATTACTAGCAGAGATGGTTATAAATATTTTTTAACTATAGTTGATGACTATTCTAGGGCAGTGTGGGTTTATATGCTTAAGGGGAAGGATGATGTTTATGTTTCCATTGTTAACTTTACTCATATGCTATCAAATCAATTTGAACACAATGTCAAAGTTTTTAGAAGTGATAATGGGACAGAATTTGTCAATAATAAACTTCAACAATTCTGTCATGAAAAAGGAATTCTACATCAAACTTCTTGTGTTTATACACCTCAACAAAATGGCATTGCAGAAAGGAAACATAGGCATCTCCTTAATGTTGCTAGATCCCTTATGTTTCAGGGGGAATTACCTCTAAATCTTTGGCCTGAATGTGTTCTAACTGCTGCATATGTCATAAACAGGTTGCCCTTTTCAGTTCTGTCTGGCAAGTCCCCCTTCTTCTTTGTGTATGGGCATGACCCTTCACTCTCTCTCCTTAGAGTCTTTGGCTGTTTATGCTATGCTACCATTCTCAACGTTTCTGACAAATTTGGTAGTAGATCTGAAAAAAGTGTTCTTATTGGTTACTCAAATGAGAAAAAAGGTTATAAACTCTTGAGCCTAGAAACAAAAAATACTTTTTATTCCAGAGATGTCAAATTTTATGAAACTGTGTTCCCATTCAAAATGAAAAATTCTGTGTCAAAACCTTTTGTTGAAACTTATGTGCCTAAAGATTTAAACCACAAAAATTTCTTTGACTCACAAACAAGTCCCAATGATGAAGGGAGAGTGACATCCTATGATGATAGCACAGTGGTAAGTCATCCCACCAGGATTGATGAACCAGTTGCAACATCTATAGATGATAATACACACCCTGAGGGCAACATATCACATGAATCACATCCTGCTGATACATCTTCGGATTCTGCTGAACAAGAAAGAGGCTTGCCAGCCACTACTGCTAGGAGGTCAACTAGAGTTTCTAAGTTGCCCGGTAATCTAAATGACTTTATTGTTTAAAGAAAAGTCAAATATGGTGTTGAAAAAGTTGTTGATTACTCAAATCTTAACAAAGACAATTACTGCTTTGCTTCTAGTCTTAATAAAAGTATTGAACCTACTTGTTATGAAGAAGCTATCCTTGATAGTAATTGGGTAGATGCTATGAATTCTGAAATTGAAGCCTTAAATGAAAACCATGCTTGGGATATAACTGATCTACCTCCTAATAGAACTCCTATTGGCTACAAATGGATTTTTAAAATCAAATATAAAGCTAATGGTGAAGTTGATAGATACAAGGCTAGATTAGTTGTTAAAGGTTACAACCAAAGGGAAGGGATAGACTATGATGAAACTTTTTCCCCTGTTGTAAAAATGTCTACTGTTAGATGTCTTATTGCCTTAGCTGTAAAAAACAAATGGCCTCTTTTTCAACTTGATGTTAACAATGCTTTCTTGTATGGAGACCTTGATAAGGATATCTATATGACCATTCCCAAAGGGTTCTGTAATGAGAACAATAAAAATAAAGTTTGTAAACTTGTTAAGTCTCTATATGGTCTAAAACAAGCTCCCAGAAAATGGAATGAAAAACTTGTCAGTGTTTTAAAGGAAAACAACTTTGTCCAATCTGTTAATGATCATTCCTTGTTCACCAAAACAGAGAATGACAAGTTCATTGCTCTTCTTGTTTATGTGGATGATATAGTTCTTACTGGAAACTGTGTTGATGAGATAAACCTATTCAAAGAGTTTCTAAAATCAAAATTCCATATCAAAGACTTGGGAAATCTAAAATATTTTCTTGGCATTGAGGTTTTAAAAACTGGGAATGACATCTGTCTCTCCCAAAGAAAATACTGTCTTGAACTCCTCAAAGAATTTGGTCTTCTTGGGTGCAAACCTGTGTCCACCCCTATGGAACCCAACTCTGTGCTTCCATACATTCCCACTAATGATGACCCCTTACTTGTCAACATCACTGGTTATCAGAAGCTTCTTGGGAAACTTATCTACCTCACCCATACTAGACCTGACATTTCATACTCAGTTCATTGTCTGGCACAATATATGCATTCTCCCTTGAAATCTCATCTGGAATGTGCCCTCAATGTTCTGAGGTATCTAAAAGGAGCTCCAGGAAAAGGTCTAAGGTACAATTTCAGCAACTCTGAAAATCATCTTGAAGGATATAGTGATGCTGATTGGGCCAAATGTAAGAAAACCAGGAAATATGTTACAGGTTATTGTGTTTTCTTTAATGATTGTTTAATCTCATGGAAAAGTAAAAAACAAAACACTCTTTCAAAATCTTCCACAGAAGCAGAGTATAGATCTATGTCTACTGCTGCCTGTGAAATCATTTGGATTCAGAAAATCCTAAAAGATCTAAAAGTTGACATCAACCTTCCTGTTAATCTTTTTTGTGATAACAAATCTGCCTTACAACTTGCTGTCAACCCTGTCTTCCATGAAAGATCAAAACATTTTGAAATTGATGTTCACTTCATCAGGGAAAAAATTGCTAGAGGTGTTATAAATGCTAAAAAGATTGGATCTTCAAACCAAACTGCTGACATTCTTACAAAGAACCTCCCTGTCTATCGGCATAAATTTTTGTGTGAAAAATTGATATTGTTTGATATGTTTGCCAATCAGATTAAGGGGGAATGTTAAAATTTGGGGTATTAATCTGTGGCAAACATGTCACTCTATCAATTGCTAATGACTTTCAAGCTATGTTCTTTGCAGGCATATTACAGTGGTTTAACATGGACAAATCATAAGTGGTTTATAGTTCCAAGATTATCATTTCTGCTGAAGCCTCTCTTGTTCCTGCTGAAGTTCTTTTTATTGTTTCTGTTGAAGTTCATTATTATAGCCGTTAGAGGGGTCTTAGTGTAACTTAATCACCTATTTAATTAGTCCTTTATTCTAGGGTTAGATACACTTGAGTGTGCAGTCTTTTGTATCACTCTCTTCTCTTCTCTTAGATCATTTCACTGATATTGTCTTGTCTTTACATTCATATGATTATTGTCTCATTGACATTAATCTAATCTTGTAACATTTGGATACTATTAATCTAAGCTGACTATTGCAGCTTAGATCTGAATAAAATTTCTGTTGTTTATCTAGTGTTACCTATATCTTCGCACATATTTCACTTAGTTGAAAACGTAGACTTGTTGGGAAAATAAGGAAATCATCTTGAAATATAACCTGCTCGAAGGGTCAAACTTACGAATGTAGGATTATCCATTAATTTGTTCTAAATACTTGTAGAAGGTATATAAGTTTCAGTTTAGACAAAAGAGATAGGAGATCTTGTTTTGAAGTTGGATTTTTTTTATTTATTTATTTTTTATTTTTTATTTTTAATTTGAAATTTGTATTGTTTTCGTTATTACTTATATGTTTTAAGTCGCACGCAAGTTGGTGCATCTTTCTTTATTAATATACATTGGTACTATATTTTATGGGTTAAAATAACAATAGTTCTTAGGTTGTTGTTAACCAAAATTTATGTTAAAACAATACATGATGTTGAAATAAAATCATTCAAAAATTACTAAATTTACTGACCATTTTTTATTATATCTCAAGCACAAATATAATTTACACTTTTCATTGCTCCTGTTAGCTAAAAATAAAAAACATATTTCATAGGTATTTTAATATTATAATATTTTTATAAAAATACATGTTTGTTGTTAGCATTTGCCTTTATTAAGTGATGTGTGTTTGAGTTGCATGTTTAATTTGTATGATATTTATTCTAGTATGTTTAGGTCGAGTACAAATTAATGTCAACATCTTCAAAGTGATCGACCTAAGAATTAGCTAATTATAGCATGTTTAATTTGTATGATTTTGATGTCCATATTTGCATCTTTTTTTCCCTCATTGTGATCTTCAAAGTGATCGACCTAAGAGTAATGTGCTTCAATAGTCTTAGAAGAGACCAATAATTATAGCTATTTTTTTTTGAACGGCAATTGTGGTTGGCCCCTCAAAAGACGTATCGAGCCCACACAACCAGATTTGATTCAGCCTAGAATTCAATGATACCCTTCCATTTATGCACGCGGGAGGAAACCCCTATCGCCCTAGCAGGGCCGGTCCTGAGTTTTCGGATGCCCTGGGCAGATAATATAATAATGCCCTTACCAAAATGACGTTAACAAACGACACAATGTCTTTTAGAGTTATAAACAAAGCTTGCATGTTAACAAAAAAAATAAATCAAAAATTTCAACAAATTTGTGCCGGATTTGAAAATTTAATTTGCATAAAACTAGAAAACATGCTAGTTAGTTAAACGGTTAACCACTTTTTGTTATTGTGTGTATTAAACTTTTAATTTTCTTATTATATATACTGAACTTTCAAATTTCGATTATTGTGTATATTTTGTGACTATTCAGCCATATAAAATAACCATTTTACCTTTTGAGATTTGAAAAAAGTAAAGGTAAAATGGTCACAAAATACACACAATAATCGAAATTTAAAATTTCAGTACATATAATAAGAAAAATAAAAGTTCAACATACACAATAACAAAAAGTAACAAATATAATACATTTTAAGCAATTAACCTTTAATTATAATATGCATATATATTTTTTTTAGCTAAATCACTTATTTCATTTGTGATAAAACTGAAACAACATATCAAACATTTTATATTACTATTGCGTTAAAGGTAAATAAATTATATACTTTAAGGTGCAACTTTTACAATGTAAAAGTAGTTTAAAAGATAATATATATACAATGTATGTAACATCAAGGAAATGTGCTCGTTCAAACCTATTGCACCGATAGTTAAAAAAAAAAAAAAAAAAAAAAAAAAAAAAAAAAAACCACCTATTGCACTGAATATAAGAATAAGTTAAACTAGGAGGTCTTAAATGCAAACTTAGTTAAAAGTTGAAGGTATACTTTAAACAATAGACCAATTAAAGATGGACACAGTGACCCATATAATTTACAACAATCGATGCAAGTTTCTTCCTCCTCACAACATCCGGCATTCATGTCCGGCAACACCTTAGCTCAAGTTTTTATCTTTTTTACTTTTCTCTTAACTAAAATAGAGGCACAAAGAAGACGAACAAGTAATACTTTTAAGAACTCGTTTTTTTGTTTTTTAACATCATATCGATTCACAAGACAGGAAATTTGATGCCCCTTATCTTTTTGATGCCCTGGGCCGTCGCCCGCTCTGCCCATAGCCAGGGCCGGCCCTGCGCCCTAGACAAGACTCGAACTTGAGACCTTGCCTAGGAGGGTAAAACCTCCATACCGATGGACCAGATGCCCGTTGATAATAATTATAGCTAATTGGGTGAACATCTTGACCAATAATTATGCTAGACTTTTCCGATTAACCTAGACAGGGATCTCCCCCATGCACCTGCTTACTCAGTCTTTCCACTGAAACCCTGGATGTGACAACTATAAGTTCTGTAAGTGAAGAAATATATATCAAACCTATAGAATAGTTTCATTTAGCAAAAAAACGTTGCTGATCGCTTTTGATGTCGTTGGAAAGATCTCATAAATGAATCATAAGATAAAGGTGTACTCTTTTTTACTTACGTCGATATAAACAAATTAAAATGCATGGTAAATTATAAAATTTTCTCTCTAATGGTAAATTGCGGAGGTGTTAGTCGCAATGATAAGAATTAGCTAATCATCTGTATGTGGTTACATACAGTACGGAATATATCACCATTAATTCGTCAAACAACAATAACTTTTATAACATATAAGTTTAAGAACGATTCTTCGAAAATAGAAACATGGAGGCGTGACGTACTCCAAAATGATTAGACACAAGAACACTCGAGAAAGGAGGATTTTATCTAGCTAGGCTCGGATAACATGCATCATTGATAAAAAGAATGGAATACGATATGAATCCTACAGCGATACTAAGGCCCAACTATATATTTAACGTTAATGTTTAAGTTAATTACATATTTTGTTAAATTCAAATCCTGGTAGGACTCTAGTACATGAAAACGTTGATTTTTATTAGGCATTTCCCAACTTGGTCGGAGATCACTATGAAATGAAGTTTTTGTGCTGACTACGTTATTATTATTATATATACTATTGAGCGGGCAACAGTGCCCCCCAAAGCATTTATTGCAAAGTTTTGCAACTTGGCAAGAATGGCCCCTCAGGTTTAGGTGTCGCTGCAAACTAAGTCCAAACATTAAATGCAAAGTTTCACAACTTGGCAAAAACAGCCCTTGAAGTTTAAGTGTCGCTACAAAATAAGTCTTTAGAAGCCAATCCCGCTGCATCGCGCGGGTTTCTACACTCGTTATTTACTATAAGACCATCGCTAACGTGGATGGCTACAAAGAAAAACTGAAGGAAATGCTCTTTAATGTTTGCTTTATACATCAGCAATACTGGTACTATTCTGGAAACTCTTATACTTATTACAGTTTATTAGAAGCCGAGGATTAGTTGTTAGAAATAATTAAGAGCGCACATCTGGTCTATCAGTCTATGCTATATGAAAAAAGATTCAAATAAATCATAAGCTTTTCATTTATCAGTAATTAAATATATATATTGAACAAAATAAGCCATTGATTTACACTTGACAGATACAAAGAATGAATAAAGAATTGATTACAAATAAATTTTCAAGGAAGATGAACAGAAACAAGAAGCTTAAGGAAGAGCTCCACAAATCCTCCGTATGACTCCTTCCTGCCCCGTTATTGTTCTAAATTCACTCATCTTCACCATGGCCGCCGCAAAATCTGACTTGAACTTTGAAGGATTGTTGCTGTACTCCCTGACAATATTGTCTGTTGATCCACCACTAAAGAGCACCTGGTCCGATTCAAGAAGACCTTTCTTTTGTATCAAATTCTTGAAGTAGTTGTTGTCAAACGAATTCGGTGTCACCAAATCTAATGCTGCCAGATTTTCGTTTCCTTCATTTATAGGACAACGACGTCTACGTGTGCTCGCAAATCCTGCATCAATATCTGATCCGTTGGCATATATCCTATCACGGAACAAGAAGCATTGAGCTTGTCCAATAGTATGAGCCCCTGCATTTTCATCATTAATTTGGTTAGCAAACATTTCATTTCTTAAAATTTGTCACGATGAATGTATAAGGTGTACAATAAGTACCTGATAATGCAACCATGTCACGTGGACTAAGTCCGTTATCATTAAACGTGGAAATAAGTGAATCAAGGGGTGCTTTGAAACTAGGTAGACCAGTATTCGCGAGAACAAGGCTTGCTGTGGTTGAGTCTCTTCTTCCGAGCTTCACTGACCATGATGGACCACCAACCATTTCAGATGCATCACGGGCAGCAACAGTTAGTATGTCGGCACAAGATACAACTCCAGGACATAGTTTCTCAACCTCAGACTTTGCAGCCTCTATCACTTCATAACCTCTAACCGAACCCTTATTAGGCAACGCATTCTTTTCACTTACAATTGTAGGGCCATCGTTTAGCAAGATCGATGCATCACAACCCTGCATACCCATAACAATAAGTACACGTTTGAAAAATTTTACAAAGTTTTTAGAATATGCTCTGATATTAGTACCTGAACAAAGCAGTCATGAAAATGGAGACGAAGAATGGAAGCTGCCATGCGACGTTCACGAGATATGGCTGTCCGGATGGAGGTCCTTATTGTACGCAGTGCATTAGGACAAGTACCGTCATAGAATGTAGTAGAGAGTTGTGCTTCAGATTGTGTATTGTTAGTAATCAAGATTAGTATCAATAATAAGATAGGTGCGAAAGTGTTATAGTAAGCCATTGTTTGAAAGATGATATCAAAAGGAAATGAGATAGCCCATATTTATAGTGTTCGAGGTACTAAAGCGCGTGGTTGTTAAGCTGTCTTTGTTTGATCAATAGTCGAATAATGAATGAGCTGACTTTTTTTTTTTATTGTTTGGTGGGGTACGTAGATGCATGGAAGCTCAAGCAAGAAAAGGTCATTTGCCTTTTTTCAGAAAGTTAGCAAAGTAATGGAATTAACTTCCTACTGTTCAAAATTGTAAAGCAAAATAACGAATATTTTTTTTGCTCCAAGACAAAAGATAATCACACATCTCAATCATATCCATAAAAAAATATCAACTCTCTATCTCTCTATTTCTATGAAGATTTCTATTTTTAGTAAAGCACAAGTATGGGCAATAGCAATAACACGTTATTGGTGTGACACATCAACGTCATCTCATACACCTTCCAATAACTCACCAATAACTAAAACACCCTCTCTCATAACACAACAGTAACTTGTTATTGGGTCACACAAAATACCCCACTAAAAATACCCACTCACTCACAATACACAAAAAAAAAAGAACCAAAATAACACCAAACATCAAAAATGGCTTGAGCCATTTAAATGGCTCAAATACCTTTGGCTCATCAATGGCACCAAATTGTGGTATGGTTTGGCTCACCAATGACATAAAAAATGAACATTTGGCATGTTAAAAGCTCCCCATACCTTGTGCTCTTAGTTATGATCTTTGAACCTTGATTGATCTTCTCTAAAGATCTCTATTTTTATTAGTTATGATCTTTGAACTTGATTGATCAAACAACATTTAAACCTATTGTCTCACAAACTTAAACCAAGGTGAATTTCTTTTCTAGTGAAGCTAGCATGGCCAATTCAGGTTCGATTGCATATTGTTTATTTATTTATTATTATTTTTTTTCATTCATTCATTTAACAACAATACATATATGTAAAAAAATTATAGCAAAAAGTTAGAAAAAAGATTACAAAGTAAAGAGGGCGTTATGAGAGGGTTGGTGAACCACACTACCAAATTACAAAAAGGCTTTCCATATCTATTAGAGATCCAAGTAAATGTCATGAGCTTAATGTCGTCTAGGATTAAATCCTTTTATGACCCATTTAAACCACAAACAAATTCATTCTAAAATGCCATACGATCCTCACGGATGCTTGCACCACCACATCAAATAAACGATAAAAGGTACAAGGAATATTGCTTGATCTGCTAGGTTTGTAAGGTCTTGTAAGCTTGAGACTTGTAAATTATGAACATTCCACCATTTGAGAACATTAGTTTATGTCTCTTTCGCAATCAAACATCGAGTGAATATTTGTTCTTCCATTTTGACTTCTTCATCACACATCAGACATAGTACGGAATTCAAGTCAATATCTCGTTTGTCTAAATTTATTCTCGTTGGTAGTTTCAACTGCAAGGCACGAAGAAGGTAAGTTAACCTTTCAGATGTAAGAATAGCAAATATGTATTTATTCATTGTGATTACATGAAAGATTGCATGTTAATTTATAATAAAACCTGACTTAGAGAATAAGCTAACATAGTCAAAACCTTAAACCTAATGAACCTAAGCCTACGAATAGGCTTGGGCCCACTAAATTATCGTCTAACGCTCCTTTTCAATTTGAACGAAAGGCTTCTGGACGGACAAACTGGAACGAATGATGCAAACTTGAATAAATGTCTTCTTAATATGTTGAAAGTGTCTTCTTCTTCATTCTTTTTGTTGTTTGTTTGCATGGATGCAGAGTTGTATTCAGCTGTAGAGTTGCTTATTGCTTAACGACATCCTCCTTTTTATTTATTTATTTATTTTGACTTCATGGCTTGCTTTGCCTATAAATAGGAGTGGCAAAAAAATCAACTTTTATCGCCGATAACAATGATCACCAGCTGTAAAACCAAAGTTTTGTCGATGAAGACATAATTGATTGTTTAGTTTGGCAACGTACATAGAGTGTGTTATGACGGCTAGGGTTTGTGAGATAACGTTTATGAGTTTGGTATAAAAAAAATTAAGCAAAAGCAATAAAGCAAACATAAATAAATCGGGATCCCTTCAGATTACCGGCGTATAACCGATAACCAGAGGATAGCTAATTTTTTGTGGTGAATTTTACCTAAAGTTCAGATATCATGTAAGAATAGCAAATATGTATCTTATTCATTGTGATTACATAAAAGATTGTATGCCAATTTATAATAGAACCAGACATAGGGAATAAGCTAACATAGTCAGAACTCTAAACCTAATGGACTTTAAGCCTACGAATAAGCTTGGGCCTGCTAAAGTATCGTCTAACATAAAGGGGCTATAACTTGTTCCATCTCGTGTTTGTTTTGTTGTTTGTGGGAGTCGAGTTGATGAGATGTCTTAATGATATAATCGAGAAATTCCTTGATGTGCATGAAGTGCATTCCCATAATCCCATTAGTCTTCGGTGTTTGAAAGGTTCAGGTAGCTAATGAGGTTACAGGGTTTAAATTTGTTACCTTCCATGCTTTGATAGTGGTAATCACAAGCCTCTTTATTAACTCGCCCTTTGTTGATTTCACTTTATATACTTGGGGTGCTCAATTACATGCTTAAATATATGTTACTTAACGATATAGACTTAATGAGTAAAGGTAAAATCGTAATTCACATATATATTGAATTAAATGCTTCGCGGATTTTATGAAAACAGATTAGCAGTTCCTTATTTGTATATAATCACGAAAGACAACAAGATTAAAAGTACTAAATTGAAATGATCGACAACGAAAACCAGTTGTAAGAAAATGATGCGTAATACTCATTGCATGCAAGCTTAGGTTACATAATTTTGGTCAACCGCATTCATTTTATATTTGAGACACGTGTTTGAGTGGTTCGTTGAGATTGTAAGATTTTTGTGAAAACATAATAATGTCAAATGCAAAGGGTTTTGAGTTTTGACAATTTCCTCCTTGAAAAATCCAACAAAATTTAGATTCATACTTTTCCGCCGCAAGACAGCATGCGACAACTCATTTCTTAATCTATAAAAATGAATGTCAAACATACATAATAGTTTTATTTAACAAAAAATATCAATTAGACTGATTACGTACTTAAGATCTATTTTAATACAACAGCGTGTATATATAATAGATCTATAAACATATAGAAATCATAGCCGACGTTCACATAGATCGATGAACATGCATGACCACTTCCAAATGAAACTTATAACATCTCATTTTCACGTGTGACGTAAGTTAACTGGTCAGACCAATATATGATAAAGAACTATAATTATGTCTTTTTATAAAAATACTTAATCAACTACGTAGTAGTATATATATGATTAGCAAAAAATATTAGTCTACGATGATCTAGGTACAATGAATTTTCATCACCGAGGCCAAACAGTAGACATAACTCCAAACGACTTGAGAACACTCCTGGGAGAAACATGCATGTCGTGCATACGTACCAAAACTTGGAAGAACATCACCAACAAAACAATGAAATATGAAATGATCAATCTTTTATCTCAAAACGTATATAACAATGATGAGATAGTGTTGTTACAGTTAAAGTGTTTGCGAGGAATAAACTTAAGTTGTCTAAACACATATTTAAAATAGTTTAAGTAATACACGACAAATGCAGTTTAATCAAAGATTAACGCAAAATAAATTTTAAACATTTAAATTCTTGTTTAAATGAATCAAAAAAACTAATAAAGATTAATTAGTGCCGAATAAAATATTGGACTTCTACACAGGCCAGACCTCTGCTGATCTAAGCGATCTCCGACAACCAAAAAACCCTAAATCTCGTCCAATCCCAATCTTTTTCGCTCCCCATTCTTTCTTTAACGTGTTCATCAGTTGGTGCTCTCATTATTGTTAGATGTGCATTGCGATTGGTTTTGGTATGTTTGCTAGAGTTTTATTATTACGATCGCTAGGGTGTGATAACTGCATCGATTAACACTCTTCTTTTATCGTCCATTACCTTGGTGTTCGTGATTGTTCTGATTCTCAAACCCTAAACCAACGTCCATTAACTGATCTGCTGTTGCGATGTGGTTATATACTAGATTAAGGTTTCTTTGGCTTATTGTATTGGTTTTTGGTTCTGGCGTGTTGGAGTTTTATAAGGGTTGTTTGGATGTAAATCACGCATAAGGGTTTTCTAGGGTCAGGTGGGAGATGAGATAATCATAAGAAGAAAACTGGTTGTAAGGTTGGTGACACTCAACCTGCTAAACTCTATGATAAATTGGCTTTTCTTTTGTTAGCCTTGATGAACTGTGTTGGGACAGATGACGGAAACTAGGTTTAGCCAGACGTGAATATTGGGACTGATATGTTGGCTGATGGTGTTAACCTGGTTGGTGGGGATGATCATACGAATAATGTGGCTACTGAGTCGGCCTTTAAAGCATCACTTGATGTTGATACTGGTAAAAGACCTAGTGATGTATCAAAGACGTGTAGTGCATGGGCTGTGGGAGGGATGGGGGGGGGGACAAGAGTGTGCCAAACGAGAATGTAAGCAAATCCTTGGCTATTTTGGTTACTAATGAGATTGGAAAATGTTAGGTAAATTTTAGATCTCTGAAGACGGATAAACCTATTAACGCAAAGACTAAAGTTAAAATTCCTAAGGAGTCTTTTTTGGGAGTTCATTCGAGATTTGGATTTAGCTTGTATGGTTATTTCGTGGGTAAAAGAGTAGCATTCCCGGTTGTTGAGTATTATGTCAAAAATTTATGGAAGAAGTATGGCTTGATTCAAGTAATGATGAATTCAAGGGGCTTCTTCTTTTGCAAGTTTTCTTCGATTGAGGGTGTGAATGGGATTTTGAATAATGGTCCATTGTTTATTCGATCTACACCTATCACCTGAATAAATGGACACCTAATGCTAATTTACTTAAGGAAGATCTGAATTCGGTTCCCATTTGAGTAAAATCTAAGATATTCTCATTGTCGCATTTACAGCAGACGGATTCAGTACGATGGCTACTAAGCTTGGTAACCCATTATGCTTGATTCGTACATGAGTTCTATGTGTCTTCAATCATCGGTTCGTATGAATTATGCTCGTGCTTTGATTGATATTAGGGTTAATTGGTAGTTAAATGATGAAATGGTTATTGCGATTCCTAATATGGAAGATGATTGAGATGTTCTTCACATGGTGAGGGTGGAGTATGAATAGGAACCACCTAGATGTGGTGTGTGTATGATATTTGGGCAGGATGATATGTTATGTCCAAAATTGGTTGTTGAAAACTAAAGAATGATCGTTTCAAACAACCTCCTAGACAGAATTCTCGTGGTACTAATGTGGGATCTAAGTTTTAGTTTAAGTCTAAGAAACAATTTTACCAAGTTGTCTCTAAAAAGAATGGTGTTGGTTCAAGTTATATGAAGAAGAATTCTAAAGTGCTTAGACAAGAGACTAGTTCAGCTAACTCTTTTGATGCGCTTAATACGATTGAGAAAGATGTTGAGCTTGAATCAAATGGGGGGTCGTCAAATTCAGGTAAGAGAGTTGTCCAAGATGTGGCTGGTACGGCATCTGGTAGTCTAAGTTGTTGGAATCACTCCTAAACCATAATCAAGTGTTTGTAATTAATATGTAATAGTTAGCTTTATTATGGCCTTTATGTTTGTTATTAGCCTTAAGCTTATGTAGAAGGCCCATGAGCTTAGGCCCAAGTCCATAGAAGAAAGGATGGAAACTAGGAGTGTTGCCCTAGCTTTCCTCCTATAAATACTCTTGTAAACCTTCATTTGAAGGTTGGTTGTTCAAGTTTTTCTCTCATCACATATCCTACGCATAACCGTATTATTGTTTCGTGTGTGTGTGTGTTAGATCTTGTTCAATCGCCTTATCTCTTTCTATATTACTTGTGTTTGTAAAACTAGTGACCTAACAGTGGTATCAATCGCCTACTAGTTGGGTGAATCGTGTTTGTTTTTGAAGTGGGTTTCGGTCCTACGCTTAAAACACACGTTTGATACTTTGGTTCGCTTAAAAACTTGTTTTTTACACTTTTTAATCCAAGATTCTTGTACTTTCAATGTTTTAGGGTGTTAAAATACTTGTTTTTGGCAAAAAGTTTCAAACTTTATGCGTGGATCGTTGTTTTTCATCTAGTTTTTGAACGAGGGTTTCATCCTACTCGTAACCGTTTTAGAGGCTTTGGTTCATCAAGTTTCACACTTTTGTGTCTTTTGGTGTTATTGAAGCTATTTCATCACACAAAAACTGGTTTAGAAACATCTTTGGGCAAAATCAAAATTACGAGTAATCCTACGCGTAGCAAAACCCTAAAACTACGCGTAAGATTTTCCTTGGTTTGATCTTCATTTTCGTGGTTTACTCCGTGTTTTCTTGCTTGGATAAGCCTGAAAATACGTCGACTTTGGATATCTTTTGCACTGTGATAGTGTAAAAGATCATTTGGGTAAAACCCTAAAATTACGCATAAGCATAATCTTACGCGTAGAAATCCTACGCTTAAGATTCATCTTACGCGTAGACCTAGTCCTACGCATAAGGTAATCCTACGCCTAAGTTTCTACGCCTAACTTACTGTTTACGCATAACTTTAGCCTTTTTTCCCTGCTTACGCGTAAGCTAAAACTACGAGTAACTTGTACTGTTTACGCGTAACTTTGGTGATTTCTACGCATAACTGTTATATTGCTCTCATGTGATTTCTACGCCTAAGGACACTTCATCAACAAAGGTTTATTCGACTACAAAGATCCATCAACACAAGTTATCAATATCAAAAAAAAAAAAAAAAAAAAAAAAAAAAAAAATCAAATTTGAGTAAAATTAAATTTTTCAAGAAGACTAAACGTTCAATTTTTACGCGAGATTCAAATTTTGATTTAACTGTGAAAATTTTGGTCAAAAATTCAAAATTTTGGGCCCAAATTCAAAATTTTCGGGTAAAATTTGGCGTCAAAATTGTCATAACTCAAATTTTTCTTACAACCTTAGAATTGAATCTTATAGTGAATTTCAAATTTTGAGAGTCAAAATTTTTCAAAATTATTTTTGGAGGGAAATTGCAATTCACTATATCGACCTTCTGTAGGCTATATCGACTTTGCACCTTTTCTTCTCTTTGACTCTTATGCAGGGGAGTGAAATGAATTCTGATCATAAAGATCCATTTGTGGCATTGAAAGAAGGATTCATGGCTATTCAACTGGCATTGAAGCGTCACACATCATCAAATTCCCGATATCCCGCAGTCGTGCAAGGTGAAAGAGTTGATGTACATGAAAGGAATGCTCAAATGGACGTTGAGAATGTTGTGATTACTGCATCTGTCGGTAATGCGGACAATGAGGTTGTAGCATTGGAAAAGCAGGATGACAGCAGCAGATCTGGAGAAGATATCATACTTAACTACGACACCGAGCCCAACTGTGACGAAGAACAAATGGTTGAGGAAGATATCTTACCCACCTATGACACTGACACAGAACAGATGGTCGAGGTACAATCTACTGTTGATCATATTCTGACTGCAAATGCGACACAACATACTGAGCAACCTGAATTTAGTAATGAAGGAGAGGTTGACCAGTGGGTTGCATAATGTCCAGACAACTATCTCATGTCTGACCCCTTACTTGTTAACAATTCAACTGAAACGTCAAATCAAACTCTTGAATCTGAAATCATTCTTCTCAAAAAGACAATTTCTCAGTTTCAAAAAGATTTTTCAAAACTTGAGGCTCATTGCATATCTCTTGAACTTAAACTGCAAAACAATGTTTTAAACTCAGAGCCAAAAAGTAAATCTTTGAATGAACAAAGTAATCATGTGGATACATTAGTTAAAGAAAATGAGCATTTAAAGGCTCAACTTCAAGCAAAGGGGCTTGCACATGTTGCTTTACAAAACAAACTAAGAAGATTAACTGACAAGACTGCGGATACTAATTTTGCAAAACCAACAATCTTGGGGAAATCGTCTCTAAAACCAATCAGAAACCAATCAGTTGTTAGACAACCAACTGCTTTTAAATCTGAACGTTCAAAATCGTCAAAACTACGGTTTGCCTCCCAAGTTGTTGAGAATAATCATTTGTCAAAACCAGTCACTCCACATTCTTGGCCTAAGAATAATGCTTCTGTTTCTATTAAACATGTTTCTGTTAAACATGTTTCTATTATACCTGTACAAGTGGCTGCTTCTGGCCAATCTAGGATTCGTTCGAACACTGTGTCTAAACCGAGCATTAAACGTAAAAATTCATATGATTCAAATGACGCATACAAGAACTATGATCTAGAAAAGGCTAGGAAAAGGGCACTACTCCAAAAGGATGGAATCTTAGGTTCACGACCTAGTGTATCACCTTCGAGTGTATTACTGAACACTGCTTGTAGTAGCAAACCAAAACCTAAGTTAACTCGAACAGCTAGAACTAAACCCGTTGATCTAAACGTAAAATTTCAGAAACCTAATAGGTGGATCAATATAGGACGCAAATTCTTCCCAAAAGAAGTTTCAACATCCCTTAGATCTAATCTTAGATGGATACCAACGGGTAAAGTTTTCAACACTGTTGGTATTAGGTGGATTCCTACAGGCAAGATACTAAGTAGTTGCACCATAACAAGTGTGAAACCCTCTACATCCATCCCTGAGGTAGGAAAGGAAATCATCAAAATTGCATGTTCAGGTTTCAAGAAGATTATTGACACTACATCTTTATACCTCTAACATCTGGAACCCAGTTACACTTGGGGATCCAGGTCTTCTTCTTTCTTGCCCCCCTTCTATTTTTCTATGCAGGTACAACAGCAATGGCTCCTACTGCAAAACAACATAGGACCCGTTTCTAACCGTCAAAAATATCATGATCCATCAGCTGTTCCACCATTGTACTTAATCGTCATGAATTGGAAACATTGCTTGCTCCTCTGGTTAAAGATTCTGCCAAAAGTCGTGCTTCAGATGTATCGAATGTTTCCGCTGCACAACCGATAATACTCTAATTTCAGATACACCTGAATCTACAACAACAACCGAATCTTCTATAACAGAAGATCAAACTGCTTCCTACAACAATGTCACAGCTGATGATCAACTTATTGAACTGAGATGTTTTCGTCAGCAGTTGATTCTCTCAAGATATTTATGGTACTTCACACTTGTTCGGTTGCTTGGACATACATGGTTTCACTATCTCCTCATACATGGTTTCGATGTCTTCAATTCATCATCAACATACGTGGTGTATGATTCTGATTCATTGAAAACATCGAGGGGGAGAGAGTGTAGGCGTCCCTTGCTTCTTTTGTTTGACCACATGATTCCTTGCGAAAACCCAATGCTTTCCAAAATTTCTTCCATAAGGGCGAAGAAATGAGACGATATGTGGTTCAAACGTCTTAATTCAGTGTTATCGTCTCAACTTTCACGGGTTATCTTGTGTGAAGTTACCCAAATATAATGTTAAGATGCCTCACACACGGTCTTGGTATCGAGTTATTGCATATTCACAGTGACTAGTATTCCGAAAGACCACAACATTCAGGGGAAAGTCGTTTCATTTCGTCTTTCGTGGTTTGTTTGATGTGATGCGTCTACATACGCGAGAAGATCTTGTTGATTTCTGGCATGTTTCCCTCGAACGAATCTTCCGCAATTAGTCAGATTCTCTTTGTATGGTTTATTGCTCATCTACAAATTCCGCTGCATACTGAAACCGTCAAAGTTAGAGGAAATGTAGACTTCATCAAAAGTTTCAAATCTGCTAAAGACAGTTGTCAGTTCAAGGGGGAGCTATTTCTTAAACATCGTCAATTGGGGAAAGGTTAATTTGTTTCATACTTATTTCATCTTTTCCCTAAAATGGCTTGTGCACACATAACAGTGTACAACCCGTAATTGTCAAGAAAGGACCCTGTGGTACGCTTCAGTGCCACAATCCTTATAAAAGGAGCGAAAGCTTCTTATTTTTGAGTAAAACCTATTAAACCTTTCATTTTTTTTAAGGTTTTGCTCAAAAGAACAAGTACTTCCCCCGTAAGATTTTCAAAAGCTCAACCGTTTATATCACTTGTTGAGGGGGAGTATTTGCATTAAAACTTTGTTCACAAATTGTTCATAGTGGTCATCTTCCCGCAACACTCGAAATGGTCATATTTATTCTCAACCGTTCAAAAATAACATTTTATATGCCATTTTTGAGGGGGAGAAAATTGTGTGATAAGAAATATGTTGTGCAAAATGCAAATGAATCTGTGTACTTCAGACTTAACCAATGAATTGACGATACTAAACTGTTAGTAACTCAAAAAGACTTGTCCTAGACGGGTAATAATTTCAAGCTAGTTCGCTAGTAATGTAAACGTGTCTCGCAAAAGGACTTGTCCAAGTAGAAAGTACCATTCGAGATACTCTTGGTAGACATGAACTCTGACGGGTATGACAACCTTTCGAGGTTTGTCTACACCTTCAAGGTAGTTATTAGAGCTAGTTGTCACCTAAAAGCTGACAATGTAACTCTTTAACTATGCAACGTAACCGTGTCTCGCGGGGGATTGTCTATCTCCAGTGGATCAATTCAAAATGTGCGCGCTCTTTCCTCACTGTGCATTTAAACCATTAAAACTCTTAAGCACATGTGGAGGGGGAGTATTTATGCAAAATCCTATCTCTCACAGTGGTTCAAACATGATTTTCATTTACAAACCCTTTGAGAGATTCTTCACAACTGTGATTTTAATGGCAACATAGGTTAGTCATGGAGTTATAAGGTGACTAAGGTTAGAAATAACCGTCCTATGATCCGCCAGAGCCGGAGGGATCTACCCAAGGACATCACAAATAGTTAGTACTTAGAAGTCCTTAGGTAAAATGAGAATCGGAGAAAGAAGGAGTTGAAGAATCAAAAAAGAAATGCAAAGAAAAGGGTGAAAAGAAATAGCCCTCCAGATTATTCAACTTAGGGCAGACACCGGGTTCAATTCATATGCTACTGGTTGTCACTTAGTGACGTCGGTATTGAAGATTAAAAGTCGTCATGGACCCAGTGACGCATGCACTAAACCTTCTTAGACACTCAAGTTTCTCTCAACATAAGCTTGTTTCATTCTCACAGGGAACCCTACGTAAATAGGCTTTCTCTTAGAGATCGCTGGTATTGAAGAAGGAGACCCTCTCCCTAGTCTCCGCTCAGGAAAACCAAAACGCACTATTGAGTCTAGAGCCACAAGATTCATCAAAAGATCTCTTAGGTACACTTAACATTTTATCACTTGACGTTCAACAATAAGAATATCAGTGGTACATTATCGAGTCCTTCACAGATCTTAGCAATCTGTCGAGAACTTTTATGAGAGGTTCACATCTGTGATCCTCAGTGATTGAATGGAAACTCCTGCCAGGGTCAACATCAAACAGCCCTGACAGCAGGTCTCTTCGGTAACTCCCCGTTGATTACGCGGAGTGTGTCTCAAACGGTCTACAGTCGTGAGGTGATGCTTCGGTGTACCTCAGCGACTCATCTGAACTGTAGATGTACTTCGGTACATCGCGTTATCTCACTTGTGGGACTCCAGTTCAGGAACGACCTTTGTAAGAATTAGAGTTGTGTTTTCACACTATGCTGTTAACACTCTCGAAGTTCAAACCTGTAAGTGCCGGAACCTGCTTATTACTAACCGTTTGAAATGTTTTCTTCTTATGGAAGCTCCGGAGCGGGATGATCGTGCTGATTCTTCTCATGCTCACGCCAACATCATCACTAATGGAAGTTCTATTCAGAAGCAACACAACAGTCAGAATGCTTCTTCGTCAAACCAAAGAATCTACAAAGTTTAAAGACTTAAAGAACTTCCAACGTCAAAGAGCGTGTGAGCATGTTGAAGAATAACGTGGAGACACTGGAGCAGCGAAGCAGACCTGAGGCAGACTTGATGCAGACAACAACATACTATCACTTTCACCACAAAGAACAATGATCAAAGAACAAAGTTAAAGATGACGTCAAAGCATAACCGTTCAAAGAAAACTATCTCTCTACACTGGGGAGATTGTTCGAATCAAGGCAATTCTTCTCACAAGAAAGAAGAATGTCAAAAGACGTCAGTGCTACTATTACATCAACACCTTCACCGTTCATCACCAACACTTGAGGGGGAGATTGTTGGAATCACTCCTAAACCATAATCAAGTGTTTGTAATTAATATGTAATAGTTAGCTTTATTATGGCCTTTATGTTTGTTATTAGCTTTAGGCTTATGTAGAAGGCCCATGAGCTTAGGCCTAAGTCCATAGAAGAAAGGATGGAAACTAGGAGTGTTGCCCTAGCTTTCCTCCTATAAATACTCTTGTAAACATTCATTTGAAGGTTGGTTGTTCAAGTTTTTCTCTCATCACATATCCTACGCATAACCGTATTATTGTTTCGTGTGTGTGTGTGTTAGATCTTGTTCAATCGCCTTATCTCTTTCTATATTACTTGTGTTTGTAAAACTAGTGACCTAACATAAGTACTACATCTGTGGTTGCAAGGATTAATGAGTTGAAAAGTCAAATGCTTGATGGAAACTAGTGCTAGTGGGTGATGATGGCAAGCCTCTAAAACCTTTAATCAATGTTTACGAGTTCTTCTATTGTGGCTACTAAACCGGTTGATGATCAAGTTAATGAGGATAGTGATAATGAAGTGTTCGAGGTATACAACGAAACTGCTAATTTTATGGCTTCTACGAGCTCCACGGTTAATAATGCATCTAAGTAGTGGAGTGAGAAATAAAAGCTTGTATGAACAATGGAAGAAAACCTATGATGAAGACCCGTACAATGATGATGATTGTGTTGATCCTGGCTTGACTGATGCGCAAATGCATATTGATAATGCCTTTGATATCAGTCTTTGTGGTCAACTTAGATAACATTTGTAGTAGGTCTCATAAGTGTGGCATGTCATTATTGTGATAGTTTATATTTTAAGCATAATTGGTGCGTTTGTTTTTGCCTAGTTTTTGGGCTGAGATGTGAGATTTACTCATACTCTTCATACTTAATTGTTTTGTGGAGTAATAAATTTACCGACCATTTTACCCCAAAAAAATTAGTGCAAAATAAAATAATTTTAATTAAATGACAAAGTGTAGTTATTTCTCACTAAGTTTAATAAAAAGTTAATGCTTAAGTATGAATTTATCATCTCTCCAAATGGATTAAGGGACTAAGTTCAACTAAGGAATAAATACTCTCTTAAATGGGTATCACATTAATTGTAACTGGTAAGAGATTAATGTTTACTCTTTTGAAAAAGTCTCTTTTATAGGAAAAGATCGAGGTGCATACTAGTCTTGTAATAGGGTCATGCCAAGCATTTAATTGTATAGTACAACTGCTAATGTCGCCCCTTCCTAAACTTGGTCTCGATACACATCTTTACGTGTCTTTGATTATTTATGTTATGTTCACATTGACATTACTCATAAAATTAGCCCCCGCTCTACTCCATGTATTTTTCTTGGCTACCCATGAAACCACTACGAATTTCGTTGTCTTAACCTTTCCACCAACAAAATCATTATTTCCCGTCACATCACCTTTGATAAGACAATTTTTCCACATGAGCCCGTCACATCTAATGATGCCCCTTCCTACACATTTCTCGACACCGCTCCAAACCTTATCATTCGTTATATTCTCCAACAACCAACCCCTAACCTAAATATCACTGACCCAATCCTTATGGGTACGCGTTGATTCGCGAATTCGAAAAAACGCGTATATACCTCTATTTTCCCTTCGGGAAAGTCAGCAATTGACGCCCGCGCACCCGGAACTTCCGGATGCACTGCGACAGGAATATAATAATCCGAAGCGAACTCTAAAAGTTCGTCCTCAGTTATATCGGAGGTGAAATCAGATAACTGTTTGACCATGGTATTATTTTTAAGCGCACGCGCAGTTACCTTTTGAATGGCAATTTTCTGGGTTGCACGTTGAAGGATTATTAACAATGGCGGATTGAGTTTTTACTGTGATAATCACAGTGAATTGAAGGTCGAAGGTTATATAAGTTCTCTCATCCACGCGATGAACGACACGTGGATTCCACTATCTTCAATATGTGGCTAGGATCACTTGATGTGACGCTGTTGCAGTTACTTTCCCCCGATTTACGAGGCGTCCATTTTAAAATACTATGTCTAGATACAATGTATATCTTTCAAAGTGGGAACCTTTTTTGGCTTCTGATGAGTGTGTAAATACTCATTATTTGTGTACAAAATAAACTGCAAAATCATCTGAAAACACTCAGAAACACATCAAAATGATCAAAATATCACAAATCGGTGTTTTATGTGTTTTAAATGCAAAAATATCAAAATCAGATGAAAAAAACATATCAAATTTGCAAAAATTGCAGTTTTAGTCCCCCAAGTTTCAAAAAATTGTCAAAAACAGTCCCTGAGCACATAATTTCAAAAGTAAAGTCACCAAAGGTCCTTTTTAAATCATAACTTGTCAAAATTAGTCCTTTGGTGAAAAATATCAAAAGTTTGAGAAAATTGCAAAAATGGTCCCTCAAGTTTAAAAGTTGGCAGAATTGGTCCCTGGAAAATGTGAAAATGGCAACATTGGTCCTTGTAATTTTGAAGATTGTCACTTTAAGTCCTTGGAACATCTTTTCAGAATTGGCAGCCTAAGTCCTTGAAGTTTCAGATCTTACAACTTTAGTCCTTGAAAGTTTAAAACCCTTTAAACCAATTTTGGACCCCTGCCCTATCTTTGGACCCCTGTCAATATGCAATTGTGAACCCCCCTATTATTAACCACTGTTGGTCAAATCCTGGTCAAATTCCAACACCCGCCAAAGTCCACCATATCAACTGCTTCCCTGCAACTAGCTTTTCCCCCATCCCCCCTCCTCTCCAATCACTCAAACCTGTTCCCTCACCTCCAACTAACATCCAAACTACATTTATTGCATCCCTATCCCCTCACTCAACCCCCAATGGGCAGAAAAGAAAAATGGCGCCAAAATCATGTTTGAATGGTCAAGATCAATTCAAGGCCATCCAATGGCTTAGATTGATGGGATTTGTTCAGAAGTGAGAGAAAATGAGATTGGGTTATAAAAAGATAGCAATTGGAGCAAATGGGAGAGTCTTCTAGTTTTTTATTTTCTTTCTTATGTCGTTTTTTATATCAAGTTGTCATTTCAGTATTAGACTTGTATTATTTGGTTAAAATGTATTAAACTTAAGTGTTAAAGTGTATTGAGATTTAATTCAAGCACCAATTTTAGTTCATGTTTACATTTGATCTTACTGCCCACTGTTGAAATTTTCCTTCTAAAAATCTCATTCAAAAGCTTCTCAATGCTTATCTCTCAGTCTAAATAAGCTTAAATGAGCTTATGATAGCTTTGTATAAGCTTAATTTTAAGATTGCATTCAATTTGGTACTTGGTCAACAGAAAGTCAAACAAAGTGATTTGGGTGAAAATGGGAATGCAGATGGAAATGGGTTGATGCAGAGGTGGATTGGGTTGGTTTTGAGTTAGTTGGGTTGGAATTGATAGGTAGTGGTTCATTGGGTGTTTGTGCAAGCCATAGTGGCTAGGACCCTAGTAAGTGAATTTTTGAGCTTCTTTGCATTACTTTCAATTATAGTTAAAACTGGTTAAATCTGTTCAAAAAGCTTTAATTAGGTTAAGTGAATGTGGTTTGATCATTGATTCAAGTCTGAAAGGTATTTGTCTCTTTTAATCTTTACAACAGTCAAATACAAGGGTGTTTGGATTTGCTGATCTCTCTGTCTCAGAGGTCTATTCAGTGGTTGATTGTTGTTAGTTCATGTTTACTAAGTATATTTAAGTTCTATTGAGTCAACATCTTGGGTCTGCTAGCACCAAAAGTCAACATTTAACTTTAAACCATCTCCACTGCTCACTGTTGAGATTTTGGCTTAGCAGATCATTATTTTGTGTTAAGATATCATCATCATTGCTTGCTTTACACTTGTTTTATCATATAACACCAGTATCAAATCAAAAATTGGATCTAAAGTTCAGTTTAGTCAAAGTGCTCAATTGTCTTCAAAAGTCAAAAAGTGCTAAAGTCTGTTTTGAGTCCAGTTAAAAGGATTTTTCTTGACCTCATCTTTGGGTCTTATCAAGTGAGAATTGGCAATTTAGAAACTTTATCTGGTCTGATTACTTATTAGCATTTTAGTACAATTTTACAATTTTTGCAAAAGCTCCAAACAAGCTCATCTTTCAGGTCTAAACTCCCCTGCTCACTGTCTCAGCATTCACTGAGATTTTTCTCAGTTATTGCAGCTTATGCACAGAGCTTATAAGAGCTTTCCATGGCCTGAAATTTGGTACACTTGGTCTCACCTAGGTCTATTGTAGGATACAAGTTTTGGTTTCAGGTTTCCAGCTTATTCTTGTGCTTATTTCCCTGCTCAAAAGTAGCACCCTCAATCTGTCTTAGCTTATAAGTTCTCAACATCAAATCTGTTGAGCTTGTTGTATCAGAGGCTGTGGCTTGTTGAAGCTTGTTCCATTTGTGTCCCTTTAGCATATTATAGCTTCTTTATCAGTGTGGTAGCTTTTGGTGAGCTTTTGGCTTATCAAGTGCTTATTTCAAGAAGCACTTCCACAGCAGTTCTATATTTCTCCATATAAGCACTTGTTTTTCTAATTTTCTCAGATTCCTAGTATTAATTTAGACTTTTCCTGAAATTTTCAGAATTTTCCAAGCTTGTTTGCTATTTTTCCTAATTTAAATTAGTTTTTAAGCATTTTTAAATAGCTTTAAATACAAAAAATTAAGAAAAAGTTCCAAAAAATAATTTTTTAATTTTAACAGTTTAAGATAAATATAAAAAGCCTAAAAAGTATTTTTCCATAATTTTCTTAGTTTAGAAAGTATTTTTTTAGCATTTTAAGTAGTTTTAAATAGTTTTAAATTAATAATAAATTCATAAAAAGTCTAAAAAATATATTTTCAGTTTTAAAATTAGTTTTATCATATTTTAGATTTTTCTAAGTCTTAAATTTATTTTTCTAGTCTTATTTCATATTTTCTTTTATTTTAGGTAATTATTAAATAGTTAAAAATAGTTTTTAATTAATAATAATTAATTAATTAGTCATAAAAATAATTTTCCTTTTCTATAAATTTTCTTTTATCATTAGGATTATAAAAATGTATTTTTCATATTTTTAGGACTTATATTGTGTAAGTTTCACGTTTTATTTTGTACGTTAACGTAGTTTTTTTAATTAAACGTACGTTTTAGGTTTTAAACGTTCATCACTTTAAATATAGTGATAGCGTTTATTTAATATCTTTTATCTTTTTAATTTTCTTAATTTGTATTTAAGTCGCTTTATTTTATAATCTTTTTCAGTAGTGTAATTATCCTATCCAAATCCTTTCTGATCGCTATCATTAGTGATCATTCTATCGTCTGAATCAGTGTTTAACACACCATTGAGTCTCCGTGAGACTTAACGACCCGGGAATTCACTATATTCTCTGATCTTCATTGCATTTGTGTTTAAACTGTTTTAAGTCTGTTAGACTTGACGGTTTAGCACAGATAAAATTTTGGCGCCGCTGCCGGGGAGGCTTTAGCGTGTGTTTAGCCTTTTTCAGACCCATTCTTGTGCATATCCCATCATTTGTAAAAAGTTTTTTGTAAAGTTTTCAAAACTCCAAAAGTTCATTAACACTTTTCCTAAAGTGTTAAAAACGCCAAAAATATTTTCATTTCTTTGATTTTATCATCATGTTTTTCAAAAATACCAAAAATATTCCTCTTTACCCTCTTACCTCTTTGATTCTTCATTTCTTACCCTCTGTTACCCTTTGATTCTTTCTATGTCTTATCCTCACCCTCTTGGTTGTCAATGGTGTGGTGGTCCTTATAATGGTGGCAATTGCCCCAGTTGTAGCATGGTGGAATCAGGAAACGGGTCTGTCTATAACCAGGATCCCTATTCCTACCATAACACGACTGATTTATTCCATCAGCTGCCACACTGTGAGACACATCAGTTGTACTGTTGTGAGTACTGTGGTGGTTCACATTCCAGTTCTGATTGTCAATCAGGAAACACGCTTGTCTATGAGCAGGTTCCTGATAACAATTATGACTACAACACATACCACTCACAGCCACAGCAGTTGTACTGTTGTGAGTATTGTGGTGGTCCTCACTCTAGCTCGGATTGTCAAACAAGGAACCCAATTCCTTGTAACAATTACGACTCTTCATATCAAGACCAACCTCCACAGTACCAAATGATTCAAGCGACTCCTCATGAAACTACGACAGACCTTCTACTGAAGACTCTGGAGTTATTAAAAGAACTTAAGGAGGAGTCGGCTATGTCCTCCCAAGATAATCCAAATGAGAAATCCATGGAAGTTTTGTTAGCCGAAGAGCGGGCTGCTAAATTAGATTCCCAAATTGCCTTTGAACAATCTGTTAGGGAATCAATTGCAAAAGAAAAAGCGGCCAAATCTAGCTCTCGATTCTGTTTCATTCCTGATGACGATGATGATGAAGATATCCTTGATATCCTACAATTTTATAACAGTTCATCAAGTTCATCAGATGAGACTCCTTCCATGAAAAGTCAGGGAGAAAAGACTATGATGGAATTACTAGCAGAAGAACAAATTGAAAGTATTAAACATATGTATGCTAGTCCGTCTAAACTCCCTCAGTCTGTTGATATCACACCCGATATTCCCACTCACTCTCTGAACATGGGGGATGAGCATCTTGACACTGTTCCTGAAAAGGAATCGGACGAATTGATAAAGTCTAGTGTTGAGGACCTTGTCCCAATCCCGGGAGAGTCACAGGGAACTATTGACCATATGTGTGATATCCCTTTCCCTCTTGAGTGTTCAAATGATCAATTTGAGACTTTTTCCGATTTCAGCGATGATTGTAAATCTTATGGAGACATCGAGTATGTTGAGGCATCGCTTCCACAGTCTGATCCTCTTCTTGAGGAGTTCACCGATGAACTCACTCACATCAGTCCACTTTCATCGAAAAGTGACGATGATCTCTTTGATTTCGAAGCCGATCTTGGAGAAACTAGAAATCTCCTGTACAATGATCATCCACTCATTTCTTATCCCGTTTCCGACTCTTCCATTCCTTCTCTCACTCCAGATGAGGAAGATGACAAATTTTGGAAGGAGGTCGATGATTTTCTTAGTGATGAGTCGATTCCATCAAGAATTGACAATACTTACTTTGATTCGGAGGGAGACGTCCTTTTTCTTGAAAATCTGTTGATTGAAGAACCGTTTCCAGCTCTCCCTCCCGGAAATTTTGTAACCAATCACCATAAAAGCTTCAAGTTTAAGCTTAAAAATGTCAAAAATGGTGATTTGCTTCTTTCTAATGAGGAATGGACATGCATTGTGATGCACATATTTATTCCATTCTTCACAAATGGTGTGGTTGCTCTTTCCCTTTTCTCCTTCGGGAATGAGGACACCATCTTTGACCCCGGCATTTTCATTTATTATTTATGAGCCGGGTCTTTCTCTCTATATCTCGTCGGTGTGGAACTTTCACATGCTTCAATGTTTATCCAAACATCTTGAATGAAAGTCCGATGGAGATTGTTTCTTCCACTTTGCTTCCCCATGAACCAATGAATTCGGGGTCGAGTCAAGCTAGCGACTCGGGAATCAAAAACAGTAGCATGCCATATGGGTTCTCACCCATATTTCTGTCTTCTTACCTCTTTCTACCACCCTAGTGTGGGGGGGTTGCCCACATGTTTCAAAAAAAAAAAATAAATAAATAAATAAATAAAAAAAAAAAAAAAAAAAAAATTTCTAAATAATGGCCGTAGTATTTCCCTTTTACGTTCTTTGTTTCGGCATAACCGCCGGTACTTTGAATATTGAGGGCAATATTCATTTCTAAGTGTGGGGGGGAATTCTCACGAATTTTATCATATAATTATACCAATTCCCCCGTTTTTGGCAAAAAAAATTTTTGGAGTAAGTGTTTTACACTTACTCAATTGGTTATCAGTCCGCCATGTTTGATAGACTAAAGGATTGGCTAATCCAGGAGCAAACGGCTCTTGGTAAAGATATATCAAATCCGTTTATATGGCTTGCAATTTGCCCAAAATTGTATGGTTCTCAACTCACCATATCCTAAAAAGTGAAGAGTTGGCTAGCCCGCAAGGTTATGGCTTGTGGTAAAGGCAGTGGAAAAACCATAATTGGTAATCAGCTCACCAAAGATAATTCTGATAATTTATCTAAGAGTTGGCTAGTCCAGAAGGGTACGGCTTCTGGTAAAGACAAATCAAATCCGTTTACAGCTTATGATTTGCTCAAAATCATTTGGTTATCAGTGTACCAAGGTTCTTACTTGAACTGAAACATTTGGCTACTCCAGAAGTAATGACTTTTGGTAAAGAGATTAAAATCCATTATGTTTTCTCAAATCATTGCTAGGGACTAGCAATATCTCAGTGTGGGGGATTGATGAGTGTGTAAATACTCATCATTTGTGTACAAAATAAACTGCAAAATCATCTGAAAACACTCAGAAACACATCAAAATGATCAAAATATCACAAATCAGTGTTTTATGTGTTTTAAATGCAAAAATATCAAAATCAGATGAAAAAAACATATCAAATTTGAAAAAATTGCAGTTTTAGTCCCCCAAGTTTCAAAAAATTGTCAAAAACAGTCCCTGAGCACATAATTTCAAAAGTAAAGTCACCAAAGGTCCTTTTTAAATCATAACTTGTCAAAATTAGTCCTTTGGTGAAAAATATCAAAAGTTTGAGAAAATTGCAAAAATGGTCCCTCAAGTTTAAAAGTTGGCAGAATTGGTCCCTGGAAAATGTGAAAATGGCAACATTGGTCCTTGTACTTTTGAAGATTGTCACTTTAAGTCCTTGGAACATCTTTTCAGAATTGGCAGCCTAAGTCCTTGAAGTTTCAGATCTTACAACTTTAGTCCTTGAAAGTTTAAAACCCTTTAAACCAATTTTGGACCCCTGCCCTATCTTTGGACCCCTGTCAATATGCAATTGTGAACCCCCCTATTATTAACCACTGTTGGTCAAATCCTGGTCAAATTCCAACACCCGCCAAAGTCCACCATATCAACTTCTTCCCTGCAACTAGCTTTTCCCCCATCCCCCCTCCTCTCCAATCACTCAAACATGTTCCCTCACCTCCAACTAACATCCAAACTACATTTATTGCATCCCTATCCCCTCACTCAACCCCCAATGGGCAGAAAAGAAAAATGGCGCCAAAATCATGTTTGAATGGTCAAGATCAATTCAAGGCCATCCAATGGCTTAGATTGATGGGATTTGTTCAGAAGTGAGAGAAAATGAGATTGGGTTATAAAAAGATAGCAATTGGAGCAAATGGGAGAGTCTTCTAGTTTTTTATTTTCTTTCTTATGTCGTTTTTTATATCAAGTTGTCATTTCAGTATTAGACTTGTATTATTTGGTTAAAATGTATTAAACGTAAGTGTTAAAGTGTATTGAGATTTAATTCAAGCACCAATTTTAGTTCATGTTTACATTTGATCTTACTGCCCACTGTTGAAATTTTCCTTCTAAAAATCTCATTCAAAAGCTTCTCAATGCTTATCTCTCAGTCTAAATAAGCTTAAATGAGCTTATGATAGCTTTGTATAAGCTTAATTTTAAGATTGCATTCAATTTGGTACTTGGTCAACAGAAAGTCAAACAAAGTGATTTGGGTGAAAATGGGAATGCAGATGGAAATGGGTTGATGCAGAGGTGGATTGGGTTGGTTTTGAGTTAGTTGGGTTGGAATTGATAGGTAGTTGTTCATTGGGTGTTTGTGCAAGCCATAGTGGCTAGGACCCTAGTAAGTGAATTTTTGAGCTTCTTTGCATTACTTTCAATTATAGTTAAAACTGGTTAAAATCTGTTCAAAAAGCTTTAATTAGGTTAAGTGAATGTGGTTTGATCATTGATTCAAGTCTGAAAGGTATTTGTCTCTTTTAATCTTTACAACAGTCAAATACAAGGGTGTTTGGATTTGCTGATCTCTCTGTCTCAGAGGTCTATTCAGTGGTTGATTGTTGTTAGTTCATGTTTACTAAGTATATTTAAGTTCTATTGAGTCAACATCTTGGGTCTGCTAGCACCAAAAGTCGACATTTAACTTTAAACCATCTCCACTGCTCACTGTTGAGATTTTGGCTTAGCAGATCATTATTTTGTGTTAAGATATCATCATCATTGCTTGCTTTACACTTGTTTTATCATATAACACCAGTATCAAATCAAAAATTGGATCTAAAGTTCAGTTTAGTCAAAGTGCTCAATTGTCTTCAAAAGTCAAAAAGTGCTAAAGTCTGTTTTGAGTCCAGTTAAAAGGATTTTTCTTGACCTCATCTTTGGGTCTTATCAAGTGAGAATTGGCAATTTAGAAACTTTATCTGGTCTGATTACTTATTAGCATTTTAGTACAATTTTACAATTTTTGCAAAAGCTCCAAACAAGCTCATCTTTCAGGTCTAAACTCCCCTGCTCACTGTCTCAGCATTCACTGAGATTTTTCTCAGTTATTGCAGCTTATGCACAGAGCTTATAAGAGCTTTCCATGGCCTGAAATTTGGTACACTTGGTCTCACCTAGGTCTATTGTAGGATACAAGTTTTGGTTTCAGGTTTCCAGCTTATTCTTGTGCTTATTTCCCTGCTCAAAAGTAGCACCCTCAATCTGTCTTAGCTTATAAGTTCTCAACATCAAATCTGTTGAGCTTGTTGTATCAGAGGCTGTGGCTTGTTGAAGCTTGTTCCATTTGTGTCCCTTTAGCATATTATAGCTTCTTTATCAGTGTGGTAGCTTTTGGTGAGCTTTTGGCTTATCAAGTGCTTATTTCAAGAAGCACTTCCACAGCAGTTCTATATTTCTCCATATAAGCACTTGTTTTTCTAATTTTCTCAGATTCCTAGTATTAATTTAGACTTTTCCTGAAATTTTCAGAATTTTCCAAGCTTGTTTGCTATTTTTCCTAATTTAAATTAGTTTTTAAGCATTTTTAAATAGCTTTAAATACAAAAAATTCAGAAAAAGTTCCAAAAAATAATTTTTTAATTTTAACAGTTTAAGATAGATATAAAAAGCCTAAAAAGTATTTTTCCATAATTTTCTTAGTTTAAAAAGTATTTTTTAGCATTTTAAGTAGTTTTAAATAGTTTTAAATTAATAATAAATTCATAAAAAGTCTAAAAAATATATTTTCAGTTTTAAAATTAGTTTTATCATATTTTAGATTTTTCTAAGTCTTAAATTTATTTTTCTAGTCTTATTTCATATTTTCTTTTATTTTAGGTAATTATTAAATAGTTAAAAATAGTTTTTAATTAATAATAATTAATTAATTAGTCATAAAAATAATTTTCCTTTTCTATAAATTTTCTTTTATCATTAGGATTATAAAAATGTATTTTTCATATTTTTAGGACTTATATTGTGTAAGTTTCACGTTTTATTTTGTACGTTAACGTAGTTTTTTAATTAAACGTACGTTTTAGGTTTTAAACGTTCATCACTTTAAATATAGTGATAGCGTTTATTTAATATCTTTTATCTTTTTAATTTTCTTAATTTGTATTTAAGTCGCTTTATTTTATAATCTTTTTCAGTAGTGTAATTATCCTATCCAAATCCTTTCTGATCGCTATCATTAGTGATCATTCTATCGTCTGAATCAGTGTTTAACACACCATTGAGTCTCCGTGGGACTTAATGACCCGGGAATTCACTATTTTCTCTGATCTTCATTGCATTTGTGTTTAAACTGTTTTAAGTCTGTTAGACTTGACGGTTTAGCACAGATCAGCTTCTTTGCTACGCTTCGTAGTTTTTCATAGACTGTAGTTATTAGTCTAGCATCCGCAGTCAGTTACTGCGCATACTAGACTGGGGGGACATGATGACGTATAGTCTATATTCGGGTCACGCGCCCGACTAAAGTCCGATACTAACGAGCCCAGCACGAACTGGGCTAAGCCGATAAGTGTTTGGGCCCACGAAGGCCCAATCCGAAAGTTATTTATGGAATACGATATCGGATATCTTCTAATCGTTAGAGATAATCATTCCCCAACCGACTTAGGCGGGATACGCCGAAGGTTGGGGAACACGGAACCAACAAGGATTCCGTGTGTATATAAAGGGAATCCTATCCCTCGTTAAAGGTACGATCTAAACCCTAACTCTCCTTGAACCCTAAACCGATTACTTACTCTCACGCCGGAGGATAATCGTGGGAGACAATCCCACGATAAGCCTAACGGTGTTTTCTGTTACTTAGTGCGCAGGTCTCAAGAATCAAGACTCAATTGGTACGAGAGCCGGAGCCCCAAACAAGGAACGTTCAACTTTTGTATCAACAATTGACCTTGTCCAATAGTATGAGCCCCTGCATTTTCATCATTAATTTGTTTAGCAAACATTTCATTTCTTAAAATTTGTCACGATGAATGTATACGTTGTAATATAAGTACCTGATAATGCAACCATGTCACGTGGACTAAGTCCGTTATCATTAAACGTGGAAATAAGTGAATCAAGGGGTGCTTTGAAACTAGGTAGACCAGTATTCGCGAGAATAAGGCTTGCTGTGGTTGAGTCTCTTCTTCCGAGCTTCACTGACCATGATGGACCACCAACATTTCAGACGCATCACGGGCAGCAACAGTTAGTATGTCGGCACAAGATACAACTCCAGGACATAGTTTCTCAACCTCAGACTTTGCAGCCTCTATGACTTCATAACCTCTAACCGAACCCTTATTAGGGAACGCATTCTTTTCACTTACAATTGTAGGGCCATCGTCTAGCAAGATCGATGCATCACAACCCTGCATACCCATAACAATAAGAACATGTTTGATAAATGTTACAAAGTTTTTGAATCATATGCTTTTAAATTAGTACCTGAACAAAGCAGTCATGAAAGTGGAGACGAAGAATGGAAGCTGCCATGCGACGTTCACGAGATATAGCAGTTCGGATGGAGGTCCTAATGGTACGCAATGCATTTGGACATGTACCGTCGTAGAACGTAGTAGATAATTGTGCTTCGGATGGTGTAGTGTTACTAATCAAGAGAAGTAGCAAGAATAAGATTGGTGCAAAAGTGCTATAAGAAGCCATTTAAATTACAGTAAAGGATTGTTTGATTAAGTTGTTTACGAAAGATGATATCGAAAGAAAATGACATAGCACATATTTATAGTGCTCGGGGTGCTAAAGCGCGTGGTTGTTAAGGTGTCTTTGTTTGATCAATAATTGGCTGATGACTTTGTTTTTTTTTTTTTTTTTTTTTTTTTTTCGGTGGGGTACATAGATGCATGGAGGCTCAAGCAAAGAGAAAGTCATTTGACTTTTTCAAGAAAGTCAGCAAAGTAATGGAATTAACTTCTTCCTGTTCAAAATTGCAAAGCAAAACAAGGAATATTTGTTTTCTGCAAGAAAAAAGATAAGGGGAAATATTACATGTAGCAAGCAGGCAATTGTCTACTTTATACTTGTAAAAAAAGTAAAAAGTTTACAATTAGCTCTTTCATTATATCATATATTCATGTTTCTCCTTTTTTTTTTTTTTTTTTTTTTTAAAGCAGACAATTGTCTGCTTTGGAAAACAGGTAATATTTCCTCAAAAGATAATACCAATACTTAAAATTAGTTAAACCATCCTTCTTCGAGAGTTTAGCATCTCACTCTTAGTTTGTTTGCTCTAATTGGGGTTTGAACTTGTAACCTCACGCACACGTTAGTGATGATAACTTCAAATCTTTTTGGCGACTCATATCGATAATTTCACCCAAAACTGGTAGTTTCAGTACTTGATACACTTGAGGTGCTCAAATACAATATATGGTTAAATTTGAGGTACTTAAAAATGTGGACTTAATAGGTAAAGGTAAATTTGTAATTTACTGTTATTAATTCTGATTCACTGATTGTATGAAAACAAATTAGCAATTCCTCGTCTATAATTACTAAAGATAATTAAAATTTAAGAGTACTATATTGCTGAGAGTGTCAACAAAAAAACTAGTTGAAAGGAAATGATGCGTAACCTTCATTGCATGCAAGCTAACTTACATAATTCTTCTGAGCAATATTCATTTTATATTTGAGTCACGTGTTGGAGTTGTTGGTTCAAATAATATAATTTTTGTGAATACAAAATAATGTCAATTGCAACGCCAGGGCTTTTGACATTTCCGACAAAATTTTATGTTCATATTTGCATGCTTTGGTCTTTTCGCCGCAATACAGCATGCGACATTATTTATTTATTTATTTATTTATTTATTTATTTATTTATTTTCTCTTTCTAAATACATATTAAATCTAGGTTGCAAGGTCTTGGAAAATTTAATGAATGTTGGGTGTTTTACAAACTTAAACGGAAGCTCAGCAAGAATAATTAACTCAATCAACGACTTTTTAATCATCTTTTCATCATATTTCCAGGTTTCTAAAGTCCTAATGCTACTGCCACCCTCACCATTCCCCCAAATCTTTTTCTTAAAAGCTAGTTTTTTTTTTTTTTTTTTTTTTTCTTCCTAATTTTCTCAACATCGGGGGTTTTTTTTTTTTTTATCACAGTTTGCATAATGAGTATTCAAGTGTCGCGTACCATGTAATTTTGAATCGGTTTTGAGAACCACATCACACCATTTGCAGTAGGCCATCTTAATGATTACCCCATTTTCATCTGGTTCAAACTTTAGATCAAAGTATTTCCAATACACAAAAGTCGTTTTCCTTGGTTTGGATGATGCTTTCTTTTTTTATTATCTTCACAGTCAACAGTCTCAACGTCAACACTCTCATCCTAAACAAACATAAAAAAATCATCATTAGAAAAACTTCAATTCGTATACTCAATTCGTATACAATACTCGTACGAGATTGATTAATCTCTCATTATAGCAAGTCTAAAGGATATTTCTGGTTGCTAAAAATTGACCAATTCCAAATTCCAATTTCAATTCGTATAATTTGTATACACGAATTAATTTGTATAAGATGCATTAATTTTTATATACGAATTAATTCGTATAATTTGTATATACCAATTCGTATAATGTATATATGCATTAATTTGTATAAGATGCATAAAAAAAAGCATAAAGATATTAAAAATGTACAATACTTACTTCAATTGCATTGTTTTATTGAGATGAGAATGATTCATATGTAGGTATAAAAGATAAGATTGATTCATATGTGGTGTTTTTGAGATGAGATTGATCCATTTGGATTGGTTGTTCTTGATTTTGAGATGAGTTTTTGAGATGAGATTGATCAATCGGGTTACATAATTGTTCTAGGGCTGTGTTTGTTTATCAGTAGAAAAAAAATAATGAGAGGGGCGCTATTTTTTGGTCAAAACCTGTTAGTTCTCGGTCAAGCGGTTTTAGTCGGGCTAGAGTCAGGTTTGTATACCGACCGACCCGATACCGATTCAATTGGAATATTATAACCGATTCCCGACCCGTTTATGGTCGGTTCGGTTTCGGATAACAATCGGGCGGGTCGCTTTCGGGTAACAATCGGGTTTCGGTCGGTTTTGCTCAGCCCTAAATTACGTACTCAAGACCATTTTAGTTTAAACGATTATAAAATATCCATAAACATATTTACCGGGTAACCCTTATACTCAAAAAAATATCCATAAACATATGTAATCATAGTCGCATTGATCAAAGCATGAATCATAAAACGAAGGTGACAATTACATAACTTCTTTACAACTTAATGTAAATAACCCGGTTAAACCAATATATTATAGAGTTAACTAGCGGGTTAACCCGCGCGTTGCGACGGGAGTGTGTTGCCCTCGATCATTTTATTCACGGGAATGAATTTGCTAAAGGTTTTTTTTTTTTTTTTTTTTTTTTTTTTTTTTGTGCGCACTGTTCATGCGGGGGTACTGTTCATGCACGGGGTACTGTTCATCCCCCAATGAGTTTTAGTATATATATATAATATGTTGAGGTGTATATTGAGTTATAACGATGGTCATAAGAATCGATCAGTATATGGTTAGCAAGATTAATTACTAACTGTAATCAAGAGAAGTGACAGGAAGAACATGTGCGCGAAAATGCTTTTGGAAGCTATTTGATTCATATGATAGGATAGTTTGATCATGTGAATCGAATGAATTAATATGAGATGAAATTTAAAAAGAAAGTGACATAGCACATATTTTTTAGAATTGTGGATAACCTACGCACCTGGTTGTTAAGGTGTCTTTGTTTGATCAATAGTAGTGAAAATAGATCATAGGCTGACTTTGTTTTTGTTTGCTGTAGTAGATGCATGGAATTGAAGCTCAAGCTTATAGGTTTAGTTATTTGACTTTTTACTAAAGTCAATAAAAGTAATGAAATAATTCCTTTATAAATTGTAAAGCTAAATATTGACTCAATTACTTTTATGTTGCAAGGTAATTACAATTTTTTTTCTTAAAAATTATACAATTAAAAGTTCAGTTACACGTTTATATTTCACTTGGTTGAAAACGTAGACTTGTTGGGAAAAATAAGAAAATCATCTTGAAATGCTCCAAGGGTCAAACTTACGAATGTAGGATTATCCATTAATTTGTTCTAAATACTCGTAGAAGGTATATAAGTTTCAGTTTAGACAAAAAAAGATGGAAATCCATTTTTAAGTTGGATTTTTTTTTTTTTTTTTTTTTTTTTTTTTTTTTTTTTTTTAATTTGAATTTTGTGTTGTTTTTGTTATTACTCAATGAGAGTGTTCCCAAACAAATGAAGCCATTCTAAAGATGGAAATGTAGTTTGTTTGGCAGAGCCCTTGAGTGGAAGGGTTATGATGCTTAGTGATGCCATTCACCTAATTACTTTGGTTACTGTGGATGTTGGATGAGTGAAGTTTATGATTGTAGCAATAGACTACTTCATTAAATGGATCGAAGCCAAGTCCTTAGCCTCCATCACAGGAAGGCAAGTGAAGAAGTTTGTTTGGGACAACATAGTCTGCCGCTTCGGCCTGCCGGGAGAGATAGTGTCGGACAACGGAAAGCAATTCCGCGACAACCCATTCAAGGACTGGTGCCAGAAGCTCAACATCAAACAACGGTTTGCATCGGTGAAACATCCGCAGGCAAACGGGCTGGTCGAAAGCGCGAACAAAAGTCTGGGAGAAGGCATCAAAGCGAGATTAGAGAAGGGAAGTAAAGACTGGGTGGAAGAAGTGCCGCATGTGCTCTGGGCACACAGAACTATGATCAAAACAAGCAACGGCGAAACCCCATTTTCCCTCACATATGGAACTGAGGCAGTTATCCCGGTAGAGATTGGAATGCCAAGTCTCCGATGTACGGCCATAAACCAAATCTCCAATGACCAAGAGCTTCGCCTAAATCTGGACATCCTGGAAGAAAAACGAGAAGCCGCGGCCATTGAAGAGGCGCGCAGCAAAGCAAGGATGGAGGGGGTACTACAACGCCAAAGTACGAAGCACGGCCTTCAGACCCGGAGAATTTGTCTACCGCAGCAACGAAGCTAGTAGAGCGGAGGACACCGGAAAGCTTGGCCCCAAATGGGAAGGGCCATATGAAGTGATGGAGGCACTAAGGAATGGAGCGTACAAGCTCAGAGCCGCGGATGGGGAGATACTCCCAAGAACATGGAACATCCGCAACTTGAAGAAATGTTACATCTAAGTGTAAGTAGGTTTTCCCCGCCTTTTGTAAGTTGATCACGGATCAGGTCCGGACAACAGGGGAACTTTAAGTTTTCATATTTCGTATTTATATTGTAATGTTTTCTAAGTAATGAAACGTAGATGCTTGGCCCGCTCTACGAATTTTCCAAAATAAAGATGCAACCATATTTTTTACTCTTACATCTTATGCATGATTCTCATAACCGCGACAGACAGTATCGCACATAAAGGGCGAGCAACCTCAAAATTGACTCAGGCATATAAGTGGTATTGCAAACCCATTGACCATTGTTTGATACCCCCGGACTCCCAAAGTGCGGCCAAGGGTACAACTCAAAGCCCGGAACAACTAAGTCCGGCAAATATAAAAAAACACGTGTACAACTAAACCAAGAAGTTTCATTAAATTCACAAGACCTTTTTTACAAGTACACAGGGGCATACCCCCGGCTTACAAAAAATGGCGTCGCAACAACCACGACCCTATCAAACATAAATAAAGCTTCACAACAGATGGAAAAGGCGGCATAGTCTAAATGCCGCCCATAAGAGACCAACTCAAGCATTCCCAACACCATCAAGAACGCTGGCGTCAAACATATCATCGTGGGCAACCGTTTCTTCTTCTTCTTTTTCATCCTCCCCGGTAGGACCTGTAACCGCGGAGGAAGGGGTTGGACCAGGAGAAACGATCACCATGGAAGGCTCTCCAGTAGAAGTAACTTGATGCTCAACCTCCGAAACAAGCAGCTCAGGATTCCAAACATTAAACTTCTTACCATACGCCCGGTGCTTCCTCCCCTTGTACGCGGCAATGGCACGCGGGCGTCTGGTAATGGTTTGAAGCAAAGAGTTAGGAAGAGCAACCTCTTCCGCTACCGGGGGATTAAAAACGAATTTCCCCGCACTACCTGGCCTTTCCTCTTGTAACACAAGCTGCGACATAAGGAATTCTAAAGAGGAATCCTTGCAAGCCTCCAAGGAATCGAGAAGGGGGAAGGGAACATCGCTAAGGCGAATGACAGCCTCGCGGTAAACCTCCTTAGCCCGCGGATTGTAGGCCTAGATCTGTTCCAGCTTTCGACCCTTAGAACCATGGACAATCCCAGCTTCCAAACCCTGCCTTAGGCCCTCAGCGATGGCCTTGCTAATACAATCCCCCAACCGCGTCGGAAGCTCATCAGACTGTTTGAAGGCCATCCAAGCCCGGCGGAAACCATGCCCGATCACCCACCTCTTACCCTCAATAGCCATCAGAGTGCTCGGGAATAGCTCCTCATCAAAGTCACGGTTGAGTTCCGCCAACCTCTGATCTAACTTCGCGAGTTGACTATCATACTCACCGCGGACTCTTCCCTCGCACTCCTTCAATTTTTCTTCTAACAAACCAGCACCCTCAACCTGCCCTTTGAGTTCCTCACAAACAGAAGTAAGCCCGGCCACTTTACCCTTTAGCTCAGCATTTTCGACAGTAAGATTGGCCAGCTGTTCATCCTTCGGCGCGATCATACCCTCCAACTGCGCCACGCGCTCACGCAACCTCTTAAGCTCTTCCGCTTCGGACTCAAGCGACCCAACCCGCTTGCGGAGACCCTTTGCCTCCGCGGCTTCAACCTCGAGCTCTTGAATTTTCCCCTTCAGAGCCTCAACCCTTTTCTCTTTTCTCTCGAGCCTCCTGTTCAACTTGTTAGTCTGGTTAAGTTCAAACTGTAGCCGCAAACGTACCTCGGAAGACATACACGCTTGCTGAACGGTCATCATATTGTACTGCTCCAGCAAGTCCGTGTGGGGCATGTTGCGCAATGTAGACAAATATCCAGGAGTTGCAAGATTGTCCAACATACTCTGACAAATCCAAGGGTCATTCATGCGGAACTCATTAGTCGGTAACCACTTCGAAACATACGTATTCTTTGCCTCCGCAGTATCCACAGACAAAGACTCATAGAAGTCGTCGTCGGATGCGGCAGGGCGGTGGCCAGATGGGTCCTGCAGTGGGGATCCAACCCCAAAAAAGCTCCCCTGCTGAAGGGGTGGTGACTGGGAAGGCCCGGACATATCCACATCCAAGTTCTCCTGATGGGCAGTGGTGGAAGTTTTTGAAGTAGAATCCGGATTGGCATGAGGGTCCGGAGTAGCCTCAGAAGAAATATGGGTTACCTCTTGCGGACGAGGACCAGAATCGGACTCGTCGCGAAGCTCCATAACAAGAGCAGACCCCGCGGTCGCATCCCCTGCATAATAACACAAGTTATTTTTTCAAAGCAAAAAAAAACAAGAAAAATCATCAACATAACGAAGATGCCATACCAGCAGTGGACCCGACATCCTTTGCCGGCACAGAAGTAAGCCTCTTCTTCTCCGGTTGCTTGGAAGGAACAGCAAGCCTAACCCTCTTCTTCCCAGCTTCCTTATCAGCCTTAGCCGCTTCAACATTATCCACAATAGTCTCTTGGACTAAGGTGATAATATTCTCAGAAGGCTCGATGACGCGGCTAGCAGTTTCATCTTGGAGCGTCTTCTCCCCCTCTAGTAAAGTCCTCTCACCAGACGTCACCTCAAATGGATCCGGCTGGTTGATAAAGGCAAACAAAGACATCTCTGCAAGACAAACAATAAAAACACAGGCGTTAGTAAAAGAGACGAGGAAAGGAAAAAAGACAATAAGGCGCGGCAAACCCTAAAAGAAAACCCACCCTCGGTATCCGAAGCCATAAAGGTAGGCCGAGCCGTAGCATCATCCCAGGCACGGCTAAGGCCAACCACACAAAGAAAAGGCTCCGGAAACTTCTTAAAAGGAGCACGCATGGTGTCAAAGGCGACGTAATAACTCAAGGTCAATGCCGTCATCAGTCGGAGGTGGATCACGGTCAACAGAGACTTTCTCATTCCAAGAGATTGCTAAAGGGAAAACGGTCGTGTCAACCCAAAAGAAAAACTCCTTCCAATTCTTTACAGAATCCAAAGGAGCGGTGTAACAAACGGGTACAATCAACGACTTAGGACCTTTACGCTTCTCTAGGGTCATCCAACCATCTTTCATCCCAGAATAATAAAACTTCCTAAATAAAGGCACGGTGGGTGTCCCACCGTGAGCACGGCAAAGGATCTCAAAGTGACTAATCCTAGCGGCGGCTAACACAGATAACTGCGACAAATGGATCTAAAAATATGCCAAAACTCTACACAGAAACGCGGAAAGGGGGATCCTAAAATTGCAGAATTCAAAGAACCTAGTATATACTCCTATCTTACCCTCAGGGGCATGGTATCATTAGGACCAGGAAGAAGAGGGTGAACAGTCGAAGGGATATGATACTTAGAACAAAAATCACTCAAATCTTTTTGTGATAACTTACAGGTAAAGTCACTTAGAAGTTTCTTAGCCATGGAACTACAATGAGGGAAGAAAACCTAACCTGATAAAGTAGGAATGCACACACAGAACTTGATAGACGGGTTTCTTTTTTTTTTACTCGCGAAGATGAAATGGCAACAGTAGCCAAGAAGGTAAAAAAGGGGGTATTTATACTCTCCAAGAGAAAAACCAACGGGTCAATCGAACGGCCGAAAAACGCCACGTCGCCGGCTCGTAACTAACGGCCCAGATCTGCCTAGATCAACGAACGAGATGGAAGCAGCCAAAACGTCTTGTCAGTCAGAAAATACGCGGCTGAGGGCGGTTCGCGAATCCCAAGGGACAGCTGTAACGCACACCCTTGCCGTAAATGGAAAACACAGTCAGTAGTGACTAAGATTTCCTACGACACACCAAACCGCGGATACACGGAATAACTTAGTCTAGCAGCGCTTGCAATGAGACTAACAAGCACAACTAGACTGGGGGGACTTGATCACGTATGACCCTCCTGGCACCAATACAGGTCAGACGCGGACTAAGCACAACTGTGTAATACTCCCGGCACCCATATGATTCGGTCGCGGACCAAATACATACCCCGGCAATGGCCACTAAGCCATTCCGCGGACAGTAGACGCGTCCGAAGAGGAACACAACCGCGTCCAACGTGAAAGGTAGGGAATCTCGCTCAGACTTAACGTACTGCAACCGGCAGTCCCCAAAAAGGGAAAGCGGGACAACTCCCGCCCAAAAGCGTCGCTATCACAGTAACGCGACAAGCTCTGGAGTTGACCTACGTCACTCCCCACTCCCAAGCTGTCGTTCTCATGGCCCGTGACCTTGAGAACACGACAGAAAGGTCAACCATATAAATAGAGGTCTCACCACTATTCAAACGGTAACACATACATACTCTCTCTCTAGAACCAACTTCATCTCTCTAAAAACTATCACTTACTCTCACGCCGGAGGTTGACCGCGGAACCCCGTTCCGCGGTGAGACTAACGGTGTTGGTTTTCTTAGCAGCTAGCTATCAAGAATCTCACTTAGTACAATACCTATTTCCTGAGAAGTTAGCCTACACTAATCTTCATCAGGGGAGCGCCCGGAATTGTATTAACAGTGACCATGGTGAGAGGGTGTTATGGAAATGTAGTTAGATGGATTATGGTGCATTAAAAAGGTGAATTATGGTGTGAATTGGCCTGTTGGTAAAGCATGGTGCTTGATTTGTTATTGATAAAGGTTACAGTTTGTTAGAGATCAGTCTTGACAGATATACTTGTAGTAGTATCTGATATTGGATAACATGTAATGGTAGTCTGTTGTATTGTTGCTCTATTGTATCTGTTTTAGGTATGCCTAAACAGTTTATGTTTATGTCCAAGATGTATATTTGGTTGGAAATTAATATAAATTCATCTTTTGCACAAAAAAAGTTGGTGCATTTTTTTTATTACTCCCTCCGTCTCAAAATTTAAGTCCGTTTTAACTTTTGGAATCAAACTTTGATCCTAAATATTTTTGTTTGTATTATATAATACTTGATGAAAATTATAATAATGAAACATACAGTTAAAAACACAATTCACTCATATGTTTTGCATCAACTATTATATAATACAAACAAAAATATTTAAAATCAAAGTTAGATTCAAAAAGTCAAAATGGACTTAAATTATGGGACAGAGGTAGTAATATTTTACATCGGTACTATATTTTATAGGTTAAAATAACAATAGTTTTTAGGTTGTTGTTAACCGAAATTTATGTTAAAACAATACATGATGTTGAAATAAAATCATTCAAAAATTACTAAATTTACTAACCATTTTTTATTATCTATACTACATATAATAGAAAAACGGTCAAAGGTGAAAAGTTGAAAAGTTGAATTGTTGAAATTGGTCAAATGAGAGAGGAAATGCATAGTGTAATTAATACTTTTATTAAAACACCTCATTACTTAAAAGTATAATAATTTATTTACGTTGTACAACCAATTAAAAACACATTTACCAAATTAAAAACAACCAATTAAAACACCCCTTATTAAAAAGTACAATAAAATTTTCACAATGTACAATTTAAACAAGCTACAACATAATCTAAAATATAAAATAATTAAACACACTAATTAATGTTATTTTTAAAACACCTTAAAATGAAAAGTACATGTTATTATACAAATTATACAAACTAATAAAACATACAAAGCTTCATACAAGCTAACAAGTTGATGCTATATATAGTTTTGAAAACCGGACCGGACAAGTGGTTCAACCAGGAACCGGTGTCGCCACCGGTTCGGCTAACCAATAAAAGCTATCAAAAAACGAATCAAAGAGGACCCGTTGAAACCGATACAAACTGGTGAAATTAGGTCTCATCGAGATCTATTTATCCGGTGAATCGTCACAGGGTACCCGCCGCCGAAACGTGTTGGTACCCTGCGATAGTATATATTAAAGAAAAACCAAAAAGTAAAAAGTGAAAAGTTGAAACTAAAAAAAGAAATGTTGAAAACATATATTTCAAAAGTAAATTATTAATACACATCGAAAACCGGGTTGACCGGGGACGCTTCAAACCCGGGGGTTGACCCGGTTTAATTTGACCCGTTTTCGACCCAACCCATCGGGTTGACTCAGTTTAAATCGACCAGTTTTTCGACCGGAACGGTTAACCGGTTGAACTACCCGGGTCGAATCGAGTTTCAAAACATTATGTTTAATCCCCAAATCTTCAAACTTTTATTATTTTTCATTTATAACTCATAAACTTTTTTTTTATCACTAAACGATCTTTCGCTATAAAATCCCGTTGCTATGCACGGATACTCGTCTAGTATCTCAAACACAAATACAATTTACACTTTTCATTGGTCATGTTAGCGAAAAATAAAAAAACATGTTTCAAACTTTATTTTAATATTATAATATTTTTATGGAAATGCATGTTTGTTGTTAGCATTTGCCTTTATTAAGTGATGTGTGTTTGAGTTGCATGTTTAATTTGTATGATTTTTATTCTAGCGTGTTTAGGTCGAGTACAAATTAATGTCAATATCTTCAAAGTGATCGACCTTAGTGTGTTTAATTTGTATGATTTTGATGACCATATCTGCATACTTTCTTCTCTCATTGTAATCTTCAAAGTGATCGACCTAAGCGGGGGTGCTTCCATAGTCTTAGAAGAGACCAATAGTTATAGCTCATTGGTGAACATCTTGACCAATAATTATGTAGACTTTTCTGATTAACCTAGACAGGGATCTCCCCTCTGCACTTGCTTACCCAGTCTTTCCACTGAAACCCCGGATGTTGAGTTCTGTAAGTAAAGAAATATATATCAAACCTATAGAATAGTTTCATTTAGCAAAAAACGTTGTTGGTTGCTTTTGATGTTGTCGGAAAGATAACTCATAAATTAATCATAAGGTAAAGGTGTACTCTTTTTTACTTACGTCGATATAAACAAATTAAAATGCATGGTAAATTATAAACTTTTCTCTCTTCAATGGTAAATTGCGTAGGTGTTAGTCGCAATGATAAGAATTAGCTAGTTATTTGTATGTGGTTACGTGCAGTACTGAATATATCACCATTAATTCGTCAAATAGCAATAACTTTTATTACATATAAGTTTAAGAACGATTCTTCGAAAATAGAAACATGGAGGCGTGACGTACTCCAAAATGATTAGACACAAGAAAACTCGAGAAAGGAGCATTTTATCTAGCTAGGCTTGGATAACATCATTGATAGAAAGAATGGAATACGATATGAATCCTACAGCGATACTAAGGCCCAACTATATATTTAACATTAATGTTTAAGTTATTTACTTATTTTGCTAAATTCAAACCCTGGTAGGACTCTAGTACATGAAAATGTCGATTTTTATAAGGTGTTACCCAACTTGGTTGGAGATCACTATGAAATGAAGTTTTCGTGCTGACTACGTTATTATTTACTATAAGACCATCGCTAACGCGGATGGCTACAAAGAAAAACTGAAGGAAATGCTCTTTAATGTTTGCTTTATACATAAGCAAAAACCGGGGGACGTTTCTTCAAATCGGAATGAACATTAATACCAATACTGGTACTATTTTGGAAGCTCTTATACTTATTACAGTTTATTAGAAGCCGAGGATTAGTTATTAGAAATAATTTAGAGCGTGTTATACAGGTTTTTATGCAGAAACTTGCATCTCCACAGGATCGATATATGATCAAACAAAAACATCATGCTGCATCACTATTCAAGAATCAATATAAAGAAACAAGAGGTTGGGTTGAACCCTTCAAAATAAGATCTGATATAAAACTGGAAAAGGGTTAACGTGATTTACAGGATCCTAATCTATATATACTAGATGAAACGCTGCAATCAATAAAGGGATACAACGTTTCATATAAACTAAACGACATAATCCTAAACTAAACGTTATAACCTAATAATACAATGTAACTGCCATATTTGACCCAGCCCATATACAACTTTCCTGTTTACAGAACTTAGGCCTAGATGGGCTTTAATAATACTAAACAACTTAACAAAGATTAATGGGATTATGATTTCCAACATATTCCACCCTAATCTTATTAATCTTTGTGCTTCTTCAATCTTCTTGTTCCTTGATGCCTTGTTTCTTCAAACTTCGAGACCTTCAATCTTTAAACTTGATGTCTTTATATATATTACTTATCTTAAACCCAATAAGTAAAATCTTAAAAACTAGTTTTCTTATCATAAACCTAATATATGTTGAACAAAATAAGCCATTGATTTACACTTGAAAGATACAAAGAATGAATAAAGAATGTATTACAAATAAATTTTCAAGGAAGATGAACAGCAACAAGAAGCTTAAGGAAGAGCACCACAAATCCTCCGTATGACTCCTTCCTGCCCCGTTATTGTTCTAAATTCACTCATCTTCACCATGGCCGCTGCAAAATCTGACTTGAACTTTGAAGGATTGTTGCTGTACTCCCTAACAATATTGTCTGTTGATCCACCACTGAAGAGCACCTGGTCCGATTCAAGAAGACCTTTCTTTTGTATCAAGTTCTTGAAGTAGTTGTTGTCAAACGAATTCGGTGTCACCAAATCTAATGCTGCCAGATTTTCGTTTCCTTTATCAATTGGACAACGACGTCTACGTGTACTCGCAAATCCTGCATCAATATCTGATCCGTTGGCATATATCCTATCACGGAACGCGAAGCATTGAGCTTGTCCAATAGTATGAGCCCCTGCATTTTCATCATTAATTTGTTTAGCAAACATTTCATATCTTAAAATTTGTCACGCTGAATGTATAAGGTGTACAATAAGTACCTGATAATGCAACCATGTCACGTGCACCAAGTCCGTTATCATTAAACGTGGAAATAAGTGAATCAAGGGGTGCTTTGAAACTAGGTAGACCAGTATTCGCGAGAACAAGGCTTGCTGTGGTTGAGTCTCTTCTTCCGAGCTTCACTGACCATGATGGACCACCAACCATTTCAGATGCATCACGGGCAGCAACAGTTAGTATGTCGGCACAAGATACAACTCCAGGACATAGTTTCTCAACCTCAGACTTTGCAGCCTCTATCACTTCATAACCTCTAACCGAATCCTTATTAGGCAACGCATTCTTTTCACTTACAATTGTTGGGCCATCGTCTAGCAAGATCGATGCATCACAACCCTGCATACCCATAACAATAAGTACACGTTTGAAAATTTTTACAAAGTTTTTAGAATATGCTCTTATATTAGTACCTGAACGAAGCAGTCATGAAAGTGGAGACGAAGAATGGAAGCTGCCATGCGACGTTCACGAGATACGGCTGTCCGGATGGAGGTCCTGATTGTACGCAGTGCATTAGGACAAGTACCGTCATAGAATGTTGTAGAGAGTTGTGCTTCAGATTGTGTATTGTTAGTTATCAAGATTAGTATCAATAATAAGATAGGTGCGAAAGTGTTATAGTAAGCCATTGTTTGAAAGATGATATCGAAAGGAAATGAGATGGCCCATATTTATAGTGTTCGAGGTACTAAAGCGCGTGGTTGTTAAGCTGTCTTTGTTTGATCAATAGTCGAATAATGAATGGGCTGACTTTGTTTTTTTATTGTTTGGTGGGGTACGTAGATGCATGGAAGCTCAAGCAAGAAAAGGTCATTTGCTTTTTTTCAGAAAGTTGGCAAAGTAATGGAATTAACTTCCTACTGTTCAAAATTGTAAAGCAAAATAACGAATATTTTTTTGCTCCAAAAGACAAAAGATAATCACACATCTCAATCATATCCATATAAAATACTCCTTCCGTCCCATATTAACTGTCCAGTTTGACTTTTTAAAGTATTTTTTTTTTCAACTTTGACATTAAATATTTTTATTTGTGTTATATAATACTTGATGCAAAATATATAAATAGAATAGGGGTTTAAATGTATTTTCATTGATATAACTTTTATCAAATATTATATAACACAAACAAAATTATTTAAGATCAAAGTTGATAAATAAATACCTAAAAAAGTAAAACAGGACAATCAATATGAGACGGACTTAATAACAATTTAAAATGGGTGAAAATATTGATAAAAAAATATCAACTCTCTATCTCTCTATTTCTCTAAAGATCTTTATTTTTATTAGTTATGATCTTTGAACTTGATTGATCAAACAACATTTAAACCTATAGTCTCACAAACTTAAACCAAGGTGAATTTCTTTTCTTGTGAAGCTAGCATGGCCAAATCAGGTTTGATTGCATATTGTTTATTTATTATTTTATTTATTATTATTTTTTCATTCATTCATTTAACAGCAATGCATATATAAAAAAAATCTAACAAAAATTTAGAAAAAAGATTACAAAGTAAAGAGGGCGTTATAAGGGTTGGTGAACCACACTACCAAATTACAAAAAGGCTTTTTATATCTATTAGAGATCATCTAAGTAAATGTCATGAGCTTAATACTGTTTAGGATTAAATCCTTTTATGGCCTCTTTAAACCAAAAACACATTCGTTCCCAAAATGCCATAGGATCCTCACGGATGCTTGCACTACCACATCAAATAAACGATAAAAAGTACAAGGAAGATTTGCTTGATCTGCTAGGTTCGTAAGGTCTTGTAAGCTTGAGACTTGTAAATTATGAACATTCCACCATTTGAGAACATTAATTTATGTCTCTTTCGCAATCGAACATCGAATGAATATTTGTTCTTCCGTTTTGACTACTTCATCACACATTGGACATAGTACAGAATTCAAGTCAATACGTCGTTTGTCTAAATTTATTTTCGTTGGTAGTTTCAATTGCAATGCGCCAAGAAGTTAAGTTAAGTTAACCTTTCAAGTGTAAGAATATCAAATATGTATTTATTCATTGTGATTACATGATAGATTGCATGTCAATTTATAATAGAACCTGACTTAGAGAATAAGCTAACATAGTCAAAACCATAAACCTAATGAACCTTATGTCTACGAATAGGCTTGAGCCTACTAAAGTCTCGTCTAACACTCCTTTTCAATTTGAACGAGAGGCTTCTGAACGGACAAACTGGAACGAATGCTGCAAACTTGAATACATGTCTTATTAATATGTTGAAAGCCTCTTCTTCTTCATACTTTTTGTTGTTTGTTTGCATGGATGCAGAGTTGTATTCAGCTGCAGAGTTGCTTATTGCTTAACGACATCCTCCTTTTTTGTGACTTTTATTTATTTATTTGACGTAATGGCTTGCTTTGCCTATAGGTAGGAGTGACAAAAAAAAAATCAACTTTCGCCGACAACAATGATCACCAGCGGTAAAAACAAAGTTTTATGGATGAAGACATAATTGATTGTTTGGTTTGGCAACACACATAGAGTGTGTTATGACGGCTAGGGTTTTGTGAGATAAAGTTTACGGGTTTGGTATAAAAAAATAAAGCAATAAAGCAAAAATAAATAAACCGTGATCCCTTCAAATCACCGGCGTGTAGCCGATAACCGGAGGATAGCTAATTTTTTGTGGTGGATTTTGACTAAAGCTCGGATACCATATAAGAATAGCAAATATGTATCTTATTCATTGTGATTACATAAAGATTGTATGCCAATTTATAATAGAACCTGACATAGGGAATAAGCTAACGTAGTCAAAACTCTAAACCTAATGGAATTAAGCTTACGATTAAGCTTGATCCTGCTAAAGTATCGTCTAACATAAAGGGGCTATAACTTGTTCTATCTCGTGTTTGGTTTGATGTTTGTGGGAGTCGAGTTTATGATGAGATGTCTTAATGATATAACCGAGAAATTCCTTGATGTGCGTGAAGTGCATTCCCATAATCCCATTAGTCTTATGTGTTTGAAAGGTTCAGGTAGCTAATGAGGTTATAGGGTTTAAATTTGTTACCTTCCGCGCTTTGATAGTGGCAATCACAAGCCCCTTTATTAACTTGCCCCCTGTTGATTTCACTTTATTAGTCTTATATGACTTAGAGGTGTCAAAATGTGCCCAAAAGCAAAAAGATGGGATAAATGGGCACATTTTTAAAAGATTTGAGCACATTTAGTCTCATTTTTTTTTTTTTTTTTTTTTTTATGGGCACTTATAGCCCATTGAAAACTTAAATGGGCACTAACGGGCACATTTTTTGTTTCTCAATTGTAGAACATTACGATCGTTTTAAATAATTTTTTTTGTATATAATATATTTAAGTTTTTTAATATAAATAAGATATTACGTTTAAAGAATTTATTTCGTCGTTTTAGGTCTTTTATTAAACAATTTGTATAACAGGTGCCCGTTTGGCCCGTGCCCGTTTAGCCCGTGCCCGTGCCAGCCCGGCCCGCCCGTTTTGCCACCTCTATATGTTACTTAACGATATAGACTTAATGAGTAAAGGTAAAATCGTAATTTACATATATATTGATTTAAGTGCTTCGCTTATTATATGAAAACATATTAGGTGTTCCTTATTTGTATATAATTACGAAAACAACAAGATTTAAAAGTACTAAATTGTTGAAAATGATCGACAACGAAAACCAGTTGTAAGAAAATGATGCGTAATACTCATTGCATGCAAGCTTAGGTTACATAATTTTGGTGAACCGCATTCATTTTAGGGCTAATAACCTTTTAAAACACTATACTTGTCAAGAATAGCAGTTCTGCGTAGCGAACTAGAAAAATAACTCTTTTAGACATTAAAGTTGACATTTTTGTCTTCTTTAAGTATTTATGACCATATTAAGACCATTTTACTTTTCGAAAAATATTTCAAAAATAAAAAGAAATTCGAAAAAAAATTTCAGAAATTTCAAAAATAAAGCATTTCGAAAAAAAAAAAAATTCAAAAAAAAATTTTGGTAAAAAAATTTCGAAATTCGAAAAAAATTTAGAAAGGGTAAAATGCTCATAATACTTAAAGAAAGACAAAAATGTCAACTTTAATGTCTAAAAGAGTTATTTTTTTAGTTCGTTACGCAAAACTGTAATTCTTGACAAATACAGTGCTTTAAGAAGTTATTAACCCTTCATTTTATATTTGAGTCACGTGTTTGAGTGGTTGGTTGAAATTGTATGATTTTTGTGAAAACATAATAATGTCAAATGCCAGGGGTTTTGAGTTTTGACAATTTCCTCCTTGAAAAATCCAACAAAATTTAGATTCATATTTACATGCTTTGGTCTTTCCGCCGCAAGACAGCATGCGACAACTCATTTCTTAATCTATAAAAATGAATGTCAAACATACGGAATAGTTTTATTTAAAAAAAAAATATCAATTAGACTGATTTACGTACTTAAGATCTATTTTAATACAACAGCGTGTATATAATATATCTATAAACATATAGAAATCATAGCCGACGTTGATCGATGAACATGCATGACCACTTCCAAATGAAAAAACATCTCATTTTCACGTGTGACGTAAGTTAACCGGTCAGACCAATATATTATAAAAAACTATAAATATGTCTTTTTATAAAATACTTAATCAACTACGTAGTAGTATATATATGATTAGCAAAAAATATTAGTCAACGGTGATCTACGTACAATGAATTTTCATCACCGTGGCCAAACATGTAGACATAACTCCAAACGACTAGAGAACTCTCCTGGGAGAAACATGCATGTCGTGCATACGTACCAAAACTTGGAAGAACATCACCAACAAAACAATGAAATATGAAATGATTAATCTTATCACAAAAGGTACATAACAATGATGAGATAGTGTTGTTACTTGTTACCGTTAAAGTGTTTTGCAAGGAATAAACTTAACTTGTCTAAACACATATTTATAACAGTTTAAGTAATACGCGACAAATGCAGTTTAATCAAAGATTAGCGCAAAAATAAATTTTAAACGTTTAGATTCTTATTTAAATGAATCAAAAAATTATAAAGATTAATAATTAGTGTGGAATAAAATACTGGACTTCTATACAGGCCAGACCCCCTCCCGATCTAAGCGATCTCCGACAATCAAAAAACCCTAAATCTCGTCCAATCCTAATCTTTTTCGCTCCTCATTCTTTCTTTAACGTGTTCATCAATTGGTGCTCTCATTATTGTTATATGTGCGTTGCGATTGTTTTTCGTATGTTTGCTAGAGTTTTATTATTACGATCGCTAGGGTTTGATAACTGCATCGATTAACACTGTTCTTTTATCATCAATTACCTTGATGTTCGTGATTGTTCTAATTCTCAAACCCTAAACCAACGTCCATTAACTGATTTACTATTGTGATGTAGTTATATACAATGACAAGTGTATACTTCTCATGCTGGATTGATCTTGGACTGACAGGTCCAAAGAGATCCATATGCAGGAGGTGAAGGCAGCTTTTGATGGAGAAATTTTGTTTGGTTTTGAATGATGCTCTATGGTGTTTGCCTTTTTCACAGGCAGAGCATGGGATTAGGGTTTCTTTGGCTATTCAATTAGTTTTTGGTTTTGGCGTATTGGAGTTTTATGAGGGTTGTTTGGATGTAAATCATGCAGAAGGGTCTTCTGTGGTTGGGTGGGAGAGGAGATAATCATAAGAAGAAAACTGGTGGTAAGGATGGTGACACTCAACCTGCTAAACTCGATGATAAATTGGCTTTTCCTTTGTTAGCCTTGATGAACTGTGTTGGGACTGATGAGGGAAACTAGTTTAGCCAGACGTTAATATTGGGACTCATATGTTGGCTGATGGTGTTAACCTGGTTGGTGGGGATGATCATACATGTGGAAAACTAGAAAGGGGGGTTGAATAGTTTTACCGATTAAACTTCGTTTTAAAATATTTAGATCGAGTTATGTCAATCTATTAAGATGTGTATGTTGGACATTGATAGATAGATATGTAAATGTGTAATGGAAAGATAAAGAGTAAGAAACACAAAACCACGACAAGAGTGTTTATAGGACACCTTCCTTGCCCTACTCCACTCCCCGAGTCACCTACTCGAGAGTTCGTGTAGGACACCTTCCTTGCCCTACTCCACTCCCCGAGTCACCTACTCGAGAGTTCGTAATCACTACACGACACCAACTCCTTATGGCGGAGAAGCCTTCACAACGTCGCCTACTCTTTTTCCGGTACTAGGCTAGACACCGGGTTCTTCCACAAGGTAGAACCACACCTACCACAACGTCACCTACACTTTATACGATACAAGGCTAGATACCGAGTTCCATTACAAATGAGGAACTACTACTCAACACTACACAACACCTATCCCAAAGGAGACACACTCCTTATTATGACATCATCAAGGATACCAATATCCTTGGACCTAACCTATCTTTATTTGTACATCAATGCAACTCATCGATTGTACACCCTTGACATCTTTCACTAATGCCTCTTGACTTGACTTCTAGGCACCCTTCACTAATGCCTTTAAAACGAACGTTCGAAACCTTTCAATAATGCCTTCGTCTTGACTCTTTTGGCATCCTTCACTAATGCCTTTGACACGGACGTTAAGCACCTTTCACTAATGCTTTCGTCTTGACTCTTTCGGCATCCTTCACTAATGCCTTTGACACGGACGTTAAGCACCTTTCACTAATGCTTTCGTCTTGACTCTTTCGGAATCCTTCACTAATGCCTTTGACACAACACTTATATGGAGGAAGAAAGAACTATCAACAAGAGAACCTCAGTAGTCTTGATGATGACGAAGCATGGCAACTTATGGACTTGAGCTTGCTCGACTTTAAGAGGTGGCGATCTCGCCTTTAAGAGGAACCTAGAGAATCACACAAAAACAAAATACAAACTACATAGAGAGATCCTTAGGATCTGAGGTTAGAAGGTTTACAATACTAGGAGAAAGTATGTGTGGGAGTGGCAACCAAAAATGAAGAAATGGCTCACTATTTATAGAGGAAAATAGCCTACTGTTCCACGGATCCCTTACTTGAGGGATCCATCCAGTGTAAACTGGGGGAACCGTGGGACGCTCCTCTTTGCCCATGGGTTTTGGGTCATGGGTCATGGGTTATGGGTTATGGGTCATGGTTCCTAGACTTTGGACCATGGGTATCAAAGTAGATACAATGTATCTAGTATGTGCAATGCATCTAGTCCATGGGTCATGGATAATACCCATTCATGACTTATGCATGATGTCATGCAATGAGTTATGGGTTATGCTCCATGGGTATGGGTCATGGACTTTGGGTTATACCCAACTATATTCAATGTATTTGGTCAATGGGTCAAATACTTAAACTTCTACCCATTATAATACATACTAATTATGTATATATCTATCCAATATGTAAACACTAGTTGTTGTACATATGTATTATAAAATCATAAAATCACTTATTACTTGTTTAGTGTTTTATGTGAAAACGTAAGTGTGTTAGTAAACTATTGGCTCAAAACATTTACGTATTTTATTTGTTTCGTTAAAATGATTTTACGTTTGTTATCGACAAAACATTAGAAGATCATAAAATATAAATAAACGTTTTTACGGCTTATTTGTATTAACAATCTCCCCCTTTTTGTTGATGACAAAACATAAGATTATTTTAAGGAAAAACCAAAATTCGTAAAAGTTTGAATTGGAGTTTTACTCTCTTCTCCCCTTTTTTGTCGTAACAAAAAGAGCGTCAAAAAGAAACTAACACATTGTTTTAAGAAAAACATGTAAAAAGAAAGAAGATAAAAAATGTAGAGAGCAAGAGACGAGAAGTGTTCTCGTCTTAACTCCCCCTTGATGAGTCCATCCCTTTGTGAGGGCGTCAAGAAAGAAGAAATACTAAACTAGTGCATTGCAACTATGTTTGCAAATGCTTTCGTCTTTGTGACGAATATGCTCCCCCTTGATGATTGCAACTTTGCAAAGGGACGTCATGTAACGTAATCCTAATGTGAAATATATTGCAAATGATTTTGAAATGTATCGCTTTGACACGAAACTCCCCCTAGTTTAGGGTGTCAAAGTCTTCATATGTATATTGAAAATTTACAAAACAAAGGTTAGAAAACAAGTATATAATGCAAAATTTCCTGCAAATAAGACTCAAGTTAGTAGTAACCAAGTCTTCAGTTGCACGGATCTTACGGTTCCCTCCTTAGAGGGATCCGTCTAGGCAAGATAAAGGGATCCGTCTGACTGTAAACAAAATACAGCAATGGTGATGTAACAAATGATGTTAACATCAAAACGAGATATGTATTAGGATAACAAACATACTCTCAAGGCAATATGGCATGTAACATGTAATCTCATTCAATAAAACATACGAGAAATGATCTACAAATCTCTAAAAACTAAGAGAATGATTTAAACAAGAAATGTGATTCCTAAACGATCTAAGTTAAGCTCAAGACTAGAATACCACTTGAATCCTTAAGCTCACGGTTGTTTAGGTTTGTTGACCTCATCGAAACGTTCGAGGAGTTGATAAAACATGAAACATTGCTCTTCACGTAGTTCATGTATCAAGCCTTTAATGTGTTGACAATGATAACAATCCTTGTCATGGCTCGGACAAGATGGTGGTAGAAATGGAGCGGCTTGATGTGGAGGATCAAGTGAAGAGGGTTGAGGGTCCTTAAAGGAAGGAGGGATTGATGGAGGCATATTCAATGATGGTTCAACAAAGGATGATGGTGGAGGTAGAGAGGTGTCAACTTCCATGTGGTCGGGTGGTTGACTTTGATGATTCCTCATAATCCAAAATGGACCATTTGAAGGAAATGGAGAAAAGGATACCGGTGCAAGTGTTGATTCAACACCTTGATTTTGTTGCACAATCTTCTCTATTGAAGAGAGTGTCGGTAATGGTGGAGGATGGGATAGCCTAGGAGGTAAGTCATCTAAGTTGTAGAGATGTGGAGATGATTGTGAAGTGGTAAATGATATGGCTCTAGGCATCAAATATGATGGTTGGGTGGAAATGGGTGTGTTTGGTTTAGTAGGAATTGTTATGTTTGGTGATGATATTTTTGTGAGGATAATACTTTTGGGGATTGGTTTGATTGGTTGAGTTGGTGGAGGAGAAATCCTAGCATTTGTGGATTTAATAGGAGATGAATCGGTTGAGCAAATTTCGTGTATAACACGAGCAGGTTTCTTGGGTGGTCCTTTGGTGGATGAGTTAGCACTAGGAGCTTTCCTCATGATGAAATGACTAAGAAGAAGGTTTTAAAGGCTGAGAATTAAGTTGTGGTTGATGACTAAGAAGTTCTAACAATATGACTTATAAATGGAAGGTTTTGGGAAGTGCATTAAAGACTTAAGCCACTAAGATCCTTGGAAATGTGATGATTTGCATGCACAAGGGTCAACTACATATTTGCACTGATCTATGAGTTTAATTAAGACAAGATGGAGTGTTCAAGTTAGCAAGGAGAGCTTGAAATGATTGTCTTAGGTACGATTTGTTGAATCTGCCAGCCGGTTCCCACGGTTCCCTCCAATGAGGGATCCGTCTAGGCTAATCCTAGGGATCCGGCTATCAGTAGTCAAGAATGGAAGAAAAAGATGTTGGTAAATGCTAATACCTATACATCTTGAGTGTCTCAGTCTTCTTAAGTGTTTTAAATGAGGCGTGACTTAAATGATCAAGGGTAATGAGTGGTGGTAGCTAATGATTGCCTTTTATGGAAGGAAAATGGGACTTTATGACTATCAATGGGTGATCAAGGATGACACTAGGAATTTTGATCATGTCAAGTGATGTTAAATGATCCTAGAGATCAGATGGCAGCTTGGGATAAAATTTGAAAATTCCTTAAAAATTATAAGAATTGAAAAACTAGATTTTGACCCATTTTGAGGTAGAGATGACTAAAATCAATTTGCTAAAATTGAGAGATTTACTAAACTAGTTGTGTTGACATGTGATAGATGATGTGTGAGTATAGGAGCGAAAGGATGATGAGTTTTGGTGACATGATAAATTAAAAGGCACTTTGAGTGTGATCCTAAATGAGCTATGAGTGAGTGTGAGGCTTACTAAGCTTGAAGAAGACTTAAGTGGTCCTAAGGCCTTATGTTTAGCTAGTGTGAAGTGATCTAGTGAGCTGTTTTGATGTGTGGGAATCTGAATTGTACATCTGTCACTACGTATCCCACGGTTCCCTAAAAGGAGGCATCCGTCTAGTATATGCTTAGGGATCCGGCAACTGCAGATCAGAAGCATCACAGAAAAGAATGCAGATTTTGCACTATACTATGTATACCAATTTCTATTGGTCTCTACTCTAAAAAACAACAAAACAAGCAAAACATCTCATAAATCATCTCATAAATAAGAGTAGTAATGATAATATCTAAACAACCATACTAAAGTATTTCACAAACATAAGCATTCATTGTAAAATGATAAACAAAATGTCTAAACGCAACCATAATCCTAATGTCTCTTTTGTCAGTCTTTTCTCTTCCTCTTTCCCGACTTCACGACGTAGTTAGTTAGGCATTGGATCATACCCTTCAATTATTTGAATTCTTTGGTCTCGTTTGGAAGAGTTGGAAGTTGTTCAAAGAAGGTTATGGGGTCCAAGTCGACGTTGGCAGCGGGGTTGACATTTACTTCCTCTTCGTCCGAGGACTCCGGGAGAGCCCGAGGTCTTCCTCCATTGACCATGAACCGTTTAGAGGGTTTTTTGGTAAGTGGTACCATGACGTGTCAGAAAGGAAATGATCATCGTTGATTGGAGATGGTTGCATTGCACTAACATACTCACGGAGTCATGTTAGGAGTATACCATAGGGAAGTACCATGTTGGCGACTTTGAATACACCGGCCATTCTCTTCACCATGTAATAGGCAAAATTAAATGGCCTTTGGTGAATGAGGCAATATATCATTTGGACAAGACATGCATTTGGATGGTCTTTGTTTCCGACCAAACTAATGACATTTTCCCTAAGAATTTCTTCCCACTTTCTATAGATGGGATGCATTTCGAAGAGTTCCATTTGAAAGGGATCGCGGTGAATAAGCTATTTGTTGCGGTTGAAACGAGATTGATCGGCTCTAATTTGGAAAATGGTGTCTCGAACAATTGCGGGGTCATCAAGAGGAGTGCGGTAGATTGGTTTGGAATATAGTGCAAAGGATTGAGTGGATATTGCCCAATCTTGGGAGTACATACGAATTCCTTCACAAGAAATTCGAAGGATTTGTGCAAATGTGTTGAGGGGTAGAGTAAAGTTTTGTTTATTGATGATAAAAGCGATTGAGATGCTATCATCACTATTTCTAATGATCCTAACGCTTTTGTAAAATTCAAAGATGAAAACCGGACAAATTTGTTCATCAATATCAAGAAGACAATCAAAGTTGATTGCCGAGAAGACTTGACGAATGTCGGTATTTTCAAGAAAACATTCCTTGACCACACGACCTTCGTGGATAAGTCGTTTTTCAAGTCTTTTGAAGATTTTACGATCGGTTTTTTAAAGCCCCTCTTTTCGATAGTATTTGGTGAGGTAGTGAACGGTATCATGGTGGTCTTGTTGGGTAGCTTTAGGCATGGTTGGTCCTAGAAAAACAAATATTCCAATTAGGTATAATATGTTAAGATGGGTTTATGGTTTTGATTTGTATTAACAATGTTGTAAGCACAATAGAGTCTTAGTTATGTAAAAACCTTTTCTAGTGATTAATTTTGCAAAACCTAATTTCATCAATTGATAAAAAAATTGAAAACCATAAACCCTAGGATGGGGATGATGAAAATTAGAACATATGAGTGTAATTACTTACAATGATGTTCTAAGGAAGATGCTTGAGGATATGAAGCCCTATGGAGATGAAAGCAGCAATTGGGTCGTTTTTGTGTTTTGTGAGGAGAGGGAAAAGAGCATAATTGGTTTTGAAAAACGTATAGTTGGTTTCTGTCACACGGTTCCCCCGGATCCCTTGAAATTGGGATCCGGCTAGTACAACTTGAGGGATCCGGCTACTGTGGATAGAAAGAGGGTGTTTGGTGTTATTTTTGTAATAAGTTACACACTAGCTTATGGAACAAAAATAGCTTTGAGGTTCCTAAATGAATAGATGCTTGGTCAACGGGATTTGATAAGTTAATTATCCAAGATCTATTTGTGACGGCGGGGTTAGTTTGACGGCCTTTTTAGGAAATCAAAGAGGAATACTATTCCCGATGATGAGTAAGTCGGGAAAGTGGCAAAAGAGACTTTTTAGAGACTAGCAATTATTTAACGGAAAAAAAATAATATCAATATATTCATGTAGACGTAAACTAGCTAATGATAAGTGAACATACCTCTACGCTCTTGATAAGGTTTATGTAGACCATAAAACCGAAATACTTCACGAGCTTTTAAAGTAATCTGTTGTACTTAGAATAAGTAAGTTGCGATTACTTTTAGGTTCTTACTTGAAAGTTGACTTCATTATTCTTTGAATAGAAATGAAGACTTTGGAGGGATCCTAGCATGAAGATTTCTTGAAAAGAAAATGTTTGAATAATCTATCATTATCCAACATAAAAGAAGCGATTTGTTTTAAAAGAATTCCTTCTTTGTAGTATTCAAACATACACGGATCGTATCAAGTTTTTAAAGTACAACATACTCTAAGAAACTTAGTAACGAAGCTCTAATGCCAATTGTGGAAAACTAGAAGGGGGGGGGGGTTGAATAGTTTTCCCGATTAAACTTCGTTTTAAAATATTTAGATCGAGTTATGTCAATCTATTTAGATGTGTATGTTGGACATTGATAGATAGATATGTAAATGTGTAATGGAAAGATAAAGGGTAAGAAACACAAAACCACGAAACGAGTGTTTATAGTGGTTCAGCTACAAGGACACATTCCTTGCCCTACTCCACTCCCCGAGTCACCTACTCGAGAGTTCGTAATCACTACACGACACCAACTCCTTATGGCGGAGAAGCCTTCACAACGTCGCCTACTCTTTTTCCGGTACTAGGCTAGACACCGGGTTCTTTCACAAGGTAGAACCACACATATCACAACGTCGCCTACACTTTATCCGGTACAAGGCTAGATACCGAGTTCCATTACAAATGAGGAACTACTACTTAACACTACACAACACCTATCCCAAAGGAGACCCACTCCTTATTATGACATCATCAAAGATACCAATATCCTTGGACCTAACCTATCTCTATTTGTACATCAATGCAATTCATCGATTGTGCACCCTTGACATCTTTCACTAATGCCTCTTGACTTGACTTCTAGGAACCCTTCACTAATGCCTTTAACACGAACGTTCGGCACCTTTCACTAATGCCTTCGTCTTGACTCTTTTGGCATCCTTCACTAATGCCTTTGACACGCACGTTAAGCACCTTTCACTAATGCTTTCGTCTTGAGTCTTTCGGCATCCTTCACTAATGCCTTTGACACGGACGTTAAGCACCTTTCACTAATGCTTTCGTCTTGAATTTTTCGGCATCCTTCACTAATTCCTTTGACACAACACTTCTACGGAGGAAGAAAGAACTATCAACAAGAGAACCTCATTAGTCTTGATGATGACGAAGCATGGCAACTCATGGACTTGAGCTTGCTCGACTTCAAGAGGTGGTGATCTCGCCTTTAAGAGGAACCTAGAGAATCACACAAAAACAAAATACAAACTACATAGAGAGATCCTTAGGATCTGAGGTTAGAAGGTTTACAATACTAGGAGAAAGTATGTGTGGGAGTGGCAACCCAAAATAAAGAAATGGCTAACTATTTATAGAGGAAAATAGCCTACTGTTCCACGGATCCCACGGATCCCTTACTTGATTGATCCGTCCAGTGTAAACATGGGGAACCGTGGGACGCTCATCTTTGCCCATGGGTTTTGGGTCATGGGTTATGGGTCATGGGTCCTAGACTTTGGACCATGGGTATCCAAGTAGATACAATGTATCTAGTATGTGCAATGCATGTAGTCCATGGGTCATGGGTTAAGTCCATGGGTCATGGATAATACCCATTCATGACTTATGCATGATGTCATGCAATGGGTTATGGGTTATGCTCCATGGGTATGGGTCATGGACTTTGGGTTATACCCAACTACATTCAATGTATTTGGTCAATGGGTCAAATAATTAAACTTCTACCCATTATATTACCCATTATAATACATACTAATTATGTATATATCTATACTATCTAAAAAGGAAAAATGGTCAAAGTGAAAAATGAAAAGTCAATAAAAGTGAAATGTGGAAAATATTAAAAAGGAAATGTTGAAATAATTAATTATAAACAATTTCAACTATTAATACACATATGTTTAAAAAGGAAACTATTAATACACATCGAAAACCGGTTTGACCCAGGACGCTTCAAACCCGGCGGGTTGACCCGGTTTAATTTGACCCGTTTTTTCGACCCAATCCGTCGGGTTGACCCTGTTTATATTGATCCGTTTTTTGACCGGAACGGTTCAACCGGTTGAACCTCCTGGGTCGAACCAGGTTTCAGAATATTATGTTTAATCCCCAATTCCTCAAACTTTTATTATTTTTTGTTTATAACCCATAAAATTTTTTTATCACTAAAACTATTTGCCGCTATAAAATGCCGTTGCTATGCACGGGTACTCGTCTAGTCTACCCAATATGTAAACACTAGTTTTTGTACATATGTATTATAAAATCATAAAATCACTTATTACTTGTTTAATGTTTTATGTGAAAACGTAAGTGTGTTAGTAAACTATTGGCTCAAAACATTTACGTATTTTGTTTGTTTCGTTAAAATGATTTTACGTTTGTTATCGACGAAACATTAGAAGATCGTAAAATATAAATAAACATTTTTACGGCTTATTTGTATTAACAATACGAATAATGTGGCTACTAAGTCTACCTCTAAAGCATCACCAGATGCTGATATTGGTAAAAGACCTTGTGATGTATCCAAGAGGAGTAGTACAGGGGCTGTGGGGGGATGGGGGGGGGGGGGACAAGAGTGTGCCAAATGGGAACGTGGGCAAATCATTTGCTAGTTTGGTTACTAATGAGATTGGAAAATTTTAGGTAAATTTTAGATCTCTGAACACGGATAAACCTATTAACGCAAAGACTGAAGTTAAAATTCCTAAGTTCATTTGAGATTTGGATTTAGCTTGTATGATTATTTTGTGGGTAAAAGAGTAGCATTCCCGGTTGTTGAGTATTATGTCAAAATGTATGGAAGAAGTATGGCTTGATTCAAGTAATGATGAATTCAAAGGGCTTCTTCCTCTTTTTCAAGTTTGATTTGATTGAGGGTGTGAATGGGGTTTTGAAGAATGGTCCATTGTTTATTTGATTTGCACCTATCACCTGAAGAAATGGACAACTAATGCTAATTTACTTAAGGAAGATCTAAATTTGGTTCCCATTTGGGTAACAATATGTGATATTCCCATTGTGTCATTGATGCAGGTTTTACCGACCAAGTTTTAATATTTATATTGTCTCGTTATACCTATGGTCTACCCTAATGCACTAACGGGCAGTGTACCCGGTCGTGTGTAGTGTAGTATTTGGTAAAACCGAGGTCGTCCCAAGAGCTATGTGTGTTGGATTATTACTAAGTCTAGGTGTCACAGTTTTTAATAATGATTTCGATAAGGAATTACTTAATTAACTACTAAAGCAGATAAAAGGCAAAGGTTTAATCAATAGAGGAGAGTTGTGCTAACCTAGTTATTCCTCCTAGCTAGTAATGTCTACGTCTACATACTTTTAATTACTTCAGGTGGGGTCTTCGAGAGGACAACATTTGGTCAATTCGCCCTAACCTATCAGCAAAGATGCCACCACTAGAGAAGTCAGGTGTCCCTTCATAAGTGCAGTTGTTCCTGGTCCCCTAAGCCAAGTCATTAAGTACCGCTACATGCTAGATTTATAATAGTGAGTGCCCGGGCGTTAGCAACTTAAACACTTACCCCCTAATTCTTAAGTTCATCCAAACGGTAGGTGATCAGTTGGTCAAATCGCACAAGTAGAAAGGGTCGTCAGTTGGTCATATCTTACCCTTCCCGTCTCAGTCTACTCACTTAGGGTCAGTTGGTCATATCTCCTAAGCAACTAGCCTCTAGCGCCATTCAAAACAACTGAAACAAGGGTAGCTACCAATAAACTATGCATGCATACACTTACAAATAATTATACGGAAGTAATGTAAACGCAAACAAAACAATTAAGGAATCATAACTAGGCCAGCACCAAGAGGTGCTTAGCCGCTCATATTAACCATACAAATCAATTCAATATTCAAAGTTACGAAATACATGAATCGAAAGTAAAGAAAAGATAAAATGCCAATGCTTATCGTAGGGGAGTGATTTCTCCCTTGGAGACAGCTCCGTATGCTCCTCTAGACCTGCCCTTGGCTTCTTCCCACATTATTTGGTAGTGATGTGTGGAATGAGATGCTTTGAAATGCTGGAAATCGTGGGGTATTTATAGGCCAGATCTGGGTTACGGCGTAACTAATATAATAGTTACACCGTAATCTTCAATTTCTTCGTAATTTGCACTAGATCTGCTGGTTACGGCGTAACCTTATAAGTGGTTACACCGTATCTTCAATATTCCTTGGTTACGCCATAGTTGATGAAATAGTTACGGCGTAGTTATCAGCGGCGTGGAACCTCATTTGACCTAATAAGTTACGTCGTAGTCTTTAGGGGGAGTTACGCCGTAATATTCTAATGAGTTGGCTTTCTGAGTCACGCTTTAGTTACGGCGTAATGTGAGAGATGAGTTACGCCGTAACTTCTTCAAAGTCAGCATACTATGATAAATCTTTGATATTTCTCCAATTCCGCGTCTCTTTAGCTCTAATGCTCGTAATTTACCTGAAAGTGGAAAACATTGGAAAATAAGCGTAAATCCATATAAATGATATAAATTACAAGCATTATCTGGGGAAACTGACACTTAATATTCAGGACTATTTGATGTTATCAAATATCCCACCACTTGAACTCTACTTGCCCTCAAGTAGACCTTATTAGAAGGATTCCTAAAAAGATATCTCCTATAACCTGGAAAATATAAGTTTACAAATCCCTTATGCTAGAATAAAACAAAGCCGAACACCTCACGAAATGGGAACGAAACACTCAAATCTCTCAACTATTCTAAGTGTCAATTTCGGGGTGATCACTCAATCGCACAGTCATAACATGTATTCTATCATAAGCTTGGCGGTTACACAAATCTCCACCACTAGAGTTAAGGGCTAAACAATTCTTGAAGGCAATATGGGTAGACACGACAAAGGTTAAGGGGGTGACTCGTCATTACTAACATGCCATGGCGAAGTGGACAAAATTAATGATACATGACCAAATCCATGGCCAAGACACCAAAGATTGCTCGTTGCATCACCTAGACACGCTTCATGACTAAAGGGTAGGATAAGACATGGGATATATAAATGGTGTAAAATAAAAATCAAGCAGGTAGTCTAAATATATAACCAAGTCATCGCCACTTACCGTCCGCCCAAAGTTCAAGCTTTGAAGTCAAGAAACCGGATCATGAAATACTAGGTAGATATGTCATTAGAGGACGTCGTGATGGGCACACTACCTTTTCTCCAACTGTTGGTATAATTACCAACTCCAATCTTCGAATGTGACCGAGGTGGCCTCCTCGATACTAAATCTATAAAGCTCATAACATATTGCTTATAACATCGCACTTTACAATAACTAAATAACATAACAATTTTTTTTTCCGAATCATCATCTTTTTTTTTACATAACAATAACAACTAAACATAATATCCCCCCACTTGAGATGAACAACGGGAATTCGGGGGGTCTTCAATGATCTTCCAGAATATGTCGTAGACGAAAGTGTGATTTCCGAACCTTTCCACTTGAACCTTGAACTTAGGAAAATGATGACTTCCCAATCACAAATAAAGACTACAGGGTAGGCTAAGGTGTATCGAAACAATATATTAGGTTAACAAAATGAAAGGAATGGCTCAGATGGGTGTATCTAGGGGTATCTTGCAATAAAGGAGAGTGCAACAAAAGGGTTTCACATGGGGGTCGAGGTGACTAATAGATAGACACACAATGGTAGGCTATTTGGGTGATAATCCTATAATATTGCTTTCTTAAACAGAAAAGTCCAAATACATTGAGCTAACTCAACATACCTCGTCTATGGTCTCGAAATGATGCAAAGGCCAAGTTCTAAAGTTTACAAGCTACAGGCACACTCATAATTTGGTGGACTTGGGGTAAAATATAGGAAACTGATAAGGCTAATCTCACCATATAATATCAAGGGTTGTGTGTGCTCGGCTAAGATCTAATCTAGTTAGGTTAAGAAAAACATGTCAAAAATAAAAATGGCATAATTTTTCAAAATAAACTAGAAAAACGAGGGCAAAATAATGTTAAAGAGATAATTCTACTCCCGTCCCCCCACTTGAATTGTACAAAGTCCCTTTTGTACTAAGCGTTAAATAAAGGTGAATAGAAAAGTAGAATTAGAGCGAGAACTTCCCTGAAATTTGCTCCAAAAAGAAAGAAGGCCCACGAAAAAGAGAAGTGCCTTCGTCTAAGCATCATGAACAAACTTCAATCCCTGAAATCACACTACTGACAAGCATAATTCTAAAAAAAAATGAAAAATAAAAACAAACCTAACTCACTTTCGTAGTAATCACGGTTGCATTTAGCATATGCAACAAGCCTTTTAAACCACTTGGTGTCCCAAGTGGATGAGTGAAGTCTCGTGAGGGTTTACAGGGAACACACCCACAAAGTTCATTTAAAATACTAATACAAGGTTATTGTGTTTAAAAATGAAAGAAGTAAAGCAGAGGAAAGTTACGTCGTAACTCCTTGAGGGAGTTACGCCGTAACTGTCAAAACATGGCATACGCTGTAAGAGTGTAGCTACGACGTAACCATGCAGATGGTGTTACGCCGTAATCGGTAATGCATTTGAAATTCTGCTGCAAGGGGTAGGTTACGGCGTAACCACAAAGATGAGTTACGCCGTAACTAGGGTCAGATCAGCAAGCTGCAACAACAATCACTCCAAGTTTCCTGCAAAAAGGGTTAAAAACACAAAACCCTATAGAAATGGAAATAAAACAAAAGAAAGGGATAATTCGAGTTGTCTCCCGAAAGAGCACTTTTCTTTATTTACGAGTCTTTAAGTTAGACTCATAGCCGCGGGGCTACCAGTGCTTGTTGGTCATTTCGTGGATATGGCAATCTCCACGTTGGATCCAACTTATCAGATTCTCATCTCGTTTGTAGTCATCCCCTAATTCTAAACAGCCCGAGTAGAAGCTCTTGATTTTCTGGTAAGGCTGGTCAATACCTTTTGCCTTGTCTTCCTCACTGATATCGAGCAATGGTTGGGCTTGGCTTAACTGCCTCTTGGTCCAAATTTTAAAATTCTTAATGGTTCTCGGCATTTTGAAAATAGTCTTATCATCGTTTATCTTTAACCATACTAACCCTTCTTTTTCATTTTTATCTAACCCAGACATTTCCTGAAAAGGTTTTCCTAAAATTACTCCCGTAAGTCCATCTTCCACAAATTTGCTTACGTCGTCCAAAACCATAAAGTCCACCAAAAATGAATGAGTTCCAACGAAGACATGGATGTTAGTTGCAAACCCAAGAAAGTTATTCCTCTTATATTCTAATTCTTTCTTCATAACTTGGTTGTAGCACTCTTTTGACATGATGTTGACTGGGGAAGTTGTGTCAATAAATGGATGGAAATCGATGAACCCGATTTTTCATGAGATCTTCAGATAATAAGGGTTTCTATGATGTATGCGGGTTCCTACCTCATAAAACCTAGGTTGATTGGTTTGCAAAAAAGCCTTCAAAGAGTTGTCTTGCCAATGGGCCATTTCGACGTCACTAGAGAAGTCGTCAGTACTGATTCCTAAATTATCCTCTTCCTCGAAGTTGATGAAAACATCAAAATCTTTCCACGAATCTATCTCGCCAGGATTCGGGGGGTCACTAAGAAATTCTTCTAGAGCGTCACCAAAACTGCCTACTGGGTCAACCGCACATACCTTTTGAGGGGTAGACAGGAGTTCATTAGGTCCGAACGTTGCAATTTCTCCATTAGCTTCAAGAGTTAGTTTTCCAGCAAAGACATCCACATTTGTATGGGCAGTAGCAAGCATAGGTCTACCTAAAATGACAGGTATTCTGTGGTCTTCCGGAATGTCAAGAATCACAAAATCCACTGGGAAAAGGAATTTATTTATTTTTACCAACACATTTTCAACAATGCCTAACGGTGACTGCATAGATCGATCAGCCATTTCAATTTTCATCTTGGCTGGCTTCAAGTCACCAATCCCCATATGTAGGAACATTGAACGAGGCATTATGCTAATACATACTCCAAGATCAGCTAGGGCATTACACATATTGAGACTTCTAATCAAGCAAGGTAGAGTGAAACATCATGGATCTTTTTCCTTTTGTGGTAGCTCGTTTCTCAAAATCGCTGAACATCTTTCGTTGAGTTGAATTGTCTCATCATTTCTTAATTCCTGCTGAATATCATCATGATTAGTTTTAAAGGAACTATTAATAGGGGAGTTTACCGGTAAAGCTTGGTCCAGAAGTGATTGTCTCTCCATGCTGATTCGTCGCTTAACATTTTCTGAAAAGGTCGTCGGTTCTTCAAGGATTGTTTCCACCGTGTTGATAGCTTCCTCTTCCCGAGCCGCTAGGTAATCAGTGATGGCTTGCGAACATGAGCTCACACATTTTTCCAATCCCTTAATCCTATCTTCATGAATTTTGAGAGAAGAGACTGTATCATCCACGAACGTCTTCATCTTTTTTTTAATTCTATCATCTCGTTCCCTTGATTCCTTGATGTGGTCAAGAATATTTTTTTCAAGATTGATCCCGGTTTTGGTCCCAAATATACTCTTAACCTTCTCAATCCTACATGCTTCAGCTTCTCTTTCTAACCTTCGTTTTTTAAAAATTTCCCCATAATTGTATCCTTGCTTTGTAAACGTCTTCATTACCTTATGATCAAAATTGTCTCTTGGTACGTACCCTGTATCCATATGCCATTTGTAGAAATGTTCAGAAATCCGTTGAATACATTCCAAGGCTTGGTCAGGGGTCATGCTAGGAATAGGTCCCGGGGAATCCAGTAGTTCTCGTGTTAGGGCATTAATTCCCCGGTAGAAGACGTAGACGATCTGATGTTTGTTCAAATCATGAGTGGCACATCGATAAAGTAGCTCATTAAATCTTTCCCATGCCTGGTAAAGCGTTTCTTCCCCAACTTGAATGAATTGATAGATTTTACCAGGAAGTTTGGCCATTTTGGAAGGAGGGCAAAATTGCTGGACGAACTCTCTTCTTAGTTTATCCCATGCTCCTTTACATTCGTTAGGGAATTTGTTATACCATCTTTTCGCAGTTCCAGTAAGAGTCATAAGAAAAATCCTTGCGGTGACCGAATAGCTCGGGGTGCCTCTAACGTTGAAAAGAGAGGATAAGTAGAGTACTTCTTCTACATGATTCTGAACGTCCTCATCTTCATCTCCAAAAAACTTAAGTTCGCGTAATTCACGAATAAATTGATCTGGAATAGAGTATTTTTCAGTACTAGAATCTTGTGCGAAGGTTTGTTGGCAGTTCTTATTTGGTCGTTCCAAATACTGCTCCATGGTTAAGTCATCGATATTATTTTCATCAATGACCTCCGGTTCTGCGTCAGATTGGTCTGATTCGTAAAATGAAAAGATGTTGTGAATAGGAACCGGAGAGTAAACTTTCCTTATCCGAAATTGCTTCTCCGGATCATCGAATGGGGTGGCCAAGAAAGGCCTCGAGCTACGAGTCTTGTATCCTGACATTTAAGAGAAGAAAGAAAATTAAAAGTAGACTTAATGTGAAATCCTAAAATAGCTCCCCGGCAACGGCGCCAAAAACTTGATGCAGGTTTTACTGACCAGGTTTTAATATTTATAGTGTTTCGTTATACCTATGGTCTACCCTAATGCACTAACGGGCAGTGTACCCGGTCGTGTGTAGTGTAGTATTTGGTAAAACCGAGGTCGTCCCAAGAGCTATGTTTGTTGGATTATTACTAAGTCTAGGTGTCACAGTTTTTAATAATGATTTCGATAAGGAATTACTTAATTAACTACTAAAGCAAATAAAAGCAGATAAAAGGCAAAGGTTTAATCAATAGAGGAGAGTGGTGCTAACCTAGTTATTCCTCCTAGCTAGTAATGTCTACGTCTACTTACTTCCAATTACTTCAGGTGGGGTCAAATTCGAGAGGACAACATTTGGTCAATTCGCCCTAACCTATCAGCAAAGATTCCACCACTAGAGAAGTCAGGTGTCCCTTCATAAGTCCAGTTGTTCCTGGTCCCCTAAGCCAAGTCGTTAAGTACCGCTACATGCTAGATTTATAATAGTGAGTGCCCGGGCGTTAGCAACTTAAACACTCACCCCCTAATTCTTAAGTTCATCCATACGGTAGGTGATCAGTTGGTCAAATCGCACAAGTAGAAAGGGTCGTCAGTTGGTCATATCTTACCCTTCCCATCTCAGTCTACTCACTTAGGGTCAGTTGGTCATATCTCCTAAGCAACTAGCCTCTACCGCCATTCAAAACTACCGAAACAAGGGTAGCTACCAATAAACTATGCATGCATACACTTACAAATAATTATAAGGAAGTAATGTAAATGCAAACAAAAAAATTAAGGAATCATAACTAGGCCAGCACCAAGAGGTGCTTAGCCGCTCATATTAACCATACAAATCAATTCAATATTCAAAATTACGAAATACATGAATCGAAAGTAATGAAAAGATAAAATGCCAATGCTTATCGTAGGGGAGTGATTTCTCCCTTGGAGACAGCTCTGTATGCTCCTCTAGACCTGCCCTTGGCTTCTTCCCACGTTCTTTGGTTGTGATGTGTGGAATGGGATGCTTTGAAATGCTGGAAATCGTAGGGTAATTATAGGCCAGATCTGGGTTACGGCGTAACTAATATAATAGTTACGTCGTAATCTTCAATTTTTTCGTAATTTGCACTAGATCTGCTGGTTACGGTGTAACCTTATAAGTGGTTACACCGTATCTTCAATATTACTTGGTTACGCCGTAGTTAATGAAATAGTTACGGCGTAGTTATCAGCGGCGTGGAACCTCATTTGACCTAATAAGTTATGTCGTAGTCTTTAGGGGGAGTTACGCCGTAATATTCTAATGAGTTGGCTTTCTGAGTCACGCTTTAGTTACGGCGTAATGTGAGAGATGACTTACGCTGTAACTTCTTCAAAGTCAGCATACTATGATAAATCTTTGATATTTCTCCAATTCCGCGTCTCATTAGCTCCAATGCTCGTAATTTACCTGAAAGTGGAAAACAATGAAAAACAAGCATAAATCCATATAAATGATATAAATTACAAGCATTATCAGGGGAAATTGACACTTAATATTCAGGACTATTTGATGTTATCAGTCATTTACAGCAGACGGATTTAGTATGATGGCTACTAAGCTTAGTAACTCGATTATGCTTGATACGTATATAAGTTCTATGTGTCTTCAATCAAGGGGTCATCTGGATTATGCTCGTGCTTTAATTGATATTAGGGCTGACTGATAGTTAAATGATGAAATGGTTATTTCTATTCCTAACATGGAAGATGATGGAGATGTTCTTCACATGGTGAGGGTGGAGTACGAATGGAAACCACATAGATGTGGTGTGTGTATGATATTTGGGCATGATGATATGTTATGTCCAAAAATGGTTGTTGAAAAACCAAAAAATGATCGTTTCAAACAACCTCCTAGACAGAATTCTCGTGGTACTAATATGGGATCTAAGTTTTAGTGTAAGCCTAAGAAACAAGTTTACCAAGCTATCTCTTAAAAAAATGGTGCTGGTTCAAGTTATATGAAGAAGGATTTTGAAGTGCTTAGACAAGAGACGAGTTTAGCTAACTCTTTTGATGCACTTAATACGATTGAGGAAGATGTTGAGCTTGAATCAAATGAGGGGGGGGGGGTCGTCAAATTCAGGTAAGAAAATTGTCCAAAATGTAGTTGGTACGGCATGTAGTAGTCCAAGTACTACACCTTTGGTTGCAAGAATAAATGAACTGGAAAGTTAAATGATTGATGAAAGCTAGTGCTAGTGGGTAATGATGGGAAGCCTCTAAAACCTTATAAATCAGCATTTCCGAGTTCTTCTATTGTGGCTACTAAAATGGTTGATGATCAGGTTAATAAGGATAGTGATAGTGAATGTTCGAGGTATACAACAAAACTGCCAGTTTTATGGCATCTATGAGCTTCAAGGTTAATAATGCATTTAAAAGTAGCAGTGGAGTGAGAAATAAAAGCTTGTATGAATAATAGAAGAAAACTTATGATGAAGAGTCGTACGATGATGATGATTGTGTTGATCCTAGCTTGACTGATGCGCAAATGTAGTTTGATAATGCCTTTGATATTTATCTTTGTGGTCAACTTAGATAAAATTTGTAGTAGGCCTCATAAGTGTGGCATGTCCTTCTTGTGATAGCTTATATTTTAAGCATAATTTATGCATTTATGTTTGCCTAGTTTTGGGTTGAGATGTGAGATTTACCCACACTTGTCATACTTAATTGTTTTTTGGAGTAATAAATTTACCGACCCTTTTACCCCCAAAAAATTAGTGCGGAATAAAGTAATTTTAATTGAATGACAAAGTGTAGTGATTTCTCACTAAGTTTAATAAAAACCAAAGTTGATGTTTAACTATGAATTTATCATCTCTCTTAAATGTGTATCACATTAACTGTAACTTGTAAAAGATGAGTGTTTACTCTTTTGAAAAAGTCTCTTTTATAGGAAAAGATCGAGGTGCATACTAGTGTTGTAATAGGGTCATGCTAAGCATTTAATTGTATAGTACAACTCCCAATCTTGCCCCTTCCTAAACTTGGTCCCGATACACATCTTTACGTGTCTTTGGTTGTTTATGTTATGTACACATTGACATTACTCATAAAATTAGCCCCCCGCTCTACTCCATGTATTTTTCTTGGCTATCCATCAAACCACTACGAATTTTGTTGTCATAACCTTTCCACCAACAAAATCATCATTTCCCATCATGTCACCTTTGATAAGACAATTTTTCCATATGGGCCCGTCACACCTAATGATGCCCCTTTCTACAAATTTCTAGACACCACTCCAAACCTTATCGCTCGCTGTATTCTCCAACAACCAACCCCTAACCCAAATATCACTGACCCAATCCTATTCCAAATACCATTGGTCCGACCACCACACCAGTTCGTACCGGCCCAACACCACATGTCTAGCCTGCCATCCCATCTTCCCTCCTTCATGCCACCACCCCACTCCCCACACCGGTTACTCCCGGCGCAATTACTCATATCCCTCCCACCACCAGCCCACACCCTAATCCTAATACCATCGACCCAAACATCACACCGATTACTACCAACCCAACACCACATATCCTTCCCAACCCACCTCATTCTCTCGTGCCTAGTTCTACCGCTCCTAATCCTCTTCCAAACCCAACCTCAACTCATCATATGGCCACACGTTTTCATGTTGGTACTAATAAAAATAATCCACGTTATAATTTTTTATGTTTCTACTATTTATCCCATTCCAAAGTCATACACTCTCGCAATAAAAGATCCTAATTGTCAACTTTCTATTTTTGATAATTACAATGTTGTGGAAAACAAGAAGGGGGGGGGATGAATAGTTTTACCGATTAAAACTTTGTTTTAAAATATTTAGATCGACTTATGTTAATCCATTTGGATGTGTATGTTGGACGTTGATAGATAGATATATAAATGTGTAATGAAATATAAAGAGTAAAGAGCACATAACCACGACACGAGTGTTTATAGTGGTTCGGCTACAAGGACACCTTCCTTGCCCTACTCTACTCCCCGAGTCACCTACTCGAGAGTTCGTAATCACTACACGTGTAACATATTGGATTTACCAAACACATCAAATCATGATATAAAGTGGCGTATGACTATAGTTTTAGAGAGAGAAAGGTTAGAGGTTTAGGGAACTTAGTGAGAGAAAGTGAAAGTATTATTATGAGCTCCAACCCTCTACCTTGGGAGGTAGAGGGTATTTATAGTATCATACATAAACGCCACCTACGGGCTGTGGATCAGGCATATAGTGGGTAAAGACCCGTCCGTCCTCCACGGTGAAACTTAACTAAATACTACCTAACATTAAATAACTACGACTACGAGCTTTCTAACGATTACATATACTTGAGGTGACCTACACTTTAATAACGGGATTTACTAAATCCTAACAATCTCCCCCTAAGGGAGGTCACCTCAAATTACATTGAATACAAACAGATATTACATTAAGATTGTTCTTGGATTCTTGTTAAAGTTCTTTGCTCTGTAGCCCGTAGTCTTTGATTCTTCATGTTTTGCATGTTTGGTTAAATCGAGTGGAGGTCTTTAACTGATCCACGTGATAATGAGTTTTGAGCCAGCTTTGAGATCATCAGCTACCATAAATCTCTGACTCTTCCTTTGTAGTGTTGACATTATGTGATTTGTGACTTTTGGACCGACATGCTCACATTCTGGATCATGATATCTTCTCATCAGAGTAGCGGAAGCTTTAGTTGATTCAAGATATTTGCAGCAGCGTAGCAGAAGCATGGAGTGAAAATATCAGAGTCGTTGATGCACTTATCATGATTTCTTTAGAGATGAATGTGTTGTGTGAGCATGCGGCTATGGATTGACCTCTCCATTCTGATCAGCTGCAAACGTTGGGTGTACCTGCATACAACAGTTAGCAATAAAGCGCACGAAAGTGTCTTTGATCACTTTCGTTGAATTGAGGTACACGGCCCACGGTTCCCCGTTGATCAGTACAAGTATTGCCTGTGATCAGGTATAATTATGAAGAATCTCCTTGACAGGGTTTCGCAGCTGTTCTAGCTGTTCTCAAACCGGAACGTCTCAAATAAGACAACACGGAGTGAGTGAACCATCGAATTTGAGATTCACTGATTGATGAAAAGAGATTTGAAAAACAATCGTGTACTGCTCAATAAAATGTTTTTGCAATACAACGAAGGTTTTAAGGAAAATCAGTTATCAATCTTAAACACCTTTTATTTTTGAAATATTAATACACAGTCGATGTGCTAGGGAAAAGAATTTTAAGCACAACGACCGGTTTTTCAAAGGTATCCGTTAATCCATCATCTAAACCAGGATTGATTCATAATTTTGAATCGCCCCATTGTTTCTGTTCAGTTGTGATATGGTTGATCTATTGGATAGATCTCACATGCCACCTACCGAGAGCTTGTATGATGTTGGCTCTAGAAGGTTTTCTATTGTCATTGTGAGTATGTTTGCATATCACTCAGATGTTTTGGCAATACCACAAGGATAATGCGTAGGACTCTTAAAATATGATCTCTCTTTCCACATTGTGTGAAACAGAGAGTCTTCATCAATTTAGTGTCATAAAGAGATATTGTGGATGATCTCTTGGCTCTAGACTCAATAGTGCACTTTGGTTTCCTATGCTGGAGACTAGGGAGAGGGTCTCCTTCTTCAATATCAACAATCTCTAAAAGACATTCGATAGATTATGTAGGTTCCCCGTGAGAATGAAACAAGCCCTTTGATACGCTTACACAGCGCGTTCGGGGTCAAAGGAACTTCCTTTTCGTCGAGCAAGTTTTTCAACACCCTAGGCAGTGAACCTAATCGTTGTAGTGTAGTATTAGGGTAAGCCACGGGTATTGATATCGTTCTCTAGGGGAATAGGAATGCTAGTGAGAAGTTACTACGCTAAGGTTAAGGTTGAGGAAGATTATTTTTTATCTTTTTTATGTTTTTTTAGGAAACTGAAAGGTACGAATCTCGGGTATTGGATTTGGGGGGTTGGTATTTCTACCGATTACTCTACTATCATCTAATTATCTAAACTAAGGTGGTGGTAGTCTATGTCTAATTAATGTGTGCTCGTATGATAGTTTAAAGATGTGTTTACTTAGGTTTTACTACTCCTTAATTATCTCCTATTGATGGTTGAGTTGTCACGTCTTATTCTTAGTTGCGTTGTGTGTCTAAAATTGTAGGGTATGCGTTTCTCCCTAACTCTTTGAACTTACCAAAGGGTCTCGTCTACAAAACCCACTAGGGATAATAAACTCTTACTCTAAGGCACTCTTTGGATGGTTTAGCTTACAACTACTCAGGTAATTATATTCTAAGGTTCACAAAGATGAATCAAGCATTAAGTACACAACGAATGACCTATCGCATTACTAGATCATTGATCAACTAAGATAAGAAACAACCAATCAATATTCAATAATTAAGTTTCATACTCCCTAAGCAAACACACAAATAAATTAGCCGGACATGGAGAACATGCAAGCATACACACAAATAATCAAAGACATAATTGAATTGATGAAGTAAATACTTATCTTGATGTAAGATAGGGTTTGAAACCCTAAAATACTGTACAACACACCCTTGGTTCGGTTTTAGGTTTTTACTCCACAAAAGACACTCTAAAACTGAAAAATTCGGATTCTATATATAATATTACATATGCGACGGCGTCACCTTATGTTTTGTGACGCCGTCATTAAGGTTTCGTCTTGGCCACGTTAACCTTGCGACGGCGTCACCTTATGTCTGTGACGCCGTCCTCTTCAGCTTCTGACGTCGTCTGGGTCGCATCTAGGTCGTCTGAGTAGCAACGACCTACTCTTTTAAAGCCCGACGTCGTCACTTGAAAATAGGGTTTTTGGCTTCTGTATCGTCACAAAAATCCTCCGACGGCGTCGCAATTAACACCTGACGCCGTCGCCTTCTGTTTTCAGCAGCTTTGAATGTATCGATTCTGACTTTGGCCATTTTCTTCGTATATTCGCGCCTTTTCGTCCAAATAAGTGCCATTCCAGCATTTTGCCTTCAAGAGACCTAAAAAGTGAAAATGAACGATATTAAGCAATAACGGATACAAAAATGATCAAATAAGGGCTTAAACGACCCCTCAAAATGGTACCTTTTAAAACCTTATCAAATATCCCTACACTTGTTATTTGCTTTTCCTCAAGCAAATGTGCTTTTAGCCAATTAATTTATAAGTTAGGGGTCATGGAGCATTGATTTAAAACGGTCCACAACACATATAAGCCCCGCAAAAGTCATAACAAGCACAGAAATTACATACTAGCACCTCACATGGGGTGTTTGGATACTCACATCTCTCTCGGGTGTATATATGAAATATAACAAATAGGAAATAGAAGATAAACACTCATTAACCGGTCCTAGTACATAGATTACCATAGGCTTGAGAATAGATCAAACCTCCATCGCTTTGGCATAAGCACCTAGGAAAGACTATCAAAGAGGTCTTTTAAAGGGTTGTAATGTTAGGCTTACGGTAGGGAAACAAGGGTTTGGTGGGATAGGCTATTTAGTGGTGGCAAGTCAAAAATCTCTATGTTAAATGCATACGAAGAATGGCGTTGCTAAGCCAAGACTCGATACTCTAAAACTCTAGGTAACGGAAATAAACAAACATAAATTTAAAGGATAGATGTAGGATGGTAGCCCGTATGGTTTTTTTTTTTTTTTTTTTTTTTTTTTTTTTTTTTTTTTTTTTTTTTTTACTCTATTTTTTTTTCTCTTTTCTCTTTTTTTTTCGATTTTTTTTTTTTTTTTTTTTTTTTCATACACTTTTACTCTACCATCCTCTACGGTAACATCAAAATGATAGGGATTTATAGGCACATCCCTACACTTGAGTTTTTATTACTCTAACACTAATTTGACCCGAATTGAAAAGATCAAAACACTTGGGGTACATTATTACGCAAACAAAGGGAATTTGAATTTAACGTTCCCTTCCCGTCATTTCATAAACTTTAACTTTTCCCATGAATCCCAATCGTCCCAAAACTGTATACAAAGGATATGACTCGACTTAGCAACTCATACAAGCAACCAGATAATTGAACTAAGGGTTTAGGGTGATAACAAACATTTGCACTAAAAGTGAGTGCATAAGGGGTAGGCTAAGGCGATTTGGGTGTATATTTGGGGGTGGGGTGTAAACAATGCTCTTCATTGATATTCCGGAAAAACCGAAACATCACGAGAACCGCGAAAAGGATAGGCTCTGAGGGGTTAACTAGGGGTATCGTGTACTAAAGATGAGTACAACGCAAAGGGTGTGGGGGAATTACTCAACCGATGTGGAAAAAGTAATTATATTACGGGTATCAAACAAGGGTTATCCTAATGCCTCTTATCATTTAGTTATTCCTAACTACACAAGTGTAGTCTCACTTGCGATCTCGGAATGCATCACAAAACAAGTTCTAGAATCTAATATACTACCGGTTCACACTCTAAGCATTGAAGATGAATGCTTTAATTCCTACTAATCTAAGGGTGATCCTCACATTTTGGGTGGAATTTGGGTGGTAAAGGGTTTTTTTGTGCTAGTCATATAACTTTCTATCCGTGAGACGCTTTTGTTAAGACTAATGGCCCACTCCTATATGTCATGAAAAATTTTAAATTTGGTGCCAAAATTACCCTAACCGACATTTTCTCATGGTTTATTACACAATCACAATTGGACAAAGCAAATAATCAAGGATAAGCATAGTTTCAAAGTTCCCATTTTATTTTCCCTCCCTACACTTAAACTGAACATTGTCCCCAATGTTCCCCGAAAGTATCAAAGTAATGATTAAAGAAGGTAATCAAAAACGAAAGAAACTAATACTCCCCTGATTAGCTCGGTAGGATCCGTGTAAAGTGGTGGTTAAATCCTTTCCAAGAAGAATTATTGCGTGAAAAGCTCCTTAATCTTATGTAACTTCTTCTTGATAAATTAAACCTGCACACTTGAAGAAAACAAACGAAACCTTCGCGTAAAATCGGCGGTAATAATATATATAAGACTCGATTTAAACTAGGATATAATGCTTGTGGAATGGATGTTTACAGATTTTCTAAGAAAATTAAGACCTGGAAAATTCCAAAAATTTATAAGTAGCTCAGAAAACGAGAAAAAAAATAAAATAATCTGATGTTTTTACTCCTTCCTGACGCCGTCAGGTTGCAATCCTGACGCCGTCAGGTTATCCTGACAAAAACTGTTCTGCGATTTTCTGAAAAAATTCTGAAAAATTTACATCTTTAGAATCTGGAAAAATTTCTGCAAAAACATCCATTATGACTCGATACAAGCATTTGACTCGAACAAACAAACATATATATCTTTTATTTAATTGTTATTCTCATGTTTACGTTTTTTTTGAAAACGTGTGTAATCCTCCCTACACTTATCCCTTATGTAAAATACCTTTATATGCAATTTAGACGAGGTTAAAAACAAGATAAAGCATTTTTACAAATTTAAACATGAGGATAAACATTCAATAAAAGATATATGACACTAACAAGCAAACAATTAAGCATGGGTTGCCTCCCACGAAGCGCTTTTCTTTATTTAAGAGTCTTGTAGCTAGACTCGTAGTCGTGCTCCTACGTACCGATATAAGTAAGTCTATCCTCAACAATGTCGTAAGGATCAAACTTATCATTCAAGTTCCTAGTAGTACGCTCGGTTAAATATGTCTTTTCAAACTTCTCACCATCGGGATCATAGATTTGTATCCTAATGTGCCACTCTCCATTACCATCACTAGGCGGTCTATCCCAATCCCATTTGTGTTTAGATTCCTCAACTTTCCACTTATTCATGACAAGGTTAACGGGCAAGCTTCCTAGGAACTCGGTCATCTTCCTAAATACTAAGGCGTCCTCGAATGGGTTCACTTCCATGTCCCTAGCCATTTTTTTTTCTTGGAAAGTTGCTTTACTAGTGAAGGCTTTATCTAGGTAAAAAGGTCTTTGGGGGCCTATGAGGTTCTTATCAATCCAAGGTCCATATCTAGAAGGCTCTCTATCTAACCAAATCTCTTGTGGGATTTCCTCATCCTTGTAGTACGTATGCTTTTTGACATCGTAAACTGATCTAGCACTCCCCTCTCCTACCACTATCTTGGACATCTTACAATCGATGATGGCACTAGCGGTAGCTAAAAATCCTCTTCCTACTAGTAATGGGCATGTCGGGTCCTTATTCATGTCTAGCACATGAAAGTCAGCCAAAAGAGTCAACTCTCCTATGTGTACTACCATGTCCTTTATTATTCCTACCGTCCGCTAGACCTAAGATGGTTTCCGTTGGTTCTATTTTACCTAAGTTAAGGCTTCTATGGAGGGACAACGGAACAAGATTGATGCATGACCCTAAGTCGGCTAGAGCGTCGAGTGGTTTGGAAGTTCCAAGCCTACACGGAAGAGTGAATAGCCCGGGATCGTCTAACTTCTTAGGTAAGTTGTTTCGCATAAAAGCGGACCCATGTTTTCCAAGCTTAAGTTCTAACTCATATTTTTCTTTCAAAGCATTATAATAAGATGCATGAGCTAAGACTTCAAGAATCGGTTTTTCTTGATGGAGTTCCTTGTACTCCTCCTCTAAACTAGGTTTGGATTCTTGGCTGACAGGTTTCTCAAGAGGGGGTTCTACCAATGGTGTCGGGCCTTGGTACCTCTTGGATGGCTTGGAACCCTTTTTGATAGCATTTACCGAGTGAACCGTCGGGTGTGAGGGGCATGGTTGTGCATTCTCCCTTAGTGAACTAGAACATGAAGTCGACGCAATCGAATTCACTTTTGGGTTCTTTATGGTATCACTTGGGAGTGCTCCAACTTCCCGTTCATTGAAGGCTTTTAAGAGGGCATCAAGCTTGTTTGTCATCTTGCTTTGTTTTTGTTTAAAATCGGCTTCAAGCTTATTCAATCGAGTCTCTTGGGATGACAAAAATCTAGATGCGATTGCCTCAAGATTAGTGGGGTTCCTGGTATTAAGAGAATTGAACCTAGTGGGTGAACTAGATGAGCTTTGGGGTGTGCTTGAGTTTTGGTTCCACTTAAGGTTAGGGTGATTTCTCCATGAGGGGTAATACGAGTTTCCTAAGTTGTTTTTTTCGAGTTTGAAAGTGTACCACTTCTCTCCCGCTCCGTCGGTACGCATGGAGGCGTAGTCCGCAAAAGCTTGTTCGGGGAGCCTTGTGCAATCACGAGTGTCATGGGGACCACTGCATAACTCACAAGGTAGAGTGATTTGATTCACTTAACGTGAGGACTTAGGATTTTTGTAGGAACTCATGAGGAATTTAACTTGATCTTCAAGTTCGATCATCCTACGGTCGGAAGGTTGTGAGTCGATGGAAGGCAAGGAGATTGCCTTGACGGTTTTAGGTAGCTCACGGGGGTCATCCCAACTTTCGTTGTCGTAGAGGGCAAGGTCCTCTATTATACCCCATGATTCTTCCACGGTGATATCACTAAGTTTTCCACCGGCCACTTGGTCAATGGATCGCTTAGTGGAGAAGTTGACATGATCATAAAAGATTTGGACTTGGAGCCAAAGATCAATGCCGTGATGAGGGACTTTATGAAGTAAGTCCTTGAATCGGGTCCATGCTTTGTAGAGAGATTCACCTTGACGTTGTTGGAACATCAAGATGTCATTCCTAAGCTAAGTGGTTCTCCCCGGTGGGAAAAATTGAGCAAGGAAGCGAGAGGTAAGATCATCCCAACTTGAGATGGAGCCGGCGGGAAGTCGCTCAAGCCAATTACTAGCTTGGTCCCGTAGAGAGAATTGGAAGAGACGCAGGCGCGTAGTCTCCCGAGTAGTAGCATCAAGGTCGATGGAATCGACAATTTTGAGGAAATCCCTCAGATGCTGATTTGGATCTTCGAAACGAAGTCCATGGAATGCACATCCGTTTTGCACCAACCGGATGGTGTCGGATCGCAGGGCCGTAGTTTGGGCTTGGTCGGGAAGCTCAATGGTGTTCCTATAGCCTAGGTGGCTTGGTCTTGAGTATTCACCAAGAGTACGGGCTCTTGGCGGGTCATTTGGTGGTGGGTTGATGAGTGGTGGTTGGTTATCACCTTCCATGATGAAAAGTGATGGGGTTACGAACAAAGGTCACGAAGAAGGGGGATAGACTAAGAGAAAGCTAAAATTGAGAAAAGTTTACTTGATAGGAATCAAGCAAAGAACCTAAACGAGGTGGACTACTAAATAGCTATTCTATTCCCCGGCAGCGGCGCCAAAAACTTGATACGCTTACACAGCGCGTTCGGGGTCAAAGGAACTTCCTTTTCGTCGAGCAAGTTTTTCAACACCCTAGGCAGTGAACCTAATCGTTGTAGTGTAGTATTAGGGTAAGCCACGGGTATTGATATCGTTCTCTAGGGGAATAGGAATGCTAGTGAGAAGTTACTACGCTAAGGTTAAGGTTGAGGAAGATTATTTTTTATCTTTTTTATGTTTTTTTAGGAAATTGAAAGGTACGAATCTCGGGTATTGGATTTGGGGGGTTGGTATTTCTACCGATTACTCTACTATTATCTAATTATCTAAACTAAGGTGGTGGTAGTCTATGTCTAATTAATGTGTGCTCGTATGATAGTTTAAAGATGTGTTTACTTAGGTTTTACTACTCCTTAATTATCTCCTATTGATGGTTGAGTTGTCACGTCTTATTCTTAGTTGCGTTGTGTGTCTAAAATTGTAGGGTATGCGTTTCTCCCTAACTCTTTGAACTTACCAAAGGGTCTCGTCTACAAAACCCACTAGGGATAATAAACTCTTACTCTAAGGCACTCTTTGGATGGTTTAGCTTACAACTACTCAGGTAATTATATTCTAAGGTTCACAAAGATGAATCAAGCATTAAGTACACAACGAATGACCTATCGCATTACTAGATCATTGATCAACTAAGATAAGAAACAACCAATCAATATTCAATAATTAAGTTTCATACTCCCTAAGCAAACACACAAATAAATTAGCCGGACATGGAGAACATGCAAGCATACACACAAATAATCAAAGACATAATTGAATTGATGAAGTAAATACTTATCTTGATGTAAGATAGGGTTTGAAACCCTAAAATACTGTACAAGACACCCTTGGTTCGGTTTTAGGTTTTTACTCCACAAAAGACTCTCTAAAACTGAAAAATTCGGATTCTATATATAATATTACATATGCGACGGCGTCACCTTATTTTTTGTGACGCCGTCGTGTCGCCATCATTAGGGTTTCGTCTTGGCCACGTTAACCTTGCGACGGCGTCACCTTATGTCTGTGACGCCGTCCTCTTCAGCTTCTGACGTCGTCTGGGTCGCATCTAGGCTTTCTGAGTAGCAACGGCCTACTCTTTTAAAGCCCGACGTCGTCACTTGAAAATAGGGTTTTTGGCTTCTGTATCGTCACAAAAATCCTCCGACGGCGTCGCAATTAACACCTGACGACGTCGCCTTCTGTTTTCAGCAGCTTTGAGTGTCTCGATTCTGACTTTGGCCATTTTCTTCGTATATTCGCGCCTTTTCGTCCAAATAAGTGCCATTCCAGCATTTTGCCTTCAAGAGACCTAAAAAGTGAAAAGGAACGATATTAAGCAATAACGGATACAAAAGTGATCAAATAAGGGCTTAAACGACCCCTCAAAATGGTACCTTTTAAAACCTTATCACCCTTTTAAGAGGAACTTGAGTAGCTTGGGAAGTTTAGTGCAGTGCGTCACTGGGTCCATGACGTCTTGTCTTCAATACCAGTGTTACCTTAGTAACAACCAGTAGCATATGTATTGAACCCGGTTTTTGCCCTAAGGTTGAATTATTGGAGGGCTATTTCTTTTCACCCTTTTCTCATTCAATTCTTTTTCATTCTTCAACCCCTTCAGTGCTTACCGAGACTTCATAACTAGAACCTTGTTGGGTTTATTCCAGTACTGGCTCAGCCTCAGTCCGCACTCTTCCCGTTTCTCACTTTTCTCCTTTTTTCATCATACCTAAGGACTTTTACACTATCTAGTGGATTGTCCCTGGGTAGATCCCTCCGGTTCTGGCGGGATCGTGGGAACGAATACCTAACCTAACCATCCTTATATCACCTTACAAAAAGTAAATTTGGTCGGTCTTTTTGGTATTGTTCATCTGCCATTGGAACCAATTGAAAACCATTTGAAAAACAATCCAGATACTTGCGATAAATTATCAAAGCATTTTGTACCTGAATAGTTTTTGATATTTCAGAAAATGAGCTCCCCCTCAACATGTGCATCTAATATTTGAAATCATTTTGGCACATGGAGGCAAGAGGAAGAATTCAATTCATTGATAAGCATTTTCTAAAAATATCTACATCACCTTCCCGATCAAGATTAGTACTTTTGATACTTAGTTAAAGATATTTTTGGGAAAGAATGTGGTTTTCAAAAAATTGCTCCCCCTCAATACGTGCATCGAGATTCGAAAGTGTTTTGCACATATAAGGGAAAACCTGCACATTGAAACAAATCAATCACGTTTCAATCCTTTTTGGTTTGAAATAGATGCTCCCCCTTAACATGTGCATGGAAAATTTGAAATCGTTTGGCACATGTAGGGATGAGAGCTTACTAATCACTTATAAAACCATTTATCGAATTATCAGTTTAAATCCAATTTAAATCACAAATTCTCCCCCGATCACAATTTTCAAATCATTTGAGATTTGTGATCTCTGTAGATTTAAATTGATTTTGAAAGCTTTTGAGGAGAATTGTGACTTGCTTGTGAAAACATTTAACCGATAAGGATCAAATTTGAGACTTTAAACTCCAACGATTAAACATGCTTGAATATCTTTTGAAAACATGACATAAGCCTTGGTCTGAACCAATTGTATGACAAATAACCTTTTGATTTAAATGAAATCATTCTCTCCCTCAATCAATGACATAAGTTGTTGATTGAGAGATAGAGATTTTGACAAATGTCAAGTCCAGATGATTTTCAAAAATTGAGTCTGAGTTATTTTTTATTAGTTTTCATTAGATAACAAATATTTTTCAGAAGAATTTATAGAAGGAAAAATATTTGTGAAGGAAACATTTGTCTTTTTAGTGACAAACATTTGTTTTAAGAATCAGAGCATGAGATTTGAAAAATAAGATAAAGAATGGCTCTGTTCTTTCTTTAAAAACGGGGTATAGTCTAAAATGACTATAAGCCTTGGTCTTTCTTTCTCTCAATTTTTTTTTAATATGTACATTCGAACTTCATCTAAAGACCCGTGTCACTCTTTGAATGACAACACAAAGACCGTAGATGAAATCGAATGAAAGAAAAGATGGGAAAAAAATATATTTAGCTTTTTCAAAGATTTTCTAATTTTTATGGATTTTTTGAAATTTTATATTTTTCTATTTTCTTTTGAGGGTTTTATAATTTTGTATTTTACTTTTTGAATAAATATATACAAGAGATGAATGAAGAAAAAACTTTTACTCCTCTTAAAGACGTTTGAGTGTTTCCGGTTGTAGAATCTTTAGACCAAGTCGTGGAAGGATAAACTCAAAACGTTCTCTAGGAAGAGCTTTGGTGAAGATGTCTGCTAACTGGTATTTAGTCCTCACAAAATAAAGTTCCACCACACCGTTCTCCACTTGCTCCCTGATGAAATGATGTCGAATGTCGATATGCTTTGCTCTTGAATGTTGAACGTTGTTGCATGAGAGAGCAATAACACTTTTGTTGTCAGATAATTAGGATCTCATCTATAGGATTTGAGCACAACAAGATGACATGGCTATGTATTCAGCCTCTGTAGAGGATATAGAAGTACTCATTTGTTTCTTTGAAGACCAGCTCACAAGCTTATCACCCAAAAACTGAGCACCTCCAGATGTGCTTCGACGTGTATCTTGACATCCTGCATGGTCAGCATCTGCATAGGCTGTTAGTGACATACCGGTGTCCTTCGAGTACCAAAGTCCCATGTTGATGGTTCTTTGGAGATACCGAAAGACCCGTTTAACCGCTTCAAGGTGCTTTTTAGTAGGCTTAGCCTGGTATCTAGCACACATGCATACATCGAATAGAATGTCTGGTCTACTGGCAGTAAGGTACATCAGGGATCCAATCATACTACGATATTTCGTTTGATCTACCATGATCCCTGAGTGGTCCTCATCCAGTTTGGTACGCTCCACCATGGGAGTGTCAACGGTGTCACAAGTATCAAATCCAAATTTCTTTAAAATTTCATTAGCATATTTAGATTGATTGATAAAAATGCCTCTGGGACTTTGTGAAATTTGTAATCCCAAGAAAAATGACATTTGTCCCATCATAGACATTTGAAATTTGGAACCCAATTCATTTGAAAAGCGGTCACATTCATTGGGGTCAGTTGAGGCAAAAATAATATCATCAACATAGATTTGAACGTAAATTAAGTGTTTGCCTGACTTTCTGGTAAACAATGTCGGATCAACTGCTCATTTGCTGAATCCAGTAGATAGAAGAAACTTTGATAGCATATCGTACCATGCCCTTGGAGCTTGCTTCAAACCGTAAAGAGCCTTCTTCAAGCGATAGACATGAGTAGGATGCTTTGGATTCACAAAACCTTCCGGTTGGCTGACGTATACGACTTCTTTAAGATCTCCATTAAGAAAAGTCGTCTTTACATCCATCTGATAGACTACCATGTTCTTACTTGCAGCATTAGCCATGAAGATTCTGATTGCCTCGATATGTGCAACTGGAGCAAATGATTCTTCAAAGTCAATACCCTCCTCTTGACGGTATCCTTTTGCAACTAATCGAGCCTTGTTCTTTAATACATCACCATGCTCATCAAGTTTTACTTTGAAGATCCACTTTAGAGCAATGATCATAGCACAGTCAGGAGCAGGCACTAATTCCCATACATCTAGTCGATTGAACTCATGAATTTCTTCTTGCATGGCATTGAACCAGCTGTCTTCATTCATGGCAGTTTTAACATCTTTTGGTTCGATCTTAGAGAGTATGGAGTTGAAGAAGCACCATAAGGCATCAGTTGCAAGTTGTTTACGAGTGGATACTGGACGAGAGGGGTTTCCAATGATGTTGTCCAATGGACGGTCATGTGTCCATTTTCTAAGGTGTTCATGTGGTTGTTGTTGAGGAACTGAAGTAGCAGAGTCATTTTCTCCTGATGAAGATGGTTCTGATGATGGTTCAGGAGCAAATAAGTTCTCAAAGGGAGCATCTTCAGGAGTAGCAAAGGGGTTATCTCCATCATAGGTGCCAGAAACAATTCCATGATGTACACTCGATGATTGAGGATTTGATGATGAGACAGATTGATCAGCAGCAGGTGCTTCTTGACTCAATGACATAGAAACTGAAGGGTTATCTACGTTGACAGGGATAGGAGCAGCCTCTGTTGATGGATTTGAGAGATCATTAGCAATTGGCTCATAGTGTTCATCAAACATTGGATCAAAAAATTTCTTCAAATCATCTTCTAAAGGAGGTACATAAGGAGTTGCTGGTGAGGGATTTTGTACAAGAGAAGAACTAATGGGACTACTTGATGAAGGTTGTGATGCGGGTCCAGAACTTGATTGTCCTGGAGCCATTTGCCCAGACAGCTCATCGAACGTGACGTGAATAGTTTCCATGATATTTCGAGTTCTTTTGTTGTAGATTCGGTAACCCTTCTTGTTTGATGCATAACCCACAAAAACTCCAATGTCTGCCTTGGATCTTAATTTACCTAAATTTTGACCGTCATTCGTTGGATAGCACAAAGCACCAAATACACGAAGGTAGGAGAGATCAGTTTTTCGTTTATGAACAAGTTCGTATGGAGTTTTTGCATGAGTAGTGTGTATGAGGGAACGATTTTGGGTGTAGCAAGCAGTGGCAATGGCTTCAGCCCAAAGAAACATTGGAACCTTTGAATAAATTAGCATAGTTCTTGCAGCCTCAACAAGGGTCCGATTTCGTCTTTCAACTACACCATTCTATTGAGGCGTGCGTGGAACACTTCTTTGATGACTGATTCTAATGCTTTCATAGAATTGACATAGGTCTTTGTTAACAAACTTAGTGCCATTGTCTGTTCGAATAATTCTAACAGTCTTGTTAAGTCGAACCTGAAGCTGCTTGATAAGTTTGATGATGACATCTGGAGTTTCATCCTTTGTCCTCAAAAACTTTACCCAAGTAAATCGAGAGTAGTCATCAACAATGACTAAAATATATTTCTTCCCATTTATAGTTTGCACTCTCATTGGTCCGCACAAATCCATATGAAGGGTATGAAGAACTTCCATAACTGAGTTTGCAGGTTTGGGTTTGTGGGCATATTTTCTGCTTTTTCCCAATTGGCATGCTGAACAAAGATGATCTTTTTCATACTTTAATCTGGGTAAGCCTCTTACAAGGTCCTTTCTGGAAAGATCATTAATGGTGCCGAAGTTCAAGTGATTGAGACGACGATGTCATAACCATGACTTTGTTTTCGAAGCCTTTGACAACAAGCAGATTGGAGAAGACTTCATCATGTCTTCGATAGAGATGGTGTATAGATTTGAACCCCGTGTTCCTCTTAAAAGTTCCACACCATCAAGTTCTCTAACGAAACAAGTATGTTTTCTAAAAGCCACCTCTAGATCGGAATCACAGAATTGACCAACAGAAAACAGGTTATGACCAAGACCTTCTACATAATATACCCTGGAGATTACACTATCACCAACAACATAGTCTCCATAACCCATAATTGCACCAAAATGGTTGTTCCCGAATCTAACAGTCCCGATGAATTTACTCACGAAGTTCATGAGCCGCGAGCGATCTCCAGTCATATGCTTGGAACAGCCTGAGTCCAGGTACCACATAACGATTTGAACGATCTGCAGTTGAACACAGACAAGAATGGATAACTGGATAATTGTGAACCCCATGCAATAATGGGTTCCACTTGGTTAGACAAAGAGATTGGAACAACCATATCAGAAACAAAGTCAATAAAATCATTAGTGGTAGATGCCGGGCTAGTAGAAACAGTAGATCTATTCAAAGCATGTTCACTTCTTAAAGGTATAGTTCTACCAGTGGGCATCCATTTCCTAACGGGCATTGACTTAGGAAATTTAGGGCACAACTCATTAAGATTAAATTTTTGGCCAGTAGGTATCCATTGATAACCTATATTACTAAATTTTCTTCCTGTGGGTTTCCAATGTTTTCTAACCTTCTTCCGCCTTTGCTTTCTAGCCTTCTTAGCTTGATTTTTGGCATTAACAATTTTAACTGGGTATTTAACAGTATTAATAAAATCATTCACACCACATACATGATTAGTAACAGACACCAAGCAATCATCATTCATGTTGGATCTTGACAACCAAGAAGATATAAGCAATCATCATGTTGGAGTGAGATGGTCACTTGACAACCAAAAGGTTTAAGGTAGTGAATGGAGTGAGATGTCCCAAGAACTTCCAGTCCAAATTTTATGCCGATCCAACGGTTAACGAAGAAGATATAAGCCGTCAAAGTCTGCTGAAAAAGTTCCGTAAGGATACTTCAGCACTGTTTTGAAACAGTCATATCTTCTTCGTTAACCGTTGGATCGGCATAAAATTTGGACTGGAAGTTCTTGGTATATCAAGGAAGGTTTCCACCGGAGGGATCGTCGATCTGAGCCTCTGACAGAAAGTTATAAGGTCTAGAAAACTGCTGCAGACACACTTTGAAAAAGAAAACAAGCAACAGGAATAAAGGGGTTGTTATTCGGATCAGTTTATTGGCGTGAAGCTGTTTGATGAAGGTCATTTTCGGTTTTTGAAGATCAGTCTCTGTAAGGTGAAAGGTACGGATCTCATATTTAATTTAGTAATTATCGTCAATCACAAAGTCCAAGATTCATTATTAATTAAAGAGACATTGTTCCTATAAAGACTCGTTATTGTTTAACGAGATACATGAATGTGGTCCTCACTCTTTTGAATTTGAGATTCTAATTCCTACACACCTGGAAGTGATGAGAATAGTATGAAACTTATATGCTTTGATGTACATGATGTCATATGTTGCTGCACAGATCTGGTTTATAACAGTTCAGTCATCATAGAGATGTTCTTCTTCTGATTCTTGCTGCAGATGTTCGAACGCCATCCTCTTAATGTGAAGTATTTGTGCTCAAGAAAATGGACCTTCCTAGCTCAGAAGTGTTTACGGAATGGGGAGGATATTGTTTGGAAATTTTCTCATAAGATGGTACAATCCTCAACAGCATTAACGATCTATCAAGGAAACTGGAACTTAACCTAGTCAAATTCCAGTTTAGGGGAGGATTGTTGGGAATTACGGTAAACTACTGGATCTGCTGAAGAGTTTCTACCGAAGAGTTTCTGCCGAAGAAGAATGGATTCTGCTGAAGTTATACTTCAGCTGAAGTGTTAAAGCAGAAATCGTGATTCTGCTGAAAGTGCGAATCCACGTAGGAGAGATAAGCGCAGTATGTAGTAAAAGTCAGCGCCGTATGAAAGATAGGTTGGCGTCGTATTGTATAGAGCTTACTCAGAATAAACAATATGATTAGTAAAACAATATGATTAGTTGCATGCTTGTCTAGATGCATGCGTTGTTTATGTTTGTATTAGGAGCGTACGTTGTAAACGCTCATGAGTCATTAGGGTTTCTTGCCTATAAAAGGAACCATAATAGTTTGTAATAGATAAGTTTTTCAAAATCTTTCAAGTCTTGTAAAATATCCGAAACATAGAGTTTCTATAATCAAAAGATCCATAGAGGATCTAAGAGTTCTTAGTTATTATAACTTGTATTTACATTCCGCTAAAGAATATGAGTTGTAGAGATTTTCTATTAGTTTGCTTGTGATTACATAGGCAACACTAACGATCTCCGAGTGCTTAAGATCTATCAAGGTCTTTGTGTTTTCAACAAAGCCTCAAACATCAAGACATCCTCAAATGTTCCAGAGTTTGATGCAGTTTTTGAAATAAACAAACGTGACGAACAGATTCAAGCTCACTGTAACACGATCAGAAAGTTGAAAGCCCAAATTTCACAATTAAAGGGTGAAAAGAACAATGTGATTGGCTCCCAAATGCCTCCTCCTTTAGATTCTCAATTTTCTCAAAACTTTCATCTTCAAAACATCATTAACATATTACAACAAGAAAATGAGAGTTTTTTGAAGAAAATGAAAAGGTCAAACGACAATTCAAAGAGTTATACGATTCAATGAAAGTCACTCGTGACAAAAACAATGAAAAAATAACTTCGTTACAAAAGGAAATTGAGAATCTGAAGAGTCAGGTAAAAGGGAAAATGCCACTTGTCTTTAATGAGAATGTTGCATCAAAGTCATCTGTTGATTCTAAATATACTGTGACTGTTAAATACATTCCTCCTCATCTTACAAATAACGAACTTGTGTTTCATAACTATTTCTTTCACCTTAAGGATAGTCTAGAATGTCTCTGAGTGATTGTGGACGAGGATTTCATAAATAAGCCCCTGGATAGTGAAATTAGGTTTGCTTTCATTCAGGCCAAACGATCTCAGGAGCTGTTAGAATGTTTAAGAGCAACATGTCCTAAATCCTTATGTGAGAAAGATAAAGCTGTGATGCCTTGTTCCATGCCTAGTGCTAAGTATGCAACCCATCTGATGCCCAGTACTAAGAAAGTAAACTTTAATGTGCCTTTAAGTAGCTCAGATCCCAACACTTCTAAACCTGAATTGCAAAAAGTAGCAAAACCAACTAATGTTCTCATTCCCTCTACAGGAGTAGAAAGTGACACCAAAGCGAGCATGTCAAAGCCTCAAGGCAACACAAAGAATGATAGGACCTTGCAAGCTAGGAATGTTCAGTGGAAGAGAGTAGAAGATCACCTTATGAAGAATTTCAATAAAACGAATCGTGTTGATTCTAGTGTTAGCTCTAAGTGTACTGTAATTAATGTGAATTCTGCTACCTTTGGCAAAACATGTGTTGGGAATTCTGTGAAACAGTGATTCTGCTGATCGGATTCTGCTGAAGAAGAGTTTCTGCTGAAGTACTATAAACATACAAAAGTAGGAACTATGCTGAAGTTATTCTTCTTCTCTTCAACATGATGGTACCTGCTCCTAGTTCCAACTAATTTCCATCGTCTCCTAGTTCCAACTACTTTCCATCATCTTGCACTCCCACTCCACCACATAACACTCGTCCCACTCCACCATGTTCTCAAACTAAGACTAGTAGTGTGATGGAGGATGTTCTTCATTCATTTGTTGCTGATTATGATACTCAGCAGTATCTTGCATATGAAGACTTTGATCAGTTGGACCCACTTGA
>BPTQ01000009.1:275972166-276330363 GCA_019973895.1 Chrysanthemum seticuspe
TTCTGAAGTGTTAAAGATTGTTGGGAAGGATTGTTGGGAAATTTTTGTCATTTGTTGGTACAATCCTCTAGTTCTGAAATTATTAAAGATCTGGAAACTGGAACTTAAATGATACAATCCTCTTGGCTTCTACAATCAGTATCATTTAAATTCCAGTTTAGGGGAGGATTGTTGGGAATTCTGTGAAACAGTGATTCTGCTGATCGGATTCTGCTGAAGAAGAGTTTCTGCTGAAGTACTATAAACATACAAAAGTAGGAACTATGCTGAAGTTATTCTACTGAAGCAGTGGAATCTGCTAAAGTACTGAAGCCGTGGAATCTACTGAAGTAGTGAAGCAGCTGAAGTACTGAAGCCATGGATTCTGCTAAAGTAGTGAAGCTATGGAATCTGCTGATGTAGTAAAGAGTGGATTCTGCTGAAGTTATATTTCTGCTGAAGTAGTAAAGCAGAAATCGTGATTCTGCTGATAGTGTGAATCCACGTAAGAAAGGCAGGCGTTGTATTATTTATATATTAGCCCATCTTTATTATTGTACTGCCCAAGGTAGCATGGGCATGTGCATGGGTCAAAACAAATGCTTAGTTGCATGTTTGTCTAGGTGCATGCGTAGTCTATATGTGTTTGCATTTATTTACTTGCATGCTTGTTCTTTTCCCAAGAAAGGGAATAGTGTTCCTTGTCTATAAAAGGAACTTAGGTCTATTGTATTGAGATAACTTTTTAACAAAAAAAAAAAAAAAAAAAAACATTCAAGGAAAACCTCTATAGAGAGGGTGTAAAGATCCATAGAGGATCTTTAGTTTTATTTGAAAAACCTTGTTGGTAACTTTGATTGTGTTCTTATTATTCCGCTGTGCATGTTCAATCATTGTTACTATACACTCTAGTTGAGTCCGGATCTTGGTTTTAACAAGCTTTGACATTTTCTTTGAGATGTTGATATTTTAGTTGCAAATCAAAATGTTCAACTTCTAGCTTAGAAAAATGTTTTACCAAATTATCGTGATCATCTTGGTCAATTTTCTCATTTAGTTTTGAGTTTTTGTTTTCAAGCTCAATGACACGATCATGGGAAACTTTCAAAGCAACAGATAATTCATGAAATTGAGAAGCAGTAATAGAATTCTTAGTAACAGTATAAAACACATCTTGAGCCACACAACTCAATACTAAGTTCTCATTTAAGATATGCAGATTCTTCCTTTCAATTTCATTATATTTGAGTTCCCGTTCATAATCATTGACCTCAACTATCATTGCATCAAATTCTTTTTCCATTTCTTTAATATCGGAGTCAATCCCTTTTTGGAGACTCTCAAATTGACCTTTTAACTGTTTAAAGAAAGGTATGACCTCAGTTAAATAGCACTCTTTAGTTTGCTCAAAACCCCTTTCCCCTTCAGTTATCCATGTAGGTGTGATTCTCTTCTTACATGTCTTCTCAAAATCAACGAATAGTTGATAAACAACATACAGGTTGATTAAGGTCTTGCTATTAGTGGAAATAGTTCTAAGGACTAAATGCATTGGTGTATTCGGAGGATACACAGTAGCTGCAGGCACTTTCCTAAGGGGAATGTTCGTTTCAACAAGTACATTTGCTTTTTGCTTATCCATATCTTTCTTCCAAAAAATTTGTTCTGGGGTTAATTGAGTTTGAGGCTTAAACATGTTCAGGGAGATCCAATTTTCTTTAGTGTAATCCTCAAACTCAATTAACCCCAGAACATGGATCTCCCTTAAACACTAAAGAAAATTGGATCTCCCTGAACAACGTGCTAAGTTTGGGTTAATTGGGTTTGAACGTTATGTTTTTCTTTTTACACTCAGGATCTTTTAGCTTCTTATCCATTTTCTCCCTATTGACTTCTTCTAATTGCATATCTTCCTTAGTGCACTCAGCGCAACTAGGTTTCTGCCTAGGCTTAAGGATTTCATTACCATCATATATTACCTTCTGAGCCTTTCTAGCCACTTTACCATATTCAGGATTGGGTTCCTTTACGAGGGGAACGATATGCTTATCGCTGAGAACTCTATGCTTAGTGATCATGTGAGCAGTCTGAATGGTATTCCCTTGTACGTACAACTTATTTTCAAGCTTGTTTTTCAATGTTTTTAGATTGGAAAAGTCATTCAAAAGTTTTGATTCCTTAGCATTAAATTCTTGTTTAAGCACTTTAACATTATCTTGGAGTTCTTGCTTTTGCTTAACAGTTTTAGAAAGCTTTTCTTGTAAGGAGTTTAACTCTTGTTTTAACAATTCTTCTCTAAAATTACTTTTTCTAATAATTGTACGCATTTGGTCATCCATTTCCTGCTCACGGGTAGTTAACTCAAACTTAGCACGTTGTTCATAAATAGCAACTTGTTCTTTATATGCATTCAGTTCAGAGATAACAGAATCATCAGGGGCACTTGCAGTGTATTCATCAAAAACATAGTCATCATTGACTGCAGAAGATGCATCACTTGGTACAATTTCAATCTCACTTTGCATCACATATTGATCATATGGGACAATATTACTATTATCCACATTATCAATATCTGATTCAGAAGTTTCATGAGATTGTACTTCGTTATGAATCTTTTGCTCATCAACTTCATCGTATAGTTTTAATACCTCTGAAATGATTGAATCTTTGGATGGACCAACCTGTTGTGGTGATGAGACCTTTGGAGAGACCATTGGAGAAATGCTAGCCATGAAGATTGTCTGGGCAGTAGGTTCATCATCGACATCAGAGTCAAATGCATCACAGTCAGCAACTTGAAAGGCATTTTGATGATTGTGACCTATTTCCTGAATTGGCCGCTCATCCACATCTGCATCATAGGTTTTGGCATTTCCCTCAGCAAGAAACAGTAACTCTTCTTCATCCAAAACAGCTCCACTGTCCTGAGCTTGTACCAGCAGCATCTTGTCCCTGAAATATTCTGCATTTTGAGGGCGTTTTGGAGATGTGCAGTTCCTTGCAATGTGTCCATCACCACCACAGTTGTAGCACTTGATTGGCTTTGCTTGTCCTTGATTTGCATTCCTTCCACGATTCTGATTAGCCACATACCCTCCACCTACTCCACCTTTTCCTTGTTCATACTGCCTTCCTTGAACTGGTTGCACCATAATCTTTCCATCTCTGACAAGAGCATGATTGTGTAGATTGGATGCAGTTCTGATTTCATTGTTAGTGTGTAAACTGTTAGTGTGTGGAGTGAGGTTCAAGTTTTGGTTAACCATAAGAGCCAGTTGATTGATGAAATGTTCGATGACTGCATCAGCATCAGGTTGCTTGAACCTTGGATCGGGAATGAGTTTGTGATTACCATTTCCAGTAGGTATGACTTGTGAAGCTTTGGTAGTAATCCCTACATTGGTGTAGAATGCTGTTGAGTCATTTGATGAGCTTTCCTCTCCCTGATTAGATTTGAACTTTTCAAGAATCATTCGTTCAAACATAGCATGTCTCTCATTCTGAAGCAGGAACGCATACAATTGCTCATAGTTAGTGTTCCTCAAACCTTTAGTTAACTTGACCGAAGTGACAAATTTGTGCCATTCGGGATTCATGTTGTTTACAAACTTTGAATTTAACTGAATATTTGGCATAGTCATTTTGATATTCCTCATGTCATTCACAAGCTTGTGGAACCTTACGTAATATTCAGTGACACTTTCCCCTGGTATCATCTTAAAGTGCTCAAAGTCATCATACAGTTGCAATTCTCTGTCTTCTTTAGTTAATTCAGAACCAGAGAGAAGCATCTTGACATTGTCCCAAACTGCCTTGGCTTCAGTGTTGTGATTGATTAACTTGTAGATGTCTTTTGGAAGACCCTGAAGTATAATGTTTGAAGCCCTGATATCAGCATCATATCTCTTTTTCTCCTTATCACTGAGCTCATCATACATCTTTGGCCTGTCCAAACATAAAATCACTGTTCCATCTGCAGCAGTTTCAAGTGTGTCTCTTGTAGTCTCAATCTGATAAGGTCCTTCATCAATTGATTTGAGAATGTTGACCCCATTTTCCTTTCCCAAACAATAAAACCTAATTCATTGAGCCCATGAGTCATAGTCAGTTCTGTCAAGCATGGGTGGACGAGTATCTGATCCAGCTGCTTGAACGTCCTCAGCTACAGAAGAGATGATTGTAGGCACGTTGGTAGACATGATTACAGATTTCACGGGATTTTATAACTCTATGATTAAACCGGGAAATAGATTCTTTCACGGGATTTTACTAAATCAAGAGAAAACCGTTTCAGAAACAATAATTAACCAAGTCGTTATAAACCTTGAAGACAAGTCGCTAAGTCACCAAGTCGCTAAGTATACAAGTCGCTTTAGTGGACAAGTCGCTAGGCTCACAAGTTGCTAGAGTGACAACTCGCTAGAAGCACAAGTCGCTAGTGATACAAGTCGCTAGACACAGGTCGCTAAAGTAACAACTCGCTAAGTGGGCAAGTCGCTAAAGAACAACTCGCTAGACTGAACAGTACGACCACTACTTTGTACTATATGTCGCTTTGTCTCAAAAGACAAGTCGCTAGGGCACAAGTCGCTTCCCACAATAAAGTCAAGTCGCTGAAGATTGTAAAGACAAGTCGCTAAGTTGACAAGTCGCTAGCCGAAATGGTACAGCCACTACTTTGTACTATTTGTCGCTTTTCTCAAAAGACAAGTCGCTAGTGCTCAAGTCGCTACCACAACAATGACAAGTCGCTGAATAATATAGATACAAGTCGCTACCAAGAATACTATTCCGAGACTCAAGTCGCTAGCTAGAAAAAGTTCAAAAACAACACTTTTCAATCCAAAACTAACCCAACCACACTGATTCAAGCCTTCCAAATCAAAACTTTAACACAAGAAATGATCCAAATGATGCAAATACCACTAAACTTTTTCAAACCCAAAAACCATATAAAACCACTAGAAATCCAAGAACATGTAAGAGAGATGATCAAACCATAGCTCTTGATACCATTTGTAACATATTGGATTTCACAAACACATCAAATCATGATATAAAGTGGCGTATGACTATAGTTTTAGAGAGAGAAAGGTTAGAGGTTTAGGGAACTTAGTGAGAGAAAGTGAAAGTATTATTATGAGCTCCAACCCTCTACCTTGGGAGGTAGAGGGTATTTATAGTATCATACATAAACGCCACCTACGGGCTGTGGATCAGGCATACAGTGGGTAAAGACCCGTCCGTCCTCCACGGTGAAACTTAACTAAATACTACCTAACATTAAATAACTACGACTACGAGCTTTCTAACGATTACATATACTTGAGGTGACCGACACTTTAATAACAGGATTTACTAAATCCTAACAACACGACACCAACTCCTTATGGCGAAGAAGCCTTCACAACGTCGCTTATTCTTTTTCCGGTACTAGGCTAGACACCGGGTTCTTCCACAAGGTAGAACCACACCTATCACAACATCGCCTACCCTTTATCCGGTACTAGGCTAGATACCGAGTTCCATTACAATGGAGGAACTACTACCCAACACTACACAACACCTATCCCAAAGGAGACCCACTCCTTATTAAAACACCATCAAGGATATCAGTATACTTGGATATAACCTATCTCTATTTTTATATCGATGCACCTCATCGATTATACACCCTTGGCATCTTTCACTAATGCCACTTGACTTGACTTCTAGGCATCCTTCACTAATGCCCTTGACATGGACGTTTAGCACCTTTCACTAATGCTTTCGTCTTGACTCTTTCGGCATCCTTCACTAATGCCTTTGACACAACACTTCTATGGAGGAAGAAAGAACTATCAACAAGAGAACCTCAGTAGTCTTGATGATGACGAAGCATGTCAACTCATGGACTTGAGCTTGCTCGACTTCAAAAGGTGGTGATCTCGCCTTTAAGAGGAACCTAGAGAATCAAACAAAAACAAAACACAAACTACATAGAGAGATCCTTAGGATCTAAGGTTAGAAGGTTACAATACTTGGAGAAAGTATGTGTGGGAGTGGCAACCCAAAATGAAGAAATGGCTCACTATTTATAGAAGAATTTTAGCTACTGTTCCACGGATCCCAATGGATCATGGGTTAAAACCATGGGTCATGGATAATATCCATATATGACTTATGCATGATGTCATGCAATGGGTTATGGGTTATGCTCTATGGGCACGGGTCATGGACTTTGGGTTTTACCCAACAACATTCAATGTATTTGGTCAATGGGTCAAATACTTAAACTTCTACCCATAGTATTACCCATTATGATACATACTAGTTATGTATATATTTGCCCAATATGTAAACACTAGTTGTTGTACATATGTATTACTAAATCATAAAACCACTTTTACTTGTTTAGTGTTTTACGTGAAAACGCAAGTGTGTTAATAAACTATTGGCTCAAACTATTTACGTATTTTATTTGTTCCGTTAAAATGATTTTACTTTTATTATCGACAATACATTAGAAGATCGTAAAATATAAATAAACGTTTTTACGGCTTATTTGTATTAACAAATGCTTTAGTTATAAATAATACTTTGGTCCTTGTGTTTCGACCACCTAACGCGGACATTGTTCGTTCCATGTGGTTGTTTAAGCACAAATTTTTTACAGATGGATATTTAAGCATGTACAAGGATCATCTTATTGCTAATGGGAACAATCAACAGCTAGGTGTTGCTTATGATGAGGCATTTAGCCTGGTGGATAAACCGGCTACTATTAGGACGGTTCTCAGTCTTGCTGCTTCTCGGCATTAGCATGTTCATTAGCTCGATGTCAAGAATGCTTTTCTCTATGGTACTTTATCTAAGCCTGTCTATATGTATTAGCCTCCTGCTTTTCGGAATCCTCGGCGTCCTAATCATGTTCGTCTTCTTCAACGGTCGTTATATGGCGTTAAACATGCTCTCCGTGCCTGGTTTCAACGGTTGGTTTTTCTCACAGTAGATGTGACTCGTCCTTGTTTATTTATGAACAAGGTTCTGATGTTGCTTATTTATTACTATATGTAGATGATATATTGTTTACAGCTTCCTTTACAACATTATTATAGATGATTAGAGCTTCCTCACATCATGAGTTTTCTATGAATGATCTTGGCTCGTTGAACTAGTTTTGGGCATCTTTGTAACCTGCACCACCAAGGGTATGTTTCTTTGCCATAAAAAATATGCAGCGAAGGTTCTTGAGCACGCTGGTATGCGCACTTGTCATTTGTGTAGGACTCCTGTTGATACGGAGTCCAAGTTGGGGGCTGATGGCACTTCGATTTCTGATCTGACTATTTATAAGAGCCTTGTTAGGGCTTTACAGTATCTCACATTAACTAGAACTGGTTTTTTTTTTATGCAGGTTTGTCTTTGTATGCATGATCCTCAGGAGCCTCATCTTGCTGCTCTTAAGAGGATCTTACGTTATGTTCGCGACACTTTGGATTTTGGTCTTCAGTTGTACTCTTTCTCGGCATCTTCTCTGGTTGCCTATTCAGATGCTGATTGGGCATGTTGTCCAACTACTTGTCGTTCTACTTCAAGTATTTTTGTTTTCTTTGGCAACAATTTACTGTCCTGATCATCTTAGAGGCATTACACTCTGTCTCGTTCTAGTGTCGAGTCTGAGTAACGTGGTGTTGCCAATACAGTGACTGAGACTATTTAGTTGCAGAATATTCTTCGAGAGTAGCTCTCCTCTACTGACTGCCACTATTGTTTACTGCGATAATGTTAGTGCGGTTTATTCATTATTTCAATCCTGTGTAGCATCAATGCACAAAGCATCTAGAGATTGACATTCACTTGTTCGGGTCCAGTTTGCTATAGGACATGTTCGTGTTTTGCATGTTCCTTCACTCTATCAGTATGCCGATATTTTTCAGTAAGAGGCTTTCGTCTGCCTTGTTTGATGAATTTTGAACTAATTTTAGCGTTCTCACGTTCCAACTACGAAGGGTTGTTATTGGAATAATATTTAGTATTAGATTTATTTGTATTGAGCCATGCCTGTTTGGTCATTTAGCATTTTTTATACTGTACTCAAACTCATTGTTCAATTATGTGATTACACAAGTTTATATAGCAGTGGTTTGGTTTAGCAAGAGTAGATATTTCTACTTTTAGTAATACCCGTTTAATTTAGTTTACTCATAGTAGATGATAAACAAATTTCACAATAGACTAGGAGGGTATCCGCGCGATGTGATGGCGGGTACCTTGTGACTAAATTTTTTGGCGAACAAATTTTATTTCGTTTTGGACGGTTAGATTTCAGATTTATGTTTTGGAAGCTTAATTAGATTATACATTATGGTTAAATAGTGCATATTTTGGTGAATATGTGTTTTTAATAGTGTATTAATTGTATATTTGTATGTATTAAATAGTATTTTTTTAGTTTTATTTGTGATTTAAATACTTGTAAATAATGCTTATTTACTTGTATTTTCTTAAAAATATATTTTTAGTTTATTCATGTGTAGAAGTTAATTATATTGTACTTTGTGGTTAAAAAGTTGTATTTTTAGATGAAGAGTTGTTTTTAAAAGTGTATTAATTGTATTATATGAGTAATGTGTTTTTAGTTTTATGTGTGCTTTAGATACTTGTAAATAATTCTTATATGGTAGTATTTGCTTAAAATTCTATTTATAGTGGTCTTAAAAAATTAAATATAAAAGAAGTGTCTTCCTCAATTATAAATAGTAGTTTGGTCACACAACTACTCCACTCAATGTACATTCAAACTTGTAAATAGTTACTTACCATTTACCAAAGAATAAACATATGATGTGCACGACAACAAGAAGTATTACTAAGAAAACGATCTAAACAATAATCGACAACAAGTAGAATAAATTGTAGAAGACAAAGTGAGCCTCAAATACATTAAAAAAAAAAAAAAAAAAAAAAAAAAAAAAAACGGTTGAAAAAACCCTCCTTCTTTAAAGATTGATGCGAGGGTTTGTTCCTCACCTTTTGCAAAAAGGCCGGATGTTTTCCGGAAGCAACCTCTTTATCTTTAGATAGGGGTAATGATGTTTACATCTCATCTTCTTTATACTCCGTGAAAGAGAGGATTAAGTACCGTTGAGTTTTTTTAACTTCAAATAATTAATAAAGTAATGTTAGAATCTTCCGCTTCAACTTGAATGTTTCTCCGAAACTCTAAGTTCACATAGATTATGCCAAATGGAGGGTATACTAATGTAAAATTAGATAACTCTTTGTATTAAGACAAGTTAGCAATCCGGCCGACCATGAAACTAGTAAAAAAAATAATTGTTGCGTTGTGTATTTTTTAGACTGGCCAACCAAAACTGTTATTGCACTTGTTTTGAATGCCGGTTTTATGACCCGGGCAAAGCCAAATCAGAAACTTGTGTTATTTTAAGGATATTCACTTTCGTTTATCCGTGATTCCATGCAGTAACGTACGACCCACAAAATGTAATTAATTATCTAATGTTCACATAGTTGATTAATAAGAGGTTCATCTAGTTGAATTGGTGATTAATGAAACCAAGTTACAGGTTTACATGTACAACTTATTTACTCATTTTTTCAACAGCAATAATGTACGGCTTTATTTGTTAACTAGAGCTCTAAAAGTTATAACAAAGACATATTTGGGTACATGTTAGCAAAACATAACTACATAAGTAAGAAATATTAATATATAGAGGAACACGAGTATATGGAGAAAATTTAACAGAGTAGTGACTGGGGACCTAATTTTATGCCTAATTTAACGATTAAAGTTAATATCAATAATCCATTGATTGTCACAACATGATCTATCGTTTCACAATCAAATGAGATAAATCCATACATGTTAGTCACAAAATTAGTCACAAGTTTCATTTCTTCTGGTCAGTTTCCAATTCAGCATGGTAATCAATTTGAATGAATCAAACTTTTAAAATACAGTGATTTCTAACCATAGCCTTAAAAGTAACACATTAAATAACCAACGTGTGTAAACGAAGATATACTTGGATAAATTTGAAATATAATGTAATCGATTCACATAAGACAAGAAATTAGTTATGACTATATCAATAGATTTACGGGATTGTGAACAGGTCAAATATTTACAGTGCTTAATTAGCTAGCTTCATTGCACACAATTACCAACTTGAACAAGTCATCCATATTCATGTATTAAACAAAAAGAGGTTACGCGTAAACTAGAGCTATAAATTTGTGTCATTTTTCTTCTTTTCTATTCATCTCTCATTTCATTTATTTGCATACTATCACCAATACTGAATACCCTTTATACAAAAATATATATAATATATTATGGGTTATAGAAATTATTTTGCTATTATGTTCTTCGTGCTATTTCTCTCAGTTACTACTAATACACCATGCAAAGCACATTTATCTACCAAATTCTACGACGATACATGTCCTAATGCATTACGTACGATCAGGAACACAATCAGAACATCAATATCTCGTGAACGTCGCATGGCAGCTTCCCTTATTCGCCTTCATTTTCATGATTGTTTCGTTCAGGTACTAATTATAATAAAAGAATAAAAAAGAAGTGAAATCATGAAATAGTAGTAATAAGAAACTATGTCACACTTTCATAAATAACATAAATCTATGTGCTATATATACAGGGTTGTGATGCTTCAGTCTTGCTAGATGATGCTCCTACGATAGTAAGTGAAAAGAATGCTTTGCCGAATAAGGGTTCGGCAAGAGGTTTTGAAGTGATAGAAGCTGCAAAAGCTAAGGTTGAGAAACTATGTCCTGGAGTTGTGTCTTGTGCGGATATATTGACCGTGGCAGCACGTGATGCATCTGAAATGGTTGGTGGACCATCGTGGTCAGTGAAGCTCGGAAGAAGAGATTCAACCACGGCTAGCCTTGTTGAAGCAGAGACTAGTCTTCCAAGTTTTTCGGCTCCATTAGAAACACTTATTTCTTCCTTCAAAGTTCAAGGACTTGATGCCCGTGACTTGGTTGCATTATCAGGTAAAATTTATCGATTAATCAATCTTTTTATAAAATTAAGAATCATACTCGTATAACCCTAAAAGCAAAATATTTATGAAGAAAATAGTGAAACAATTAAATTTAGCTTTTTAAGCCAAAAAGCGAAATATTTACTAATAATTGTGATGTGAATGCAGGAGCACATACTATTGGACAAGCCCAATGCGTATTGTTTCGTGACAGGATATACAACAACGGGTCACATATTGATGCTGGTTTTGCTAGAAAACGTAGACACCATTGTCCTAAAAACGAAGGAGACGGAAATCTAGCACCTCTAGATTTGGTAACACCGAATTCACTTGACAACAACTACTTCAAGAACTTAATACAGAAGAAGGGTCTTCTTGAATCGGATCAAGTGCTTTACAGTGGTGGATCAACCGATAAAATTGTTTGGGAATATAGCAGGAATCCTAAGAAGTTCAAGTCGGATTTCGCGGCTGCAATGATTAAGATGAGTGAAATCAAGCCATTAACGGGTCATAAAGGTGTGATAAGGAGGGTATGTGGTGCCCTTCCGTAATCATGGTGATAAAACTATTCTTTGAAAATTTGTTTTGAATATTTCATGTATGGTTCTTCCTTTAAAACAAAAATTTGATCATTTTTTATTGATTATGTTATTCTTTTCCAAGTGTAAATTAAAGCAATGAATATCTGTTCATTTATGTGCCGTTTAATGAATACAATAATATCTGTTTGATTCCACCAGCAAAAAGTCATTAGTTGTTGAACAATCACACAAAATAGAACACTAAAGTCACTGCTACTTTTTATTATTTGCAGTAGTAAATACAAACTTATAGGGTGTGTTTAGTTGGAGAAAAAATTTTCTTGTTTTCTATCTTTAGTTTTGTAAAAATTTGGAAATAAAATTTATCTCTGCAAAACACTTGAAAATATAGAAAACGCGTTTAGTTGGTGTTTGTATTTTCTAGTTTCAAGAAAGGGAGAGAGGGTGGTGGGTTACAAAGGAAAACAAGAAAAACAACTCAAATTTGTTTTGTAATTTTCCTTGTTAAGTTAGGAAATATGGTATTTTGTGTTTTGCAAAATATTTTGTTGGAAAACGTTGATTTGAACGCGATCTCTGTTTTCTTTGTTTTTCACAAAACATTTTGTGAAAAACAAGTGTGTTTTCCCTCAACTAAACGCACCCATAGTAACCACTCAGGGTTGGCATGGTTGAAGTCTCGAAGAATACTTGAGATCCTGGGTTGTATTTCTACTGAGTGCAAACAATAACTACGCTAACTTACTGAAAATACAAAAAAAAATCTCGTTTTAGTCTGTGTGCGAGTAAGTTCAAACATTATGGATTAGTCGGCGAAAAGATTGATTAACAACAAAATAAAACTTATATAAATGATCGAGTGAAGGACTGGCTCACTTATTGTTTAGTAAAAAGTCAGCAAACCTTGTAAGCTAGCGCGAAATACTGACTCAAAGTAAATACACACGCAACCTCAAACGTTACATTGTATTAATTCACAAAAAAGTTTTAAAAAAATGTACAAACTAGTATCCCCTCACTTCTTTTAAAGACTATCGGGTATAATCCCTATGAAACTAGAATTCTATAAGAAGGTTACATGTTTGACTTGCAAGCTAAGCAAGTAGTTTCCTACAATAAGTACAATCATAAACTTTATTTAAACTAATTACAATTGAACCATTTATTATCATCTAAGTCACATTTAAACCCTCTAAAATATTGTTACTACATATAACACTATCTTTTAATTAGGCGAAAAAACGAAAGAACATATATAGGGCGTTCTCTTACTAGGGTTGTTAATGATCCGAGTTGAGTCAACTCGAGTTTCAGCTTAAATGAGCCAGGATCATTTACCATAAACTAGTTTTCATGCTTGATCAGCTCGTTTTTTACTCAAGCTAGAGCTCGAAAGCTCATTATCAATTACAAAATTCGTTCTAGAGTTCAAAAGATGGTTTCCTAACTTATTATACACTAATTTGCATCATAAGTTCAGAAGTACACTATACTCGTTATGATATTTTTATACTTTTAACTGTCAAGTGAGAAGTAGTTTTTTTATGAAAAATAAAAATGGGTCTTTGTTTATAGTGCTTATCTCTTTTCGTTTTCTTTACTTTTTCTATTTAGATGATATACTCTTCATCTATTTTCTATGAAACAACTGCTTTACATGCTTCGCTTTAAGCCGATCACATATGTTCATGATCAGTAAAAAAGAGTTTCATATGTCATGATCCAAATATATTCAACGAATAAAAATACTTCATTTAGGGCAGAAGTACTATTTAAACAACTTTAGAGGCTAACAAAATGTAGATTGATTAACATTTTGCGAAAAAAGTTACCAAGAAATTATAAAGTTACACAACACCCTTGAATTAATTGACAAGAAATACGTTTTAAAATATCTTTTGGTTGATTTGAAGGCAATTTTTATATTATTTTACGCGTTCTTGTTTTTTTCTAGCAAATCATTTTACACGTACCTTTACCATTAATCTATTCAAAACATATTTGAGTGACCTTAGTTATACACGTTATCCTTGTAGTTTGCATGTGTTCATAGGGCGTTCTATACAATGCACACTCTTAGTAAATTTATTAATTTCAAACTGCGCGTAAAATTTTCAAACTGTAACGGTGATCATGACAGCTTTTTAAATTAATTAAAGAGTTGTAAATGAAAGGTAAAAAAATGATATTCAAAGTTACATTATACGAAGCTTATTGAACCATTCTTTTAATTTGGTCCACTAAGCGAACTATCATTTCAAAAATCGTTGGTTTTTTGACGGTACTAATGACGTAATATTAGCGTGCTACCGCTCAAAAACTGTTTCACTCGTATCACTGGCATAGTGATCAGAATTAATCATTTGTGCGAGTCAAAACAAGTATAAAAAGGTTAGCTCGAAGAATAAGATCGATAATACTATACTCATTCAATTATACCGTAATGTAGATGATTAGAATTGAACATGTTGTCAAAGAGAGATCTCGTCATATAATTTACTTTTCAAGTACCCCTTTTTGTGGACGATACAATCCCAAGCGTGAAATACAATTATAATAACAATAATTTGTGCCGCCAGCTTTTGTCAAAGGGTGTGCTACATGTGCTATGAACTTATGTCAAAACTTATGAGCTACTACTTGCTTTCTTGCATCATATCTTAGACAAAAACCTAACCATGCAAAAATGGATATAGAAAATGTCAAATAGCCTCCTTATTTATCACATAATTTTAATATACAACATGTTCCCTACAACGCAAAAGAATTCAACTATTTCAACCTACACGTAAATAAAAGGGTTAATAACCTATTAAAGCATCATACTTGTAAATAAAAGGGTTAATAACCTATTAAAGCATCATACTTGTCACAAAAAACAGTTCGACGTAGCGAACAAAAAAAATAGCCCTTTTGGCTATTTGACCCGACTATTTTGTCCTTTATAGACATTTTACCACTTAGACAACCGGTATCCGGTTCATAACATCCAAGTCAGCTACTTTTACATTTCATCATTTCCTTACATTTCAGCTACTTTTACATTTCATCATTTCCTTACATTTCATCATTTCCTTACATTTCAGCAAGACCCCTCTCCGTGTAGTTAGGTACATTTCATCATTTCCACATCACACAAGTAACCGGTTATACATTTTACCACTCACCAACCATCAGATCCCCATTTCCGACCAAAAACCACCACCGGCGAACCACCGTCAAAACCATCATGTTACCGCCGGATCTCCAACCACGCTCCTTCCGTCCGTACATCTTAACCTCAATCAGCGCACCTACTTTCATATTTGTTTTATATGGGGAGATGGGTAGAAAAGATAAAAATACGAGGAGAATCAAAAGACTTGTTTGGGGCAAAGATACGAGTAGAAAAGATGATACCGATAGTTGCTCCTGCTGAAGCTGTGATTGCATTTGACCCATTGAGGGTGAAGGTAGAAGAAATGAAAGGGCACGTAAATGTGGTGTTTCCTTTGGTAGACAAAGAGATGGATGAGCCACAAGTCAACTATTGGGTTTCATGGGTTAAGACTTCGAGAGATAGTTGACCGGCTATTGTTTTGTGTGAAAGAGAAAAAAAAATTAAATGCTATTGTTTTGTGTGATGTGGAGTTTTAACCGGTTACTTTGGACTTTACCTGCTATTGTGGGTACTAAATGTATTATAGAGATAAAATAGACAAGATAAGTGGCCAAAAGGGCTATTTTTTTTGTTCGCTGCGTCGAACTGCTTTTTGTGACAAGTATGATGCTTTAATAGGTTATTAACCCTAAATAAAAAGGTGATTATATATGACTGAGTCAGTCATAATTGTCATTAACAAAGTAATTAATGTCATGCACAAGTACAATAAGATACACACTAGGCAATTACGCGTTTTAATTAACTCATAACTATAAATATGTGTTAATTCCTTAGCTTCAACTTTCATCTTTCATTCAGTTTAACAAATACAAAACCATCCTATTAAATGGCTTCCCGAAATGTTTCTACAACTGTCTTCTTCTTGCTCTTTCTCGCGGTTACTAATAACACGCTTTGTGAAGCACAATTGTCTACGATGTTTTATGATGGTACATGTCCGAATGCATTAAGTACGATTAGAACCTCTATAAGGACAGCCATATCTCGTGAGCGTCGTATGGCAGCTTCCATAATCCGCCTCCATTTTCACGACTGCTTTGTTCAGGTAATTATAATCTAGCTAGGACCATATGATGAGAAATTTATGTGACATATTTTTCAAACATGTATTTATAGTTATTGGTATATGTAGGGTTGTGATGCATCAATCTTGCTAGATGATGGTCCTACGATCATAAGTGAGAAGAACGCATTGCCTAATAAGGGTTCTGTTAGAGGTTATGAAGTGATAGAGGCTGCAAAGACGGAGGTTGAGAAACTATGTCCTGGAGTTGTATCCTGTGCTGACATACTAACCGTGGCTGCTCGTGATGCATCTGAAATGGTTGGTGGTCCGTCATGGTCGGTGAAGCTCGGAAGAAGAGATTCAGACACCGCTAGCCTTGTTTTAGCAGAAACCGGCGCCCTCCCTAGTTTCAAAGCTCCACTTGATTCACTTATTTCTACATTCAGGGATAACGGACTTAGTGCTCGCGACATGGTTGCATTGTCAGGTACGTACAAATTTTTACAATTCATTAGTTTGTCAAAATACAGCTTATGATATTTAAAAAATTGAATGTTTGCTAATATTTAATTATGTATCACGAAAAAATTCAGGAGCACATACTATTGGACAAGCTCAATGCTTCACGTTCCGTGACAGAATTTACTCCAATGGGTCAGATATTGATGCTGGATTTGCCAGCACGCGTAGACGTCGTTGCCCAATAAACGATGGTAACGAAAATCTAGCTGCAATGGATTTGGTGACGCCAAATTCGTTTGACAACAACTACTTTAAGAACTTGTTGCAAAAGAAAGGTCTACTTGAAACGGATCAAGTGCTCTTCAGTGGTGGATCAACGGACAGCATTGTTACTGAATATAGCAACAGTCCTTCAAAATTTAAGTCAGATTTTGCTGCAGCCATGGTGAAAATGGGTGAAATCAGAACATTAACAGGTCAGCAAGGAGTTATAAGGAGGATTTGTGGTGCTCTTCCTTAAGTTTGGTTTTTCTTTAAAAATTTTAATTTGTACACAAATCTCCATTCTTTCATTTTTAAATGTAAAGCAAATATGATATTTGTACAATTTAAATTTAAATAATGTACGCGGAATCTTGAAACTAATTAAAACTGTTACATGTTCAAAAAGTTTACATACGATTGATACAACCATTACATAGATCTTAAACATAGCCTGAATAATATATATTTCGGTTTAAAAAGGTTTAATGGACCATCACATAGATGTTAACATAGTCATAAGGAAGATTTGTGATGCTCAACCTTTTTTGGTGCAAAATGGTGAATATATATTAACTCTTCCAAATGTACATATTAAGGAAACAAATACAAGGAATTGGACATTTCCAAATCGTATACAACAACATTCAACATCCGATATCGGATAATGCAGAAAAATTCCAGCACTTGAGCACATCTTCATTCACTAGCATCATCTCTTGGGAAATAAAGAGACCAATGTTGCAAAAATCGTGAATCGGTAGTCGGGCGGTCGACCACCCTGCAGCGAGTAATCGGTCAAGTCGGGATTAATCGGTGATTAAACGGATTGGCATTTCCTGCAATTTTTTGGTATTTCTTGAAACCAAACTAAAAATCTTAACCGATTCCAAGCCTGCTATGTTTTCAAACCTCAATGAAAGGCTACAATTCTGATTATGATGCCCATTGTGTGTTATAAGTGAAATATACGATCCCCAAATTAAGTAGAATGCCTAAATTTTTTTTTTAAAATGACCGATTTGCCTGATTCGGCCGATTTTTAACCGATCGACCGATTTTTGACCAATTCAGCCGATTAATCGGCCGATTCAGCCGATTTTTTGACTGCTTAGTGTCGATTTTTTTCCTAGGCCGATTTTTCGACCGATTTTCGAAAATCAACAAGGTACTCGGCCGATTAACGATTAATCGGCGATTAATCGGCCGAGTTGACCGATTTTTGCAACATTGAAAGAGACTGAAATCACCATTATTAGCATCAATTACCATCTAGCTACATTTTCATTTCAGCTTTCACCCACAACAGCCAAAAAGGACAAGAAGAATGTCTACCTTAAACTTGGTTATTTTTTAAAATTTGAATTTTACACAAATCTGCATTCATTCATTCATTCTATTATTTCTAAATGAAGCAATATTAATATTTGTACAATTCATATTGCAAATAATGTAGACGGAGTCTTGAAACTAATATTGTTACATGCAAGGGCGGAGCCAATGAGGTGGCAGGCGGGTGTTGGGCCTCCCCCAACTGGTCCAACCGTCAGGTACAGCCCTGGAATCGGGCGAAGCGGGCAAAAACGGATTGAGACGGAGGGAGTATGTTTAAACAACCTTAAGTGGTCACATCAACCTTCTGGAAAGGAAAGGCTTTACCTGGTTTTAGTCAGTGTGATAGTGAGTTCAAACCCTATAAATTAGTTGACCAATAGACCGGAAATTATGATTACCAAAAAAAAGTATATGGCCAATAATAATTGAGTTCTTATGGAATTGAAGCCTAGCTTCTTAACTTTTTTTCTAGACCAAAGAAAAAAATGTTTGAGAACATTAAAAACAACCAGAATCACGTTAAGAAAAATTATTTGGCAAAGTTGATAATATCCTTTCATTTAGAACTTATAGGCTCGTTGTCACTTATTCATCTTTCTAATATAAGACATTCTACGACGTTCAAATGCAAAAGTTGTTGCGATGTGACAAAATGGGAAAACAAATTCGGCCCCCCTTAACTTGAATTCCTAGCTCCGCCCCTAGTTACATGGTCAAAAAGTTGTTGATACAACCATCATATAGACGTCAACATAGCCTGGTTCAGTTGCTGAATTTTATGAATATATGAAGATCTCTTAAACCTCATTTGTCACCTAAAACTTTCAAATTCTAAAGAGTTAATTATGAAAATGCACAACTAGCACATCAAGAAAATTTTCAGTTAGAGATTGTACATATCTCCTCATCAACTCATCCCCCACAACCAACCATCAGTTCGCGAGATGAAATAAACTTGCTCCAGTTAAGGTTAGTGTTATTTCTTGGAGACTCTATGAAAGACTTCCAACAAAATCAAACCTTGATAAATGTGGCGTCCAGAAGGGTCTCGAAGGGGTGTGTAATAGGTGTCTTCGCATAGTGACTCCACTTAAAAGGGTCCACATTTTTATTAATTTTGCATATAAATACGTATAATATTAAACATATATGAGTTATAAATCAAGTTTATATGCAATTTCTATTTAGTTTACAAGTGTAATAGAGCTTCTTTGTTGTTATTGCCTAGTGCCACCAAAAACCACTAAACAAGCTTGATAGCGTCGATTTAGAATTGATTAGATGTCCAATATGCCACAATGACGCTGAAACGGAATCTCACATATTTACCCGATGTCCTATTGCAAATGAAACGTGGCTTAATGTCCTTAAGTGGTGGAATCTTCCCAATCTCCAAGATTGAGTATTTTCAATATCACCACTCTGGTGGTGAAATCTACATTGTGGATCCTTTGGCATTTAAAAAATGAGTTCACGTTTGGGTTAAAAAATAATGTCATCCGAAACGATGTGAAACTCGTGACATATAATGGATCTTCAGTAGATATAGCGAGTTTTTTGTAATTGTAATTGGGTGGAGCGGTTTTCTAACCCTCGTAACGCTTTTGTCTCTTTGTAATTTCTTTTTGAGCACCATGTTAACTGATATGATCAAATAAGTACATGTATCATGTATCATCTATCACGTCTATATTGCTTATTTAAGAATTTCTACTTAATCGTTCATATTTCTTATTTTAAGTAAATCTGGAGCAAAAGTGGAAAAGACACGGAAAGTGGCGAGATTTTGAGCTAAAACCAAGAAAATACCGTATCAAAAGAAGAATACGGCATAATCAAGTTAATAGAGATACGCAGTATGTTTTACTTAGAAGAACTTGAATATTGTTCGTATTCAGAAGGATACGACGTATCCAAGTTTATGAGATACGTCGTATAGAAACCCAAGTGAAGACCTGACCATACGCGTATTTGAAGGCATACGGCATATCCGATTATGGGGATACATGGTATTGAAGGTTGGTCAGACGGTTGACTTTACTTAAATTTATTACTTGGGGAGCACTTTTATTAAGTGATATGACGTATCAAGATATAGGGATACGCCGTGTTGGGGTCGATATGAGAACTTATAATATAAGCCCTTAACACGACCTAGCGCTATCATTCACTTATTCAAGCCGACGTAACTTTCAGAGGCATAGAACACCATTGAAGACCATTTCAGACGTGAAGAACATCTCCAAGCACATCATTAGTTTAATTATCGATTTAAACATTATTTTCTATCATTAACTTCTTTCGATTATCGTTTATTACTACTTTAGATTATGGGCTAACTGTTGGTCCAAAGAATTCAATAAATCTTGATAAAATAAAGAACAACTTCATTATTCATGATGAAAAATAGTTACAAGATTATTCAATACCAACTAGACTACATGATAACATCCTCAACTTTTTACGGGGATAATTTTGGTATATTATCCCCATTGAATGACAAATAAACTCTCATTGATCCAAGCTATGCTTGTGATTCAATGAGAGGATGATCCTATCAACTAATACTAAGTATTATTTGTTTGTTTAGGATGCATACCTATCTCTATTCAATACACACATATATATAGGAACAAAAATACAAAGACATGCGATGATGGTGAGATGTGGTCCCTCTTCATCTTCCTCTTTTGGAAAAGCACCAACCATCCTTTTAAAGGTTTCATCACAATATTCCCACTTCTATGGTAAAGTCTTGTACTTTGTCTTGACTTCTTCTTTTGGAAGTTCCCACTCATATTTTTCAGTCTGTTTGTAGAGATAGTGTCTTCAGGATCACTGAGACATTTGTCAAATCTCAGTGACACTGGTGTTGTTTATAGCTCATATGCTTTACTCACTGACACCACATCAGTAAGTAAAAAGCAATAAACAACACTCATTGATTTCTTTATCAGTGAGTCACTCACTATTTATTTAGTGAGTTAGGCTATTTTATTTTCAAATCCTTGTTAAGGGTGATTGGGTCAATTTTTGACCCAACAGTCTCCCCCTATTTGAATATACAAATAGCCTAGAGTGATTGGTAGAAGGTGTAAATCTGACGGTTCAGTTGAAGGGTTCAGGTTGTTCAGTGATTGGGGTTCAGTGCCCAAGTTCAGTGAGAAGGGTTCAAGGATTGTTTATAAACCATCAGGTTCAGGTGAGTAGGGTTCAGTGACTTGAGGTTCACTATTGGAGGTTCTGTTTGGAAGGTTCAGTGAGTGACCAGGTTCAGGAGTGACCCATTTCAGTATATGTATACTGATTCCAAACTATTTCAGTTTCTCAAGCCATCAATCAATTCACTGATTTCGCCCCACCCCCTTTTTTGATATAATTTTTTCAATTACAGCATGACTTTCTCAGGATACTGATAAAAATTAATTCCGACACCATCATCAGAGACACTGTGTTTTTCATAGTCGGATTACAAACTCTTGGGTTCAGTGACTAAGTTTCAGATTCACACGAGCTCAGGGACTCGCTTGGTTTTCAGACTCAGAGATCCGTGTTTCTCCTTTTTGGTTCAGGTTCAACACGAACAACTCATTAACAATCGCTGAGTCACACCATTCATATCACTCTCCTGATACAATCTGTGAAATCCAAGATCCGGACTCAACTAGGGTATAAGCAATATTGATTGAATGGTTGCACAGTGGAATAATAACGACACAATCAATATTACTAATAAGGTTTTCTTTACTAAAACATAAAGAAACTAATACTACTACTACTACTACAATACGCTCTATGCGTTTGCTAGACTCTCATTAGGAGAAGTCTTCTATGAAATGAAATGAAAGGATGAGTTAGTAACCCTAGCCGCCATCCCTCTTTATATAATAGAGGGAGGTTACAAACCCTAGCTTACTAGAAAAGCTAACTATTACATATTTGGCCCTCATTGTTTCTTCTTTCTTCTTTCTTGCTCGTGGTTTTGTAATCATCAAATCTATAATTCCCAACAATCTTCCCCTATTTGATATTACAAAACAACCTGTATAAGAAACAATGCTAAAACATGACATCACAAATAATAAGCTGCACATCATGAATCTTCTTCCCCTTTTTGTAATCATCTAATAGGGGTCTTGTGCAACTCGTAGACGTTTCCCCTCAAGTGATGCATGTAGATAGTAAGTATATAAACCATAAGCTTCCCCTTAAAATTATACTAACCATCTCTTTTTTTTTTCACTTAAACAAAATAAATAAAGCATAACAGCAGAGAAATCAAATCAGCAGCAGAATCCAATAGACTACCACCAGTAGGAATGGAGAACCAGTAGAAACACCAAAGTATGCGTCTTATATCTTGTACTATCCACGTGACTCCAAACTTAGATGAGACACTAGCAAATGTGAGCATTAAGCACCTGTAATCTGTAGATCACACCCCTTCACTAACACTGAGCACTACAACGTAACTCCTTAAAGTGTTAGTAAATGTGCGCATTAAGTACATTTAATCTATAGATCTCACCCCTTCACTAGAATCATCAAGTCTTTGTCACATCATTAACGTACAAACAAGTTATCTCAAAAGTGTAACACCCACTTTGAGATATGATAAGACACGCACCTGATCAACCAGTAGGAACTCCAAAACAACTAGTAAACACTGATCAGCAGAAACCAATACCTTCAGCAGAAACCGATCAGCAGAAACCAAAACGAATCAAAATATGCAGCCAGTAGGAACACCAAATCAAGCCGAAAATATGTTAATTACTAGGGTTCATCGTTGAAATAAAATTTCAACTCACCAAGCCTAGTAAAACATTAGAAGACCAACTGAATAACCACGACCATCAGCAGATACACGCTCAATTAAATAAACCAAACAGTATCCCATGAATTAAGTTCCATCCAGTACCATTGCGTGTGAAAAAGGTACCGCACGAGAACCAACATATCATACCCATTAAATGATCGGAATAAAATTGAGACCCACTTTTTCCACTGACACATGCGGACTCATCGTAACAATCAATAGCAACAAGTAGGTCCAATAAAACCCACATAGCCAATTAAATGTACCGTCCTTTTTAACTTCACGTGATACCATCAACTGCTCCAATCGGTCCCACAGGTACAATAAACAAGTAAACAAACAGTAGCAAAACAGATGTGGGTCCAGCAGATATGTGACCAATGAAAGTCAGCAGCAATAATAAATATTGACCAATCAAAAATGATTCCCACGTGAAACGTAGTTCCAAATCAGCAGAAACAAGACAAACATCAGCAATAATGTGATGTCAGTAAAAATATATAATTACCATTCGTATAAAACACCACGTGATCACAGGTCAATATGAAAGACCATCGACCAGTCAAGAACGAGACTTGCAATCGAGGGACCCACCAATGGAAGATTGTATATACCATCACGTAATATCAAATCACCAACAATATTAATGCTTGGCAATTAAATACGAGACCCACTGAGCATAAGCATATCATGTACCAAACTTATAAGCATTAATTCAAATACGAAGTACCTTGACTGACGTCAAATATGTTGGTCCCACCGTTCTTAATAGGAGGACCCTTAAATTATCTTCAAAGATGCTTTTGTCGATAACAATAAACATCCTGCAGATCCGCTTTTTCACTACTGGCCTTTTCAAATCTGCTGCTAAAGATCAATTAGGGTATAAACCCTAATGACATGAAAACCTTATAAACCTTAGATTGAGAGCCACCCGCTCTGAAACCAATTGTGAAATCCAAGATCCGAACTCAACTAGGGTATAAGCAATATTGATTGAATGGTTGCACAGTGGAATAATAACGACACAATAAATATTACTAATAAGGTTTTCTTTATTAAAACATAAAGAAACTAATACTACTACTACTACTACAATACGCTCTATGCGTTTGCTAGACTCTCATTAGGAGAAGTCTTCTATGAAATGAAATGAAAGGATGAGTTAGTAACCCTAGCCGCCATCCCTCTTTATATAATAGAGGGAGGTTACAAACCCTAGCTTACTAGAAAAGCTAACTATTACATATTTGGCCCTCATTGTTTCTTCTTTCTTCTTTCTTGCTCGTGGTTTTGTAATCATCAAATCTATAATTCCCAACACAATCCATACCCCCTGATTCTTATCAGAGTCATTTTGAAACATCAAGACAATAACTTCAAGAATGAAGTTATTTCACCTCACAGCTTACCAAACTCCTCACACAGCTCCACCACCCCCGCCTGCTGCCACACTACCCTATGATTCATTATTGTTGCCTGAGTCACAACTCATCCAGAGAGTGATCAGTATCAGGGACTCTTTCATAGAGTGCTCGGTTTCAGTGAGCGAGGATTTGTTTTGAGAATTACTTCAGGTTCAAAATCTTTCTAATAGTACTGAAACATACTTCCATTTGGATTTCAAGCACCCATAAATATCTCAAACCAACACACATTCTCCATTATGTTTTGAGGCCCACTGAAGCCCACTTTCTTTTTCAGTGACCTTTTTTCAACCCATTTTGCTCTCTGGTTTCACTCACCTGTTTTTAGGAGCCCGTATTCAGAGACTCCATGGGTTCAGTGAGAATACAATTTCAGGCACTCTATGTTCAGAGTCACCACTTGTTGCAGGCACTTGAGCCATTCAGTGTCTCTTCTCTTTACTTTCAGGGACTTTAACATTCGAGGACTTGTTATAAGGGGTTCAGGTTCTAATGGTTTCTCAGTGACTCGGGTTCAGTCACTACGAGTTCAAGGACTCGGGTTTCAGGTTCTAGAGTATTTACAGTGTTGTTCTCATCCCGAAAGACGCACCATCATTTGATCTTTATATACCTTGAGGTTGTATCAACCTGATTAGGCTCAGCCCGAAAAGCACCATTAACACTACCTCATGATACAAATACTCAGCTCGAGAATCACATCACCACTCCCTGATGCTCACTGTACCTTGTTTTAGGTCAACGACCAGGGGTTCAGTAGTAGGGTCCAGATTAAGGAGAGTTCAATGCTTATTTAGATATTGATATCAACCTCATCACTTATCAATATCTCAAGCCATACAAGGCACAACACACTGAAATATTTCAGTCCCTGAATACTTAGATCCTCAGTTTTGGGAACAACTTCAGGTTTGGTGATTTCACTTCACAACTCTAATCCCAAACACTGATTGTCACCCCTTGCTGAACCAACTATCCTATGACCAAATCAGTAAGGTCGCGGCTGGTATAGCTGACTTTTTGCCAGCTTCATCACTCCCTGAACGGACCCGTTTTCTATCTCTATACTTTCTGAGTCCCGTGTACCCCACAAGATCCTATCCTCTGATCTTAGATATACTCCCTGAATCACAAACCTTAACCTAACAACCTATTTTTCTCCCTCTGATATACCAGTTCAGTTTCTCTTAAAACTGAACACACCAAACAACTGATACTTATCAAACATCCATATCAACCCTTTTAATCATTAACCTACCCCACCTCTTCTGAATCAGACCCACCGAAAAATAGTCGGTTGAGATTTTTGATGTAGATCGAGAGTTTTTCTCCCTTTTGAGTTGCGTGTGTTTTTTTATTAGATCGATCTTATTCACTATCTAGGTTTGATTTTTTGTGATGGTTATAAGGTTTTTTTTTTAATTGATTTGTTTGTGGGATGTGAATATGGGTTTTTTGTGATGATTTTGAGTTTGTGATGGATTTGTGAGTGAATTTTTGGATGGATCTGTTTTTAAAGTTACGATTTGATCGGTGTAATTTGTTTGGAGTGAGTTTGTATGTGTTTATTGTTGATGATAAGATTTTTTTGTGTGTGAACAGATCGGTTTATTTGAGTGTACGGTTGTTGTTTGTGTTTGTGTGTGATGATAAGATTTGTGTGGTGGTTGTGTGACTTGTTTTGTCATTTTGTCAAATATCAGTGTCTTCTCCCACTCAAAAATTGCTATTACAGTAGTAGTTTTTGAAGGTTCACACCTGATTGTTTTTTACAATGAAGAATGCTATCAGTAGTCATGAACGGATCTGGATTAGAGAGAAATCCTCCCGCTCTGATACCACTTGTTGGTCCAAAGAATTGAATAAATCTTGATAATATAAAGAACAACTTCATTATTCATGATGAACAATAGTTACAAGATTACTCAATACCAACTAGACTACATGATAACATCCTCAACTTTTTACAGGGATAATTTCGGTATATTATCCCCATTGAATGACACATAAACTCTCATTGATCCAAGCTATTCTTGTGATTCAATGAGAGGATGATCCTATCAACTAATAATAAGTATTATGTGTTTGTTTAGGATGCATACCTATCTCTATTACAATACACACATATATATTCAGGAACAAAAATACAAAGACATGCGATGATGGTGAGATGTGGTCCCTCTTCATCTTCCTCTTTTGGAAAAGCACCAACCATCCTTGTAAAGGTGTCATCACAATATTCCCACTTCTATGGTAAAGTCTTGTACTTTGTCATGACTTCTTCTTTTGGAAGTTCCCACCCATATTTTTCCGTCTATTTGTAGAGATAGTGTCTTCAGGGTCACTGAGACATTTGTCAAATCTCAGTGACACTGGTGTTGTTTATAGCTCATATGCTTTACTCACTGACACCGCATCAGTAAGTAAAGAGCAATAAACAACACTCGTTGATTTCTTTTTCAGTGAGTCACTCACTATTTATTTAGTGAGTAAGGCTATTTTATTTTCAAATCCTTGTTAAGGGTGATTGGGTCAATTTTTGACCCAACACTAACACCCTTTGTGATGGCCGAATTATGATGACTTTGTTTATTTTTATTTGTTCACATTCATTTATTGAAGCTTTCGTTTATTATTTTATATGTTTATCGCATGATACGTCGTTTACTTAACGTTATAGGTAGTCTATTGCTAGATCATAATTGTTGGATAACCATTCTGTGATTTATAATCCGTATCATAGTGGTTAGGGTTAGTGATAATGATGACCTTCACTAGCATTGTCATTAGGACTAGAGGTGGACCAAACCATAGGGTTAGAAGAAACATAACTAAATCAAGCAAGTTAGCATTAAATCTCTTATAAATGACCATTCACGAGAGATAGGTAAGCATTATGAATAGAATAGGTGTGATGCGTAATTCATGATTGAGACTTATTAGCACCATGACCATCGGGTTAGGAGTTGATATTCATAGAATTAGGAAACCGTGACCATCAACGAAAGTATTAGTTAATCATTACACTTGTAGACGAATCAAGTAGACATAGGAGTATTTTCTCGGCTAGCACGGTTTTCCCCTATTTGATCACATTCGCGTTTATTTATTTTAAAGTTCTTAAGCAAAATTAATTGTGCCAATCTCTCAGATTGATAACCTCTAAATTAATTTTTTAGTTAATTAGCAATTTCTACTAGGTTCAGCAATAGACAATTCGCTCCTCGCGAACGACCTCATATTTACCATTTTCTAGCTATAATTGATCGCGTACACTACCATTAGTGTTAGTCTATTTGGTTGAGTCGATTCAATTATAAATTTAAGACTAGATTGTAACACATCAAGTTTTGTGGCCGTTGCCTGAGAACGGCTTTAGCTTTTAGTAATTTAGTGGATTTGTGTTTATTAGTTTATTTGTGTTTATTAGTTTATTTGTGTGTTTGCTTTTGTGTGATTTTTCTATTCAAATTCATGTGTTTAAAATCTGAAAATTTGTGCCAGACTTTCTGTGACCCAAAAATATTTTTCAATTTTTGTTTTTGTGTTTTGGTTTTTGTATATTTCTATTTATAAACTTATTTTATTACTTTTTTTTCTTTAGGTAGTGCATGACCCGAAAATTTAATCCGGATCTTTACTCATCTTTTGACGAACCAAAGCAAAATTTTCATTCAAGGAAGAAACTTTTTCATTCGGAATTCTTGTTCCACTAAATTCACCGCAATTTGATCCCTTTGCTGATCCAAAGAACCAAGTTTTCGATAACGAAGTGCTTGAAGTGGAGATGGATGCTCTTGCAATGGAAGAGTACGTGGCTCAAACCCATGACGGCATTGGTCCGGGGGTTGTGAGACCGGCGTTTGAAGATGCCACTACATTCGAGCTAAAAGGACTGTTTTTCAAGGAGCTTCGAGAGAACACTTTTAGTGGTGCGGATGACGAGGATGCTAACAAGCACATCGATAAGGTACTCGAGATTGTTGATTTATTTCACATGCCAAACGTGACTAAAGACCAACTGATGTTTTGTGTCTTCCGTAAGACACGCACAGGACAAGCAATCATTGGTTGAAGAATGGATTTGTTGTGACCATCACTACATGGACCAATATGAAGGCCAAGTCTTTGAGCAAGTATTGTCCACCCTCGAGAACTGCAAAGAAAATGGAAGAAATCACAACTTTAAACAGAACCAGATGAAACCCTTTATAGAGAATGGGAAAGGTTTAAGGGTTTGCTTTTAAAATGTCCTCAACATTCTCTCATTGACATACATATTGTTATTGTTTTTCATAAGGGTTTGGATGTAGCTATTAGGCAAGAGCAAGGTTTGATCAAGTGGTTAACACTCTTGCCTCTGGAGACAGAGGTCAAGGGTTCGATCCTCACCCCTTGCAAGGCCGGAGGTCCTTTTCTACCTTTTGTAGAACCAAAAGCAGCCTCTCTACCTTAGGTAGGGGTAAAGCTGTCTATGTCTCAACCTCCTCCATACACCCTGGAAGATGGTATTGGGACCATAACCCGTGAAAGATGTTATTGGGAGTTACTTTTTTTTATGTAGCTATTAGGCAAATGTTCAACTCGCATGGCCCTAGTCCAAAGAGGAATGTTGCTAATTCCAAAAATACCATACATGAAATGTTTGACCACTCTCAGATGTTGTATGATGAAGCATCTAACATGCGAAAGATAATGATATTTCTGATGGTTTAGCTTTTATTACTGCTAAACTTAACAATCTTTGCAGGAAAATGAAGAAGGTTACAAAGAAGGTGCACGCCATACATGTAGGATGTGAGCTGTGTTTTTTGCCTCATTTGTCTAAAGATTGTCCTTTGAAAGAAAGGGCAAAACTATTTAGGAAGCATACTATGGCAAGTTTTTTGGAAGACCTTACCCAGGTTCAGGTAGGTATAGAGCTGGTGCGCAGGGGTACTTTGTAAAGGATGAGAACAAGCCTTAATAGAAGCAAAGTATGGAGGAGATTTTTACTAACTTTATGATGGAGTCATCCAAGAAACACGAAGAGAATGATGATTTGGTTGAGGAATTGAAGATGTCGATTGAGCTTGCATTAAGGAATCAAGAAGCATTAATATAATTAGGAACATTGAAAATCAAATTTGCCAATTAACTAACATGATTCACGAAAGATTCATGGGAACCTTAGCTAGCACGGGTGAGACTAGTTTTATGGATCATGTAAAAGCGGTCACTACAAGAAGTGGTTTGGTTACTACTTCTCCTATTCCTAATGTTATTCCTACTAATAATCCTAACGATTTGTCTAGTGCTCCTATTGTGTTTTCACAGGTTGAATATGTTATATAGGATGAAGTGATAGTGGAAGATATTCCTCCTAAACCTCACGAATTACTGAAACCCACGCCGGTGGTCGAACCGTATCGATCACCTACAAATTTAAAAATTAAGTTTTATTTAATTAAAAAAATAAGGTTAATCCGTTTAAACATTTCATAATCATAATCATACTCTAGACCGGCATTTTCATGAAATATTAATATAACTTTACGTTTGATTTATGTACAATTTATAAATTTATATAATATTTCAATGCCTATTAAAAACCAAAATTAAAGTAGAATGTTAAATTTTTGATATGATTTTACAATCACGATCGCAAAAACAAAAACGGCCCTAAAACGAGACATCACCCAACCTAAAACGAACCTGAACAATTCGTACAACCAGCCCAAAAGCAAAAATCTACTAAACAACCATCCACGTGTCACCACACCCTCCAGGTGTCACCCCAAACCTACCACAAAGTCAAACATGCACCGTCTCCAAAACCCATATCAAAACCACAACACTCTTTACGACTTTACACCACAACTTCATGAAATAAAATATGGGGTTGAAGACCATGCTTAAGAAGGTAGTGGGTGGTGTAGTGAACACCAAGCAACAAAGGTTTGGGATACGTAAAGGTCATCCAGTAGCTCAAGACCATGCTCAAGCTGCAGTTATTGCAAATGAAACCTTAAAAGATAATATTAAAGCCCTTAAGAAAGAGTTCAAGATTTATAAATGGAGCCCTGATGATCCTTCTCAAAAGCCTTTTTTGAAATCTTACTATATTGATTTTACCACTTGTGGCCCCATGGTACGCAACATCATTCTATCCATATCTTTTTGTAAATTGTACGTACTTATTTTGCGTGATTTTATGAAGCGTAAACGCTTAGTTTACAGTTTTTTAGTTCATACACAGGTCCATCCGCCCATAGGTACTGAAATTTGCATGTGTGAGCAAAACTATTTGAGCCATGGTTGAAGACAAAGAAGCCCCCACCAAATGGAAGGGAATACAGGCAGTCACCTGCACAGAAAAAGAAACTAGACGGTTTGTATGAGTGCATATTGTGTGCTTGTTGTAGCACATCATGTTCGCCGTACATCATGTCCGTCGTACTGGTGGAACCCGGAGGAGTTTGATGGACCTGCAGCATTGCTGCATGCTAATCGTTGGATTTCTGACAGGTAATAGCTGTTCTGCATATTATTAATAACGAGTCAAAACAGTTGGGGGAACGTGTTGATGTTTCATGTTGGTTCGTTTTCTTTGTGTTACAGCCGCGATGATTACACAGAGGAGAGACTGCAGGCGTTGACTGAAAATGACAAACGTTTGTACAGATGTAGAACCATAAAGAATTGTACCGCCACATGCCCGAAAAGCCTGAATCCGGCACGTGCTATTCGTCAAATGGAAGCTGTGAAATCTAAGAATCCATTTTCTGCCCGTTTAGCAAATACTAAATAATATTGCGGCATGAGAAGTGGTTTTCTAGCTGTGAACTTAGGAGTGTATTTCAAAGTAGTAGTTGTGTTACTAAGCTATGTGGTTTCGACCTTTTCTCGTTGTGTTTCAGTTCTTACTTGGCTTTTACTCAATTTAGTGTATTACAGATTTACAGTATCTATCAACTTTATACTGATGGTAAAAATAAGCAAATAGATTTGGTAAGCCAGCTGAGATGAGTAACAACTTAAGACACAATAACTTATGATGCAGACTCCACTGTTATTTCTAGCTTATAGCAATTTTCTTTCAAGTTATCGTGGCTGACGCATGATTAAACTTGTGATGAAGACTTTTTGGCTCACAGCTCACGATTACTTACGAAGTCAGAAGAAGGCTTGTTGAACTTTTTTTTGGTAAAGAGTTTATACCCGATGAATAAGGCTTGTTGAACTTAAAAGGCAAAAAAAGTAAAAATAAAATAAAAAAAGGATTTAAGCTTTATAGATTTTAATCAAGGTTTTCAAAATTAAGATTTTATCTATGATTGTTTTTGTCTTTGCAAGATTGATCGGATCGGGATTTTAAGATCATACTCTAACGTTATTTTTTAATAGTTTTGTAATATTATACAAATATACAAATTATTATATATTATAAACACAAAATACTGTAAATATTTCATAGAAATTTGGTGTAAATTATGATTATAAAATGATTAAAAAGATTAACATGTTATTTTTTGAATTCTAAAAAAAACAACCCATAAATCTGTAGTTTTTTTGTTTGTAATCCGAGAAAGTAAGATCAGATTAGATCTTAAGATCGTATGGTCAAGATCGGGATCCTATAAGATCTTAAGCTTGCAAAGATCATATGTAGTATCCAGATCGTTTTTGATTTGCAGTATCGTAAAATCGTAAGATCCTAAAATCAAGATCGGGATCCTGACAACTATGGTTTTAATCATTGATAAAATTGTTTTGGGTAGAAGCCATTAGTCAATTACTTATGAAGTCAGAAGAAGGCTTGTTGAACTTAAAAGGGTGAAGGCTAAAGATACGTAACATATTTTTTCAAATAAACATGTCTACGCAATGTACTTCGTAAATTGTCAAAGATACGCAATATATTTTTAAATAATCTTCAATCTAGATAATATGACCGGTTACTAGCAGGTTTACATGTTACACTTGATTAAAAGTTACACAATTGGTCCCTAAACTAGAACAAATTCCCGTATTTAATCTTTTTATGGTATTGCTCGTTAATTTTTAATTTTTTTTTTAAATCTAGATAATTTATATATATATATATATATATGTTTTGGGTAGAAGCCATTAGTCAATTACTTATGAAGTCAGAAGAAGGCTTGTTGAACTTAAAAGGGTGAAGGCTAAAGATACGTAACATATTTTTTCAAATAAACATGTCTACGCAATGTACTTCGTAAATTGTCAAAGATACGCAATATATTTTTAAATAATCTTCAATCTAGATAATATGACCGGTTACTAGCAGGTTTACATGTTACACTTGATTAAAAGTTACACAATTGGTCCCTAAACTAGAACAAATTCCCGTATTTAATCTTTTTATGGTATTGCTCGTTAATTTTTAAATTTTTTTTTTAAATCTAGATAATTTATATATATATATATATATATATATATATATATATATATATATATATATATATATATATATATATATATATATATATGTTTTATATATTTTTTTCTTTTTCATTTTTCTTAATCTGAATAAATTTTTATATTTTTTTAAATATTTTGAAAATTTTAATTTTAAAAAAAAATAAATATAGATTAAAAAATCCGGCATTTAAAAAGAAAAAAAAATCTGAAAAAACTTTTTTTTTAAATCTGATAAATTTTTAAATTTGCTTTTGAAAAATTTGGATATATATATTTTTTAAATAATTACAATTTTCAAGATTTATAAAATATATATAAAAATTTTATCCAATATAAAAAAAAGTATAAAAAATTATCCAATTATTCTTTTAAAGAAATTTTTATAAGTTTTTAAAATCTTTTTTAACGAGTTTTACCAAAAAAAAAAAAAAAAAAAAAAAAAAAAAAAAAAAAGCGCGAATTTGTTCCAGTTTGAGGATCATCTGTGTAACTTTTAATCAAATGTAACATGTAAACCTACTAACCGGCCATATTAACTAAATCGAAGATTATTTAAAAATATATTGTGTATCTATGACAATGTACAAAGTGTTAGCCTCTAATTTGTTTATATCAAAGTTTAGTTACATATGTTAAGACAATATTAGTTAAAGTTGTATTATGTTTTATGATTTGTGAATTGGGTCGAATTAAATCTGCAACATGGGTCCAAATATGTTAACCCAAACTGGCCCGGTCGCAGGCAGTTAGGGTAGTTTTTTAGTTAGACAGTTACATCCAACCATCACAACGTTTGGATAAATATTAACTGTCAATAGATGTCGTTTCATGTAGTATATATAGTTAGGTTTCTGTAAACATCAAAGTAACCCTTCATTAATAATATATCAGAAATCATTCAAAGGTTCAAACCCAATCTCTTGTTCTTATATTGTTCTTGATGATGATTCATTCATGATGCTTGTTTGATTGTTGATGATCCTGGAAACCTGGAAGTATGGAACCTGTGGAAATCGAACATGGTATCAAAGCGCGAGGAATCAAACAACACAACAATTCATGATTTTGATCATCACTCAAGATTCAAAAGGATTAAGATTGATTTTTGGTTTTTCGCCATGGTTGAAGTTACAAGAAATACTTGGCGATATTAGACTCATTTTTCAGAACCTTGATGGAGGAGAGGACTGCTCAAAGAGGCAGGAATGATCATGCAGACACTCTCACTGCGGAGTACATGGGCCATGACGACGATCATGAAGTTTGTACTAATGTTGCGGTTGCTGAAGAAGAGGGACATGAAGACCAGATTCAAACAAAGAAGGAAAAGAGAAAAGGGTATATGTGAATTGTTTTGAGTGACAAGTGTGGAATGATTGCTAAACTTCAAGGTCTAACAAATGAAGATAGTGAGGCAATAACAGATTGCTATAGGAGGTTCATTAATTAGTTGTGATATACCATGAAACTGCACAAGTCCCTTGGGTTGAAAAGCCTTTAGAAGTGGGTGAAACAAGCAAAGTTGCTGATGCCAAGGACTCACCAGGCCAGAAGGATAGTGCATGTAGAATCGATGTTAATGCATAGTGTAGTGAAGGATGGAGCACATGGAATGAACAAGAGAACAAGAAGGTTGGTGTTAGACTTGAAGATGATGAAGAAGGACAATATGATAGCAGTCAAGACAACAATGACTTTGAAGACATTGCTTGAAGAAACAGTAAAGATCACTCAGGATGTTTTGATATTAAATAATTAGGGGGGAGAATGTTAGCCTCTAATTTATTTATATCAAAGTTTAGTTACATATGTTAAGACAATATTAGTTAAAGTTGTATTATGTTTTATGATTTGTGAATTGGGTCGAATTAAGTCTGCAACATGGGTCCAAATATGTTAACCCAAACTGGCCCATTCGCAGGCAGTTAGGGTAGTTTTTTAGTTAGACAGTTACATCCAACCATCACAACGTTTGGATAAATATAACTGTCAATAGATGTCGTTTCATGTAGGTTTCTGTAAACATCAAAGTAACCAGTCATTAATAATATATCAGAAATCATTCAAGGGTTCAAACCGAATATCTTGTTCTTATATTGTTCTTGATGATGATTCATTCATGATGCTTGTTTGATTGTTGATGATCCTGGAAACCTGGAAGTATGGAACCTGTGGAAATAGAACACAAAGTACATTGCGTGGACCTCTTTATTTTAAAAAAATATGTTGCGTGTTTCTAGCTTTAAAAGTGGGTTAGTACTTCATTTTCTGAATAAAGAGTTACCCCAGTAAAATATGGTTAATACTTCATTAGGGTTAGTATGTATCTATCTTTAAAACAATTCTATTAATAAAAGCATATTAGAGTATTATTGGTCAACATTGTATCAGAGCGGGTCTAATCATTAGATCAAGTCGGCCACCTTGAGCCGCTGCCTCTATGCCACCCTGTCAACCTTAGCCGCCACTGAATCCCTTATCTTTAAAAATAATGCAGCCTGTGGAAAACTAGAAGGGGGGTGAATAGTTTTGCCGATTTTAAGTTGATTTCAAAAACTTTAGATTCGATATTATGTGAAATCGTAAGGATGTTGAGAACGTATAGATCTAATGATAATGCAAGCAAATAAATAAAGTTAAGGGATAGAAAATACACAACCGATTTATAGTGGTTCGGCTACAAGGACACCATCCTTGCCCTACTCCACTCCCCGAGTCACCTACTCGAGAGTTCAAGCACTATGTCAACAAACTCCTTCACTTGGCGGAGAAGCCTTCACAACGTTGCTTACACTTTTTCCAGTACAAAGCTAGATACCGAGTCCGTAGCACGGTGGACCAAACCAACACAACTATTACACAACAAATATGTGAAATATCAAATACAAGATCTTCGCTACAGAAATCTTGCGGAGTGACAAATCAATCAAAGACCCCTTGCTTGGATGACTTGTAGAATGCTCGTGATCTCGCCTTAGAGAAGGACCTATATGAGGATCACAAATAGAAAGAAAGAAGAACAACTCTCTAGATCAAGTGATCTATATGTTAGAAGAGAATGAGAGTGTATGAGAGATTTAGTAAGAAGAGGGGTGAGTTATAATGAAGAAATGACTCTCTATTTATAGGCAAAATTCTTCAATATTCCCCGGATCCCACGGATCCCTTCCACTTGGGATCCGTCTAGTGTAATCCTAGGCATCCGTGGAACGCTCCTCTTTGCCCATGGGTTTTTTGGTTATGGGTCATGGGTTATGGGTTGCTCCATGGGTTTTCTTTAGATTCAATGTATCTAAACATACATTGCATTTAGCCAACTTGGGTATGGGTTATGATCCATGGGTTATGGTCCATGGGTTAAGGTTTTTACCCATCCTAATAAACTATTACAACAAATGCTTAATTATTACCTTTTTTTATTTAAATGGCTATATGTAAATGCTTTACAAAAATAACATGTATCCTTATAATTATACATAAGATAACATTATATTTGTTATCAACAAAACAAAAAGAGATCGCAAAATATTAATAAACATTTTTACGGTTTATTTGTATTAACAATCTCCCCCTTTTTGTTGATGACAAAACATAATGTTATGATTAGTAAAACATAATAATAGATGCAAGTTTTGAAAGCCCCTAAGTTTTACTTCTTCTCCCCCTTTTTGTCGAAACAAAAAGTTAACCCTTGGAAGAAATAAACAAAAAAGTGTGGAAAAATTAGTCCACGTATTACTAACTCCCCCTTGACGGTAGCTCCCCCTTGTTTGGGGCCTCAAGTGAAGAAAAATAGAAATCCTACAAAAAGAAAGGTTAGTAACATGCTTAAATAATCTTGTGATTGTCGAGAATCAAGATTGGGAGCCAAGGTATGTAAACAAGGCCTTGTAATAAAACAACAAATTGTAGTGGTATTTAAGCCACTTACAAGCATGTAAAAATAAGAACAAGACTTGTTCTTGAAAAATGACAAAAATAGAAAATAGTAGTAGTGATTCCTTCCATGCTTGCATAAGGTTATGGATGGAGGTTTTGATGAGTGATGGTATTGATGCGATCAAGGATGAGGTTGAGTATGAAACGCATTTCTTCCCTAACTTCTATTGCGATGTCCCTAGTGGATTGGCAATGTTCACAATGTAAATGATGTGGGTAATGAGTGCGGAAATTTTCCGGTATGTTTTGATTTGAGTTATGCGGAATTTGTGGTGGAAAAGTAGGAAAATATGGATCAACATCTGGAATGTTTGTAAATGATGGTGGAAAAGAACCTAGATGTCCTTGTAATGTGATGGGAGCTAATGGTGGTGATGTTTCAAGATCTTGAAAGATAGTATTTGGAGATGTGGGGGTGTTGAAAAGACTATTTCTTTTTGTTTAGGTTGATTAGATCTTGTTGGAGTCTTAAGGAGTTCCAAAAGAGTGACTTTAGGTGGTGATGAAGTTGGTGTACTTGTTGGTGATGAGGGAGGTGCTATTATGGAAGCATCTTGTGGTGAGTTATTTGTTGAGGATGAACCATTTGAGGTTGGTTTTGCTAAACAACAAGATCGGATACTAATCCGTGCGGATATCCTAGCATTTGATTGTGGTATTTTAGATGGTGGAAGTACAAAGGTTTGGATATCATGATTGTTTGTACTAGGTGATTCTCCTAAAGGATTTTTGGATGACATGATGTAGTGTGTTTGTGAGAAGGAGATGGAGTAAGCAAGCATTTTGGGAGTTCTATATATAGAAAAACAAAGCATTGTAATGAATGCTTGACCCAAAATGTGGATTAAAATCTAATGATTAGATGTGAATTCAAGGCATGTGAGCATCAGAACACAAGCATTAAAAGCATACTCCCAAAAAATGAAACAAATGTGGATTTTTCATCTAAAGTGAAAAAATAGAAGTTGAAAACAGCTTCTGTTTCACGGATCCCACGGATCCTTCCCTTGAGGGATCCGTCCAGCATGAAGGCTGGGATCCGTGGGTCTGGTAATCCAGGTAGCACAAAATTTTCCTTATGGAAACATTTTGCCTATTGTGTGCCTATATGCAAACTATTTGGAGTTATGGTTATCTCGACTCCTAAAAAGAAAACAAAATAAACGAGAAGTAGAAATATATCTTATTGAGATAACCCGAAAACACATATTTAGTATATAAGTACGTAATTTAGTGTTATCAATGCTCCTAATTCATTGTTGCTTAAATGAATGTACCCGAAAACACATATTAGTTATGTGTCCCCTTTAGCATTCAAAAGACATGAGATGCAATGAAAACGGGTTTTTACTTTGCATTAATAATGAAAAAGCGATTTGTCCTAGACGTGAGAAACTGCTTTTATGAAATTGATACGGGAAGGTATCATCCTTTTAGAAAACGTTGTGAAAGTAGGTTTTCTTTGAAAATGTGTATATAAAAAAAAAGAAACTATAAGTGGAAAAACTTATCTTGGGTTTTGAAAATTCCCGTATTGTTTGTGAGTTGTGCGTGAAATAGAAATCCTAGACTCAGAAAGAAGAAGGCTAGTGTTTACATACCTTGTAGAGTCAATTAAGTTACGACGTTTGTTCCATTAGACCAAGACCAAGACGAAGTAGGTTGAATTGTTCCCGCTTCAACGGTTTGGTGAGGACGTCGGCTATGTTGTCTTCGGATGCTACCTTCTCAATAGAGATGTTCCCCTTTTGAACATTGTCTCTTAGAAAGTGATGACGAATCTCTATATGCTTTGTGCGAGAATGCAATACCGGATTCTTGCTTAAGTCGATGGCACCTTTGTTGTCACATAGGATGGCTATGTCGCCTAGGTGGATGTCGTAGTCTACTAATGCTTGTTTCATCCATAGTGCTTGTTGGCATGCTTTGCCGGCGGAGACGTACTCGGCTTCGGTTGTTGAAATTGCAAGTGCCGTTTGTTTATTAGAAAACCAAGATGTTAAACAACATCCCATAAAAGTACATACCCCACTTGTACTTTTTCTATCAACGTAATCACCTGCATGGTCAGAATCTGCATATACAATTGTTTCTACTCCCGTGCCCTTAGGATACCATAATCCTAATTGTGTTGTACCCTTAATATATCTAAATATCCTTTTTACGGCTTCTAGGTGTGATGTTTTAGGGTCTTCTTGAAACCTAGCACATAAGCAAACACTAAACATGTTATCCGGCCTACTTGCCGTGAGGTAGAGAAGGCTACCTATCATGCCACGATATTTAGTATTATCTACGGATTCTCCGTCTTCATCTTTTGTGAGTTTGGTGTCGGATGACATTGGAGTCCTAATTGGTTTTGACTCTTCTAGATTGAATTTCTTTAACATCTCCTTGATGTATTTAGATTGATGAAGAAGATACCATCTTCTACTTGTTTTATTTGTAGACCAAGAAAGAAACTAAGTTCTCCCATCATACTCATCTCGAACTCGTCATGCATGATTTTAGAGAAATCATCACACATGTCTTGACAAGTGGATCCGAATATAATATCATCTACATATATTTGTACTATGATTATATGTGACTCTCTTTTCTTAGTAAAAAGTGTGTTGTCAACTAACCCCATGGTGTAGTTGTGTTTAACTAGAAATGACTTGAGTCTATTATACCAAGCTTTTGGAGCTTGTTTAAGACCGTAAAGGGCTTTCTTTAATTTATACACATGTTTGGGTTTTTCAAAATCAATGAAGCCCGGAGGTTGAGCTACATATACTTCTTCATTTATGAAACCATTTAGAAAAGCGCTTTTGACATCCATTTGATAAAGCTTTAGATCATTAGCACAAGCATACGCAAGAAGTATTCTTATAGACTCTAATCTAGCCACGGGGGCGTAGGTCTCATCAAAGTCTATTCCCTCTTATTGGTTATACCCTTGAGCAACGAGTCTAGCCTTGTTCCTAGACACTACTCCGTTTGCATCTAATTTGTTTTTATAAACCCATTTGGTTCCTATTATGGTTTGATTACTAGGTGGAGGGACAAGTGTCCAAACATCATTAGAAACAAATTGATTTAGTTCTTCTTGCATAGCCATTACCCAACTTTCATCTTTTATGGCTTCTTGTGTATTCTTAGGTTCTAAGGTTGAAACGAAACAAAACAAGCTACTATGGTTTTGAACTTGAGACCTTAATGTTCGTTCGTTTAGTTTTCCTATGACTTTATCAACGGGGTGATCTTTGGACTCTTTAATGTTTATTATTTCATCACTTAGAGGTTCTTCTTCTTCACTTATCTTTTTCTTTATTACTATAGCTTCACTTTCTATAATCTCGTCGTCGACAAGAGGTGGAGAGGGTTTGGGTGGACTTTCATCAAATTTTATATTCAATGACTCTTCTACCTTCATTGTTTCTTTGTTTAATATGACATAAGCTTTGCTATTTGGCTAGTAACCTAAAAAGATACCTTCGGTTGATTTAGGATCAAATTTTGTAAGGTAATCTTTAGTGTTAAGAAAAAAGCATTTACTACCAAAGACTCTAAAGTGATTTAACGTAGGCTTTTTGCCTCGAAGTAACTCATATGGAGTTTTTCCTAAGATTGGTCTAATTAAGACTCGATTGAGTATATACGTTGAAGTATCAACGGCATTACACCAAAACTTTTGAGGTATGGATTGTTCATTAAGCATGGTTCGACTCATTTCTTGTAGAGTTCTATTCTTTCTTTCTACTACCCCATTCGATTGTGGAGTGCGTGGAGCCGAGAAGTTGTGAGTAATACCATTAGCGTCACAAAAAGCTCCGAATTGCACTTCCTTATCGAATTCCCTACCATGATCCGTCCTAATAGACACTATGGGACTTCCTAGTTGTCTTTGGATCTTTTTGCTTAATATTTCAAAATAGTTAAAGGTTTCCGTTTTGTTCTTTAAAAATTTTGTCCATGTATACCTAGAGTAGTCATCCACTATTACCAAAGTGTAGTAGTTGCCTCCATAACTTTGGATAGCGGATGGACCAAATAAATCCATATGTAGTAATTCTAGACACCTAGTTGTGGACACCATGTTTTTAGCTTTATGACTCGAATGAGCTTGTTTTCCTACATTACAAGCATCACAAAAATGATGTTCATATTTTAACTTAGGTAGGTCTCTTACTACATCTTTGGATGATAGCGATTGAAGAAGTCGCATGTTGGCGTGACCCAATCTTCGATGCCATAAGGTCGAAGTATCATCCATAGAGGTAAGACATAGTTTGTCTTTAGGTTCATTACTGATTTTAATGACATAGACTCCATGTTTCCTAATTCCTCTTCCTATGGTTATGCCATTTTTAAGTATCTTACTACCGGTTTCAGTAAAAAGTACATTGCACTTTTTATCACATATTTGTCCTATATTTAAGAGGTTAAAGTTTAGGTTTTCTACGTGACACACATCGTTAATGGTTAGAGATTTGTTAGAAATCGTACCTTTACCGATGATTCTACTTTTTGTATTTCCAAACACCACATTACCTCCATTAAAGGATTCATATGTGGAGAATAGGTCCCTATTGCCGGTCATGTGCCTCGTGCACCCGCTATCCTTGACCCATTCATCGGGGTCTAGGTCGACCTTTAAGCACACCTAAAACAATAATAAAATCAAAAGTTTGGTCCCCATTTTTTCATGGGTCCATTAGTGTTAAACATTCCATTCATGTTAGACATGTATGGATAAGATGAGTATGCATTCCATGGAGCAAAGTTTTGAAAATGAAAACCGTTTTGCATGTTTGGATTCCATCCCATTTGATGGTTACTTTTCGGGTAAATGTTATTAGGTCTCCTAAATGAATTAGGTTTTGAAAAAGATGGAGCTTTGTTTCTTGCAAAAGTAGGATTATATTTTGGAGGTGGTTGTCTAGTGGTGACATGATTTGGTTTCTTCCTATTAACTATGACAAACTCAGTTCTAGATGAAGAAGCTACGTTATTGCTACTGTTTGCTACAGCAGATCCACGGATCCCTTTCTGTACACTAGCCGGTTCCCTTTTTAGAGGATCCGTGGGATCCGCCACAACAGTGGCTGGTTTTTCTAGTTCCTTAACAAATTTTGTTTCTTTACTTTCACTAGTTGATGGATCAAGTTGTTGACTTCCTAGACCCTTTTGATTGTTACCGGTTTTAACGCCATCGAGTATTGTATCTAAATTGTTCGTGCTCATTCTAGCAATTTTAGAATCTAAGTGATCCACTAGTGTTTGAAGTTGAACGCAAAGTTCACATTCACCACTTGCTATTTTACCCTTCTCTAAACGTTTTAGTTTTGCTTTTAATTCTATGACTTCTTTATCTAAACGTTGATTTTGACTCTTTAAAAGCTTATTTTTGTTAACTAGTTTTAAGCTAATATTGCATAGTTTATCATATTCATTATGCAATGAGTCGTCATCAAGTGATGAGCTACTATAATATTCATGACATACCTCATCATTTTCCATGAGACAAATTTCTTCGTCCTCCTCGTCGCTCATTCCCCATGTTCCGCTCACGAACGCCTTTTGATCATCCCGTTTGGGACAGCTTACTAATAAAGTGGTTTGGGTCCCCACATTTAAAGCAAGTACGATCATCCTTTGGCTTCTCGTCCTCTTTGCTTTTCCGAAAGCCTTTCTTGTCGTCGTACGGTTGTTTGACGTATCTTCCCTTTCTTCTAAAGAACTTTTTAAAGTCCCTTACCGCCATAGCGTATTCTTCGTCGTCACTACTCGAGGATGAGTTCTCTTCATCGCTCGAAACCTTTTTGGCTTTAAGGGCAAGAGATTTGCGTTTCTCTTTCACCTTTGAGACTTCGGAATCTTTAGCTAGGACAAGCTCGTAGACTTTTAGGTTGCCTATGAGTTCATCGAGGGTGAGGATTGTCAAATCTTTTGACTCTTCGATCGCCGTCACCTTGGATCTCCACTTCGATGGAAGTGCCCTTAGATATCTCCTAACATGATTACGGCTAGAAAAAGATTCATCAAGTGCTTGTAAAGATTTAATAATAGTATTAAAGTTAGCAAATGAATGATCTATAGTTTCCTCATCCGATATTGAAAATTGTTCATATTGTTGAACAAATAAATCAATTTTATTATTTTTAATTTGTTGGTTGCCTTTATGAGTTACAATTAAAGAATTCCAAATATCTATATGCTTTGTGCGAGAATGCAATACCGGATTCTTGCTTAAGTCGATGGCACCTTTGTTGTCACATAGGATGGCTATATCGCTTAGGTGGATGTCGTAGTCTACTAATGCTTGTTTCATCCATAGTGCTTGTTGGCATGCTTTGCCGGCGGAGACGTACTCGGCTTCGGTTGTTGAAATTGCAAGTGCCGTTTGTTTCTTAGAAAACCAAGATGTTAAACAACATCCCATAAAAGTACATACCCCACTTGTACTTTTTCTATCAACGTAATCACCTGCATGGTCAGAATCTGCATATACAATTGTTTCTACTCCCGTGCCCTTAGGATACCATAATCCTAATTGTGTTGTACCCTTAATATATCTAAATATCCTTTTTACGGCTTCTAGGTGTGATGTTTTAGGGTCTTCTTGAAACCTAGCACATAAGCAAACACTAAACATGATATCCGGCCTACTTGCCGTGAGGTAGAGAAGGCTACCTATCATGCCACGATATTTAGTATTATCTACGGATTCTCCGTCTTCATCTTTTGTGAGTTTGGTGTCAGATGACATTGGAGTCCTAATTGGTTTTGACTCTTCTAGACCGAATTTCTTTAACATCTCCTTGATGTATTTAGATTGATTGAAGAAGATACCATCTTCTACTTGTTTTATTTGTAGACCAAGAAAGAAACTAAGTTCTCCCATCATACTCATCTCGAACTCGTCATGCATGATTTTAGAGAAATCATCACACATGTCTTGACAAGTGGATCCGAATATAATATCATCTACATATATTTGTACTATGATTATATGTGACTCTCTTTTCTTAGTAAAAAGTGTGTTGTCAACTAACCCCAAGGTGTAGTTGTGTTTAAATAGAAATGACTTAAGTCTATCATACCAAGCTTTTGGAGCTTGTTTAAGACCGTAAAGGGCTTTCTTTAATTTATACACATGTTTGGGTTTTTCAAAATCAATGAAGCCCGGAGGTTGAGCTACATATACTTCTTCATTTATGAAACCATTTAGAAAAGCGCTTTTGACATCCATTTGATAAAGCTTTAGATCATTAGCACAAGCATACGCAAGAAGTATTCTTATAGACTCTAATCTAGCCACGGGGGCGTAGGTCTCATCAAAGTCTATTCCCTCTTGTTGGTTATACCCTTGAGCAACGAGTCTAGTCTTGTTCCTAGACACTACTCCGTTTGCATCTAATTGTTTTTATAAACCCATTTGGTTCCTATTATTGTTTGATTACTAGGTGGAGGGACAAGTGTCCAAACATCATTAGAAACAAATTGATTTAGTTCTTCTTGCATAGCCATTACCCAACTTTCATCTTTTATGGCTTCTTGTGTATTCTTAGGTTCTAAGGTTGAAACGAAACAAAACAAGCTAATATGGTTTTGAACTTGAGAGCTTAATGTTCATTCGTTTAGTTTTCCTAAGACTTTATCAACGGGGTGATCTTTGGACTCTTTAATGTTTATTATTTCATCACTTAGAGGTTCTTCTTCTTCACTTATCTTTTTCTTTATTACTATAGCTTCACTTTCTATAATCTCGTCGTCGACAAGAGGTGGAGAGGGTTTGGGTGGACTTTCATCAAATTTTATATTCAATGACTCTTCTACCTTCATTGTTTCTTTGTTTAATATGACATAAGCTTTGCTATTTGGCTAGTAACCTAAAAAGATACCTTCGGTTGATTTAAGATCAAATTTTGTAAGGTAATCTTTAGTGTTAAGAAAAAAGCATTTACTACCAAAGACTCTAAAGTGATTTAACGTAGGCTTTTTGCCTCGAAGTAACTCATATGGAGTTTTTCCTAAGATTGGTCTAATTAAGACTCGATTGAGTATATACGTTGAAGTATCAAAGGCATTACACCAAAACTTTTGAGGTATGGATTGTTCATTAAGCATGGTGCGACTCATTTCTTGTAGAGTTCTATTCTTTCTTTCTACTACCCCATTCGATTGTGGAGTGCGAGGAGCCGAGAAGTTGTGAGTAATACCATTAGCGTCACAAAAAGCTCCGAATTGCACTTCATTATCGAATTCCCTACCATGATCCGTCCTAATAGACACTATGGGACTTCCTAGTTGTCTTTGGATCTTTTTGCTTAATATTTCAAAATAGTTAAAGGTTTCTGTTTTGTTCTTTAAAAATTTTGTCCATGTATACCTAGAGTAGTCATCCACTATTACCAAAGTGTAGTAGTTGCCTCCATAACTTTGGATAGCGGATGGACCAAATAAATCCATATGTAGTAATTCTAGACACCTAGTTGTGGACACCATGTTTTTAGCTTTATGACTCGAATGAGCTTGTTTTCCTACATTACAAGCATCACAAAAATGATGTTCATATTTTAACTTAGGTAGGTCTCTTACTAGATCTTTGGATGATAGCGATTGAAGAAGTCGCATGTTGGCGTGACCCAATCTTCGATGCCATAAGGTCGAAGTATCATCCATAGAGGTAAGACATAGTTTGTCTTTAGGTTCATTACTGATTTTAATGACATAGACTCCATGTTTCCTAATTCCTCTTCCTATGGTTATGCCATTTTTAAGTATCTTACTACCGGTTTCAGTAAAAAGTACATTGCACTTTTTATCACATATTTGTCCTATACTTAAGAGGTTAAAGTTTAGGTTTTCTACGTGACACACATCGTTAATGGTTAGAGATTTGTTAGAAATCGTACTGATCTGCGCAAAACCGTCAAGTCAAATAGACTTAAAACAGTTCAGACACAAATACAATGAAGATCAGAGAATACAGGGGATTCTCGGGTCGTTAAGTCCCACGGAGGATGAATTGGTGTTTAAAACAACTTCAGATGATAGAATGATCACTAAGGATAGTGATCAGTAAGGATTTTGAGTTTGTTTATAAACTACAGAAGATTAAAGGAGATTAAAAGTTAAAATCTATTAAATAAACGCTATCACTATAATTAAAATGATGTTTTTGTTTTTATGTTTTTTTAAAACTGAAATTAAAATCTACACGACGTACAAAATAAAAAGTGAAACTAACACAATATTAACCCTAAAAATATGAAAATGATATTTTTATAAACCTAATGATAAAAGAAATTTTTTAGAAAAAGAAAATTATTTTTATATCTAATTATCTAATTATTATTAATTAAAAACTATTTTAACTATTTAATAATTACCTAAAATACAAAAAATTAGGAAATTAAGCTAGAAAAATAAAATTATGAAATGGAAAAGTCTAAAATAATAAACTAGAATTTTCAAAACTATTTTTGTATTTTTCTGATTATTTTTCTATTTTCTATGAATTTTAAACTATTAGAAACTAATTAAATTACTGAAAATTACAAAATAAACTATGAAAAATCTGGAAAATTACTTTTTTCACTTTTTATATTTATCTAAACTTAATAAAAATAAAAAATTATTTTTTTGGACTTTTTCTGAATTTTTTTCTATTAAAAGCTATTTAAATAATCCTAAAAACTGTTTTTAATTAAGAAAAATAGCAAACAGTTATAAAAAAATGTGAAAATTTCAGGAAAACTCTAAAATTATGCTAGGAATCTATGAAAAATAGAAAAACATGATGTTGTGTGTAGAAATCAGAAACTGCTTTTCTAATGCTTATTGGAATAAGCACTAAAATAAGCTACAGTGACACAACAGGCACAAATCTATTACAGAAGCTCAAATATGTAATAAGAACTCTAATGCAACTAATTTCAACAAGCTACAACCATAGAAACAACAAGCTCAACAGATTTGATGTTGTGAGCTTTTTGCTAAAACAGGTGTGGGGGGGCAACTTTGGATACAAGCACAGGTTTCAAATTAAGCTCAAACTGAAAATCACCAATTGGGACTCAAAGAAGACCTGGGTGAGAGTAATTGTTCCAAAAATCAGCTTATGACAAGCTCTTATGAGCACTGTGCACATGTTACAATATCTGTGAAAATCTCAGCATTCACTGAGTAAGTGGTGCAGGGCACTTGACCCCTTCTTTATGAGCTTGTTTGAGAGCTTTACAAAATTAACAAAATTTTACTAAAATAGCAATAAGAAAGTATACCTGGTCAAGTTATTAATCCCAAAGTTTGGTTTGATTTAGCCCAAGAATGAATCCAAGAAAAATCTTGCTAGTTGGGCAAAAAACCACTTTTCCAAGTTTTGTTGACTTTTGACAGATTGAGAAACTTTGACTTTCTTGAACTTTGGATCAAATTTATGGACATATATTGTTGCTTAATGAAGAAATGACACTGATTCAAGGTTTGTCTATGACTTTTAAACACAAATCACAAGATTGGTAATCCAATACCACAACAGTTGAAGCAGTTAGACAGATTTTAAGAAGGATTTGACTTTAGGCTATGCAGGTCCTATGTTTTGACTCTATTGAACTCAAATACACTTAATACACATAAACCAATAGAATTCAACTACTGAGTACATCATTATAACAGAATGATCAACAAATCCAAACACCCCTTTTAGCACTGTTTTGACTATTGATCTAAGCTAATCCATGAATAAACTCATTTCATTACTTAACATAACTCTAATATGTTAATCACTACTGATGAAACTAATTTAATGACCAAAGATTCAGAAAAATAAGCACAATTTGAAACTGCATAAAAAGTAAAAATTAGAATAAGTGGCTCACAAATCATCAGCTATGTTTGCAGCTTAAACCAGATGAGACACTACCATTCTAATCCATTTCCAACCCAAACCAGCTCTCTGCAACACCCTGTATCCATTTCCAACCAGATTTGAACCAAATTGCCTTCACAGTTGACTTTTATTGACTTTCCATGGAACTTGATTAAACTGATTCTTCAAGCTTACAAAAAGCTATATAGAGCTTAAGTAAGATGATTTGAGCTTAAATAAAGCTTATTGAAGCTTTGAATACCAAAGTTTGAGTTTGAAATTTAGAACAGTGGCACAAAACATGAAATCTGAATAAAAACTTGAGATGATACTTGGTAATAGTTTAGATACACTTAAAAAGCTTAATTTAATATCTTTAAACAAAGAGTTACAACTTTTAGCTACTTTAAAACATGGAAAATAAAATACGACATACAAGAATTAAAAAAAACTAAAAACTTGCTTCTCTCTTGACTCTTCCTCCTCTTTTATCCTTCAAATATCATCCACGTGGCTTTCTGATGCAATCCCACCTCTCAATTGGACCAATGGAAGTGTTTTGAGTGTATTACATGTTTTTCCATTTTTTGGCGGGAAATGCCTTTTTGACTTATAAGCACTGTAACAGGCAAGTAGGGGGGGGGGTGGCATTAATTGTGGGTGGCTAGTGATGATGAGGAGTGGAGAAAGGTGAGGCTGAGGTGATGGGTTGCAGGCAATGGTTGGGGAAGCAGGAGGTGGAAGAAGAAGAAGAGGGCGCGTGTTCTGTTTATTTGACTTATTTTGACCAAGGGGTCAAAATTGGTTTGTGACAGGGGGTTCAAAAGGGGTAAATTGGCAGGGGTCTAAATTGTTTTGACAATGCTTTAGGTTAGGCTATTATGACAAGGACCAAAGTGTAATTCTTGAAAACTCAAGGACCATTCCTGCCAATTCTGTAAAGATGTTCCAAGGACTAAAAGTGACAATCATTAAAAGTGCAAGGACCAATTTTGCCATTTTCCTATTTTCAAAGGACTAATTTTTGCCAATTTCCAAAGTTCAGGGACCTAAATTGTAAATTTGTAATTTTAAGTTTCAAGGACCAATTTTGACAACTTAGGAATCCCTAGGGACTCAAAATGATATTTTTCTTTATTTGGTTTTACCAGGGACTGTTTTTGACAACTTTTCAAACTTGGGGGACTAAAACTGCAATTTTTGCAAATTTGATACGTTTTTCATCTGATTTTGATATTTTTGCATTTAAAACACATAAAACACTTATTTGTGATATTTTTGTCATTTTGATGTATTTCTGAGTGTTTTCAGATGTTTTTGCAGTTTAAATGGTACCAAAATGATGAGTATTTAGACACTCATCAATCCCCCACACTAAGATATTGCTAGTCCCTAGCAATGTTTTGAGAAAAATTTAATGGATTTCATCTCTTTACCAAAAGCCATTACTTCTGGAGTAGCCAAATGTTTCAGTTCAAGTAAGAACCATGGTACACTGATAACCATGTGATTTTGAGCAAACCACCAGCTTTCAACGGATTTGATTTGTCTTTACCAGAAGCCGTTTGCTTCTGGACTAGCCAACTCTTAGATAAAATATCTTTGGTGAGCTGATTACCAATTATGGTTTTCCAACTGCCTTTACCACAAGCCATAAACTTGCGGGCTAGCCAACTCTTCACTTTTTAGGATATGGTGAGCTGAATACCATACAATTTTGGGCAAATTGCAAGCCGTCAACGGATTTGAGATATCTTTACCAAGATCCGTTTGCTCCTGGATTAGCCAATCCTTTTGTTTATTAGACAAGGCGGACTGATAACCAAATGAGTAAGTGTAAAACACTTACTCCAAAAAAAAAAAAAAATTTGGCCAAAAATGGGGGAATTAGGCGGTATAATTACATGATAAAATTCGTGAGAATTCCCCCCCACACTTAGAAATGAATATTGCCCTCAATATTCAAAGTACCGGCGGTTATGCCGAAACATAGAACGTAAAAGGGAAATACTAAGGCCATTATTCAGCAAGGATTTTTTTTTTTTTTTTTTTTTTTTTTTTTTTTTTTTTAAACATTCTTATATACACAACATGTGGGGCAACCCCCCCACACTAGGGTGGTACACACGGGTGAAAACCCATGTAACATGCTACTGTTTTTGATACCCGAGTCGCTAGCTTGACTCGATCCCCGCATTCATTAGTTCATGGGGAAAGTTTGAAGATCCGGGACAATCACAGGAGGAATGTCCTCTCCAAAGTAATGCTTCAACCGATGACCATTCACTTTAAAGTCAGGACCATCGGGTTGAGATAACTCAATGGTGCCATAAGGATAAACCTTAGTGATAGTAAATGGTCCAGACCAGCGGGATTTAAGCTTTCCCGAGAAAATCTTCAATCTTGAATTAAAAAGAAGGACTCGATCACCAACGTTGAAAACGCGGTTTTTGATCTTTGAGTCATGAATCTTCTTTGTTTTTTCTTTATAGATCAAAGAGTTCTCGTATGCTTGATTACGGAGTTCATTTAATTCATTCATTTGAACTTTCCGGTGATTACCAGCAGTCTGAATATCAAAGTTGGCATGCTTCAAGGCCCAGTATGCCTTGTGCTCTAACTCAACAGGTAGATGACACGCCTTCCCATATACCAGCTTGTATGGAGTACACCCGATGGGTGTTTTATAAGCTGTCCGGAAGGCCCAGAGTGCGTCATCTAGCTTATCCGACCAAGAGGCACGGTTTTCGCCAACCGTCCTCTCCAGAATTCTTTTAATCCCTCGGTTTGAAACTTCCACTTGCCCACTCGTTTGGGGGTGGTACGCAGTAGAGAGACGGTGAGTAACACCATACTTCTGCATGACTCTTTCAAACTGGTCATTGCAGAAATGCGTACCACGATCACTGATTATGGCTCGTGGAGTTCCAAACCTAGCAAACAAGGATTTTAAGAATTTCACTACAACTCGGGCATCGTTGGTGGGTAAAGCCTTAGCTTCGACCCATTTTGACAAGTAGTCAACGGCCACGAGTATGTACTTATTGCCGCGAGAAGAAGGGAATGGCCCCATAAAGTCAATGCCCCAGATGTCAAAGATCTCACACACTTGAATGGCGTTTTGTGGCATTTCATTCTTTTGTGAGATATTCCCGTGACGTTGACAAGCGTCACAGGCTTTGACGAATTCATGGGCATCCTTATAGATCGTGGGCCAATAGAATCCGGAATCAAACACCTTCTTGGCGGTGTAGTTGGGGCTATGATGTCCCCCAGTAGGTCCAGCATGGCAAGCCTTGAGAATGTCAATAGCTTCCTGACCATATACACATCGCCTGATGACTTGATCCGCGCAGATTTTAAACAAGAAAGGGTCGTCCCAGAAGTAATGTTTAACATCTTTGAAGAATTTGTTCTTCTGTTGGGACGACATCCCTTTCACTATGAAGTTACCCGCATGGTAATTTGCGAGGTCAGCAAACCATGGGGTAGTAGAGTCTCCACGAAAAGAAACCGCATTGAGTGTCTCGAGAGGAAATGTTTCATTTATTTCCTTTTTCTCGAACACATCCTGGTGAGGGTTCTCTAATCGGGATAGATGATCAGCAGCTAGGTTCTCAGCTCCTTTTTTATCACGTATAATGATATCAAATTCCTGGAGGAGGAGAACCCAACGGAGCAATCTCGGCTTTGCATCTTGTTTTGCAAAGAGATATTTAAGAGCCGAGTGATCCGTATACACTACGCATTTGGTCAAGATGAGGTATGGTCGAAATTTCTCAAACGCATACACCACAGCTAATAGTTCTTTTTCTGTAGTGGTGTAATGGGTTTGAGCTTCAGTCATAGTCTTACTTGCGTAGTGGATAGGCTGAAAATGCTTTGTTTTGCGTTGCCCCAAGACTGCTCCGATAGCAAAATCACTTGCATCGCACATGAGCTCGAAGGGTAAGTCCCAGTCGGGGGCAACTAGAATGGGTGCTTCCGTAAGCCTTTTCTTTAGTGTTTCAAAAGCTTCGACGCACTCAGGAGAGAAGATAAAAGGAGCTTCTTTTTCAAGAAGATGGGTCATAGGCCGAGCGATTTTAGAAAAATCCTGTATGAATCTACGATAGAACCCGGCATGACCAAGAAAACTCCTAATACCTTTGACGGTAGTGGGATGAGGTAGTTTAGCAATAACATCGACTTTTGCTCTATCTACCTCCATCCCATTTTTGGAAATCTTATGGCCAAGGACTATGCCTTCTTTAACCATAAAGTGACTCTTCTCCCAGTTTAGACAGAGATTGGTGTCTTCACACCGTTTAAGCATTTTGTCTAAATGGGAGAGACAAGTCTGAAATGAATCCCCGATGACTGAGAAGTCATCCATAAACACCTCCATTGTTTCCCCGATCATGTCGTGGAATATGGCCATCATACATCGTTGGAACGTGCCTGGAGCGTTACATAAGCCAAAAGGCATACGTTTGTAGGCAAAAGTTCCGTACGGGCAGGTGAATGTGGTCTTCTCTTGATCCTGTGGATCAATGGGGATCTGAAAGTAACCCGAGAAACCATCAAGGAAACAATAGTATTCGTTCCCTGCTAATCTCTCAAGCATCTGGTCCATGAAGGGTAGAGGAAAATGGTCTTTACGGGTGGCGTCATTCAACTTACGATAGTCAATACAGACACGCCATCCCGTAACCAATCGAGTTGGAATCAACTCGTTTTCTTCATTCGTGACAACAGTTATGCCACCCTTTTTTGGAACACAGTGAATCGGGCTAACCCAAGGACTATCTGAGATAGGGTAAATCAATCCTGCATCAAGAAGTTTGATAACCTCTTGTTTGATAACATCATGGATTTTTGGATTCACCCTTCTCTGATGTTGAACTGCTGGTTTGAAGTCATCTTCCATTAAGATTTTGTGAGTACAAAATTCAGGGTTGATACCCTTAATGTCGGAGAGTTTCCAAGCAATTGCTTGCTTGTGTGACTTCAAGACCTTTATGAGAGCAGTCTTTTCATCTTTACTCAAATCTCGAGCAATAATGACAGGCAATTTATCATCACCCTCAAGAAATGCATACTCAAGATGAGGTGGTAAGTCCTTAAGTTCGACTTCAGGAAATTCTTCAGTTTTCTCAACTGACTTGACTTCCTTGTTATGAAGGTTGACGGGAGGGAGAGGAGGAGAAGTGTCCTGATTTAACAACTTCTCAAGAACAAGAATATCTCCCTCCGGATTAATCTCAGGGTGATTAATCTCTTCTGGAATTGCATCACTAATGTGAGGGGTTGATGAATGATCATCTTTAAGCATTTTCTCAATGAGAAGTATGTCCCCCTCGATGTCAATTGGAGCGTGATCAATTTCCCATGGAACAGAATCACTAGCCAAGTATGCTTCAATCTCTTCCAAGATGAAGTCGCTTCCCTCAAACGGAGTGAGAGAAGGAGTAGAATTGGCTATGATAGGCTGAGAAGATGTGGTGGGATTCCCACTCACAGAATTATGAGAATAACCCAGAACTTCTTGAGAGTACTCTTCAGAAGCAACATCAATGATATCGATTCGGTTAACCGACTCAGAATCATAGTTTGCGGAGTACCTCGAAGTTTGATCAAGGTTAAAGGTGACAGCTTCATTACCAACACGTAATGTGATTTCTTGCTCAAATACATCAATGAGAGCACGGCCCGTTCTCAGGAATCCTCTTCCAACAATGAGAGGAACCCGTGGATCAGCATCGAAATCAACAACTACAAAGTCAGCTGGAAAATGGAACTTTCCTACTTTCACAAATACGTCCTCGGCAATTCCAAGAGGACGGGATATTGTACGATCTGCAAGCTCGAGAGTCATGCAAGTAGGAGTAAGGTCCGGAAGAGAAAGTTTCTTCCATACTGAATGAGGCATAAGGTTTATGCTTGCACCAAGATCAGCCAAGGCAAAGCATTCAACCATTCCTGGAAATACACAAGGTAAGAGGAACTTTCCAGGATCTCCAAGCTTCTCGGGAAGCTTCTTCAAGATAACTGCAGAGCAGTTCTCGTTCAGAGGAGTTTTAGCCATTTCAAACAGCTTTTCCTTGTTGCTTAACATGTGTTTGAGAGTTGATGCAAACTTGGGCATCAACATGATAGCATCCGCGAAGCTTATGTCAAAATGAAGTTCTTGGAAAATTTGAAAGAATTTTTCCATTTGATGACCAGCTTTCTCGCGGAGCTTTTGCTCATGTAAACGTGATGGGTAAGGAATAGAAGATTTGGATTTTTCAATGGGAGCAACAGGAGGTTCAAAAACAACTCCTGGATTGGATTTTGATTTCTGGACAACCTGAGGATGGACAGTGCTGGTTCCTCCGTTATTAGTGGGAAGTTCCTTGTCCGTTGTCGCCTCAGGTTCACTTTCCACTACCTTAGGGAGAGAAGAAGAAGAGGTAGTAGGAATAGCAGGTCCATCATACGAAACACCACTTCTGGTCGTGATCGCCTTTGCATCGCCCCTCGGATTAGCGATCGTGTTGCTAGGTAGAGTACCTGAGCCCGAGGGTCGATCATTTAAAGACTTCTTCAATTCAGCGATCTGACTGACCAACAACCTGTTTGTCTCCTCTTGAGTCTTCATGAATTGCTTTAAAAGCTCATCAGATGTTGACACAGGAGGAGGTGGAGGAGGAGGAACAATTTGAGGCCGTATGTTCTGGTTATAGCCAGAATTCCCTTGATTAGGGTTCATATTCCCCTGAAATTGATTCCCTCGGTTGTAAGTGTTTTGATTAAGATTTCCTTGTTGTTGGAAACCTTGGTTGGGTCCGGAATAGAAATTACCTTGGTTTTGATAACCTTGGTTCATTCTTTGTTGGTTCTGATTCCGGTTAGGATTCTGGTTGAAACCGGGTGGTGCCTGATAAGTGTTAGCTCGGTAGTTTGGTTCATTCTGAGGACGGTATTGATTACCTCCTTGATTTGAAGTACCGACTATAACATTAGCTTCAAACGGACTACCATTGGTGGCAGTACAGTTGTAGTATGCATGAGGACCACCACAAGTAACACAAACTTCTACTTTCTTCACTTCACCATATGATGGTGCTTGTGTGAAAGTGACTTTCTTTTGGTTAGCAAGAACCAAAGCCTGAACAATATCCGTGAGTTTGTCAATCTTAGCATCGGTGCTAGATGTACTCACGGGAGATGAAGTAGAAGGTCCAACATTAGACTCAGTATGATATGTCTTTGTGCGGAAAGGACGGACCTGGGACTTATTCTCAATGATTTGCAAGGCTTCTTTTGTGGTCTTGCTCAAGAAATTACCTCCCGCGGAGGCATTTAGAGAGTCTTGATTGGCCTGGTTCAGACCATTGTAGAAAGTATCCATTTGCATTAACTCGGTAAAACCATGATGCGGACACTTGCGGAGCAAGTCTTTGTAACGATCCCATGCCTCCCCGAATGATTCCTCAAATCTCTGAGAAAATTTCATTATCTCATTCTTAAGACTTGTAGTTCGGGATGGAGGATAGAATTCGTTCACAAACTTTGTGACTAGATCTTCCCATGTCTCAATGGAACGAGGGGGTTGTTTCTCAAGCCAATTCCGGGCTTGTCCCTCTAGAGAAAATGGGAACAGAAGAAGCTTGATAGCATCGTGTGGGACATTCTTGTACTTGATGGTTGATGCAATTTTATTGAACCATCGAATGTGTGCATGAGGATCATCCCGCTCAAAACCATAGAATTGGCTTTGGGTTACCAGATTAAGTAACCCGGTTTTGAGCTCAAAAGTGTCAGCCACGATGGCTGGGACAATAATGGCATCTCCGTAACCCTCGATGGGTGCTTGGAGAAGCTCATTCATCGGCTTATCTTCCGCCATTACGGCAGGTGGTGGTGGTGGTAGACGTTCCTCAGTCACAGCTGAAGGTGCAGAACGTCCTCTATGTCTTCGAGGAATCTTTCCAAGTTCTGACAATGGACTTGTAGAACTGGAAGAACGAGTGCGCATGCACTAAGTATAAAAATCAGTTTTCAAAACAAATGAGGCAAAACACAAGTGAACTTAACCAATAATCACAAGTGAAATGGCTTCTTTGAAAAAGGTACACCAAATCACAAGGACACAAAGGCAAGTTTTAAATCTGTTGTTCGGGAACTTATTATGGTCGCACCCCCAGTTAGGTAGTGCACTGCCTTGATTTGCGGTGGTTGATTTTTATGTATATATTAAGTATCACTGAAAAGACGTAGGTACAGATATGTGCTGATGGGTTTAAAAACTTTTGGACAATATTTTTGGTATCGTCTCGTTTAACCAAATCGTATTTCTTTAAGAATCACCTTAAAAGAAACACAAGTCAGAAAACGTTACGATTGTTTTGTTGTTTTATATTTTGTTTGGTGTTTTTAACACTTTAAGAAAAGTGTTAATGAACTTTTTGATTTTGTTATATCTTTACAAAAACTTTTTACAAACTGTGGTATATGTGCAAGTACGGGTCTGAAAAATGCTTAGAACACGCTTACAGCCTCCCCGGCAGCGGCGCCAAAATTTGATCTGCGCAAAACCGTCAAGTCAAATAGACTTAAAACAGTTCAGACACAAATACAATGAAGATCAGAGAATACAGGGGATTCTCGGGTCGTTAAGTCCCACGGAGGATGAATTGGTGTTTAAAACAACTTCAGATGATAGAATGATCACTAAGGATAGTGATCAGTAAGGATTTTGAGTTTGTTTATAAACTACAGAAGATTAAAGGAGATTAAAAGTTAAAATCTATTAAATAAACGCTATCACTATAATTAAAATGATGTTTTTGTTTTTATGTTTTTATAAAACTGAAATTAAAATCTACACGACGTACAAAATAAAAAGTGAAACTAACACAATATTAACCCTAAAAATATGAAAATGATATTTTTATAAACCTAATGATAAAAGAAATTTTTTAGAAAAAGAAAATTATTTTTATATCTAATTATCTAATTATTATTAATTAAAAACTATTTTAACTATTTAATAATTACCTAAAATACAAAAAATTAGGAAATTAAGCTAGAAAAATAAAATTATGAAATGGAAAAGTCTAAAATAATAAACTAGAATTTTCAAAACTATTTTTGTATTTTTCTGATTATTTTTCTATTTTCTATGAATTTTAAACTATTAGAAACTAATTAAATTACTGAAAATTACAAAATAAACTATGAAAAATCTGGAAAATTACTTTTTTCACTTTTTATATTTATCTAAACTTAATAAAAATGAAAAATTATTTTTTTGGACTTTTTCTGAATTTTTTTCTATTAAAAGCTATTTAAATAATCCTAAAAACTGTTTTTAATTAAGAAAAATAGCAAACAGTTATAAAAAAATGTGAAAATTTCAGGAAAACTCTAAAATTATGCTAGGAATCTATGAAAAATAGAAAAACATGATGTTGTGTGTAGAAATCAGAAACTGCTTTTCTAATGCTTATTGGAATAAGCACTAAAATAAGCTACAGTGACACAACAGGCACAAATCTATTACAGAAGCTCAAATATGTAATAAGAACTCTAATGCAACTAATTTCAACAAGCTACAACCATAGAAACAACAAGCTCAACAGATTTGATGTTGTGAGCTTTTTGCTAAAACAGGTGTGGGGGGGCAACTTTGGATACAAGCACAGGTTTCAAATTAAGCTCAAACTGAAAATCACCAATTGGGACTCAAAGAAGACCTGGGTGAGAGTAATTGTTCCAAAAATCAGCTTATGACAAGCTCTTATGAGCACTGTGCACAGGTTACAATATCTGTGAAAATCTCAGCATTCACTGAGTAAGTGGTGCAGGGCACTTGACCCCTTCTTTATGAGCTTGTTTGAGAGCTTTACAAAATTAACAAAATTTTACTAAAATAGCAATAAGAAAGTAGACCTGGTCAAGTTATTAATCCCAAAGTTTGGTTTGATTTAGCCCAAGAATGAATCCAAGAAAAATCTTGCTAGTTGGGCAAAAAACCACTTTTCCAAGTTTTGTTGACTTTTGACAGATTGAGAAACTTTGACTTTCTTGAACTTTGGATCAAATTTATGGACATATATTGTTGCTTAATGAAGAAATGACACTGATTCAAGGTTTGTCTATGACTTTTAAACACAAATCACAAGATTGGTAATCCAATACCACAACAGTTGAAGCAGTTAGACAGATTTTAAGAAGGATTTGACTTTAGGCTATGCAGGTCCTATGTTTTGACTCTATTGAACTCAAATACACTTAATACACATAAACCAATAGAATTTAACTACTGAGTACATCATTATAACAGAATGATCAACAAATCCAAACACCCCTTTTAGCACTGTTTTGACTATTGATCTAAGCTAATCCATGAATAAACTCATTTCATTACTTAACATAACTCTAATATGTTAATCACTACTGATGAAACTAATTTAATGACCAAAGATTCAGAAAAATAAGCACAATTTGAAACTGCATAAAAAGTAAAAATTAGAATAAGTGGCTCACAAATCATCAGCTATGTTTGCAGCTTAAACCAGATGAGACACTACCATTCTAATCCATTTCCAACCCAAACCAGCTCTCTGCAACACCCTGTATCCATTTCCAACCAGATTTGAACCAAATTGCCTTCACAGTTGACTTTTATTGACTTTCCATGGAACTTGATTAAATTGATTCTTCAAGCTTACAAAAAGCTATATAGAGCTTAAGTAAGATGATTTGAGCTTAAATAAAGCTTATTGAAGCTTTGAATACCAAAGTTTGAGTTTGAAATTTAGAACAGTGGCACAAAACATGAAATCTGAATAAAAACTTGAGATGATACTTGGTAATAGTTTAGATACACTTAAAAAGCTTAATTTAATATCTTTAAACAAAGAGTTACAACTTTTAGCTACTTTAAAACATGGAAAATAAAATACGACATACAAGAATTAAAAAAAACTAAAAACTTGCTTCTCTCTTGACTCTTCCTCCTCTTTTATCCTTCAAATATCATCCACGTGGCTTTCTGATGCAATCCCACCTCTCAATTGGACCAATGGAAGTGTTTTGAGTGTATTACATGTTTTTCCATTTTTTGGCGGGAAATGCCTTTTTGACTTATAAGCACTGTAACAGGCAAGTAGGGGGGGTGGCATTAATTGTGGGTGGCTAGTGATGATGAGGAGTGGAGAAAGGTGAGGCTGAGGTGATGGGTTGCAGGCAATGGTTGGGGAAGCAGGAGGTGGAAGAAGAAGAAGAGGGCGCGTGTTCTGTTTATTTGACTTATTTTGACCAAGGGGTCAAAATTGGTTTGTGACAGGGGGTTCAAAAGGGGTAAATTGGCAGGGGTCTAAATTGTTTTGACAAGGCTTTAGGTTAGGCTATTATGACAAGGACCAAAGTGTAATTCTTGAAAACTCAAGGACCATTCCTGCCAATTCTGTAAAGATGTTCCAAGGACTAAAAGTGACAATCATTAAAAGTGCAAGGACCAATTTTGCCATTTTCCTATTTTCAAAGGACTAATTTTTGCCAATTTCCAAAGTTCAGGGACCTAAATTGTAAATTTGTAATTTTAAGTTTCAAGGACCAATTTTGACAACTTAGGAATCCCTAGGGACTCAAAATGATATTTTTCTTTATTTGGTTTTACCAGGGACTGTTTTTGACAACTTTTCAAACTTGGGGGACTAAAACTGCAATTTTTGCAAATTTGATACGTTTTTCATCTGATTTTGATATTTTTGCATTTAAAACACATAAAACACTTATTTGTGATATTTTTGTCATTTTGATGTATTTCTGAGTGTTTTCAGATGTTTTTGCAGTTTAAATGGTACCAAAATGATGAGTATTTAGACACTCATCACGTACCTTTACCGATGATTCTACTTTTTCTATTTCCAAACACCACATTACCTCCATTTAAGGATTCATATGTGGAGAATAGGTCCCTATTGCCGGTCATGTGCCTCGTGCACCCGCTATCCTTGACCCATTCATCGGGGTCTAGGTCAACCTTTAAGCACACCTAAAATAATAATAAACTCAAAAGTTTGGTCCCTATTTTTTCATGAGTCCATTAGTGTTAAACATTCCATTCATGTTAGACATGTATGGATAAGATGAGTATGCATTCCATGGAGCAAAGTTTTGAAAATGAAAACCGTTTTGCATGTTTGGATTCCATCCCATTTGATGGTTACTTTTCGGGTAAATGTTATTAGGTCTCCTAAATGAATTAGGTTTTGAAAAAGATGGAGCTTTGTTTCTTGCAAAAGTAGGATTATATTTTGGAGGTGGTTGTCTAGTGGTGACATGATTTGGTTTCTTCCTATTAACTATGACAAACTCAGTTCTAGATGAAGAAGCTACGTTATTGCTACTGTTTGCTACAGCAGATCCACGGATCCCTTTCTGTACACTAGCCGGTTCCCTTTTTAGAGGATCCGTGGGATCCACCACAACAGTGGCTGGTTTTTCTAGTTCCTTAACAAATTTTGTTTCTTTACTTTCACTAGTTGATGGATCAAGTTGTTGACTTCCTAGACCCTTTTGATTGTTACCGGTTTTAATGCCATCGAGTATTGTATCTAAAGTGTTCGTGCTCATTCTAGCAATTTTAGAATCTAAGTGATCCACTATTGTTTGAAGTTGAACGCAAAGTTCACATTCACCACTTGCTATTTTACCCTTCTCTAAACGTTTTAGTTTTGCTTTTAATTCTATGACTTCTTTATCTAAACGTTGATTTTAACTCTTTAAAAGCTTGTTTTTGTTAACTAGTTTTAAGCTAATATTGCAAAGTTTATCATATTCATTATGCAATGAGTCGTCATCAAGTGATGAGCTACTATAATATTCGTGACATACATCGTCATTTGCCATGAGACAAATTTCTTCGTCCTCCTCGTCGCTCATTCCCCATGTTCCGCTCACGAACGCCTTTTGATCATCCCGTTTGGGACACTTACTAATAAAGTGGTTTGGGTCCCCACATTTAAAGCAAGTACGATCATCCTTTGGCTTCTCGTCCTCTTTGCTTTTCCGAAAGCCTTTCTTGTCGTCGTACGGTTGTTTGACGTATCTTCCCTTTCTTCTAAAGAAATTTTTAAAGTCCCTTACCGCCATAGCGTATTCTTCGTCGTCACTACTCGAGGATGAGTTCTCTTCATCGCTCAAAACCTTTTTGGCTTTAAGGGCAAGAGATTTGTGTTTCTCTTTCACCTTTGAGACTTCGGAATCTTTAGCTAGGACAAGCTCGTAGACTTTTAGGTTGCCTATGAGTTCATCGAGGGTGAGGATTGTCAAATCTTTTGACTCTTCGATCGCCGTCACCTTGGATCTCCACTTCGATGGAAGTGCCCTTAGATATCTCCTAACATGGTTACGGCTAGAAAAAGATTCATCAAGTGCTTGTAAAGATTTAATAATAGTATTAAAGTTAGCAAATGAATGATCTATAGTTTCCTCATCCGATATTGAAAATTGTTCATATTGTTGAACAAATAAATCAATTTTATTATTTTTAATTTGTTGGTTGCCAATATGAGTTACAATTAAAGAATTCCAAATTTCTTTAGAGGTTTTAAGCATAGAAATTCTTTCGAATTCCTTTTTCGGTAAAGCATTATATAAAACATTTTTTCTTCACTATTTTTAGAAAGCTTTTTCTTCATTTCATCGTTTAGTTTATCATGAGGTATGTGAACTAAATTTTCTTTATTGTCATTTGAGGTAGCCTCAAAATCACCTTCAACAATAATGTACCAAAGATCAATATCTTTGGACTTCACATATGTTTCGAATCTATTTTTCCAATATATAAAACCATTAGTTTCAAGTAGTGGTGGTCGTTGCATGGATTGCCCTTCCTTATAATTTTCAGAACTCATAGTGATCGAAAAGTTTTTAAAATACAATTTTATTTTAAAAGTTTTATAAACTTAGCTCTTGATGCCAATTGTGGAAAACTAGAAGGGGGGGGGTTGAATAGTTTTGCCGATTTTAAGTTGATTTCAAAAACTTTAGATTCGATATTATGTGAAATCGTATGGATGTTGAGAACGTATAGATCTAATGATAATGCAAGCAAATAAATAAAGTTAAGGGATAGAAAAGAGACAACCGATTTATAGTGGTTCGGCTACAAGGACACCTTCCTTGCCCTACTCCACTCCCCGAGTCACCTACTCGAGAGTTCAAGCACTATGTCAACAAACTCCTTCACTTGGCGGAGAAGCCTTCACAACGTTGCTTACACTTTTTCTGGTACAAAGCTAGATACCGAGTCCGTAGCACGGTGGACCAAACCAACACAACTATTACACAACAAATATGTGAAATATCAAATACAAGATCTTCGCTACAAAAATCTTGCGGAGTGACAAATCAATCAAGGACCCCTTGCTTGGATGACTTGTAGAATGCTCGTGATCTCGCCTTAGAGAAGGACCTATATGAGGATCACTGATAAGGTTTTAAAAGGTACCATTTTGAGGGGTCGTTTAAGTCCTTATTTGATCACTTTTGTATCCGTTATTGCTTAATATCGTTCCTTTTCACTTTTTAGGTCTCGTGAAGGCAAAATGCTGGAATGGCACTTATTTGGATGAAAAGGCGCGAATATATGAAGAAAATGGCCAAAGTCGAAATCGAGACACTCACAGTTGCTGAAAGTAGAAGGCGACGGCGTCAGGTGCTATTGGCGACGCCGTCCCAAAATTATTGTGACGGGCCAGAACCCAAAACTCGTATTTTCAAGAGACGGCGTCTAGTTGTGAAAGAGTAGGCCGTCGCTACTCAGACGGCCTAGATGCAATCCAGACGACGTCAGAAGCTGAAGAGGACGGCGTCACGGACATAAGGTGACGCCGTCGCAAGGTTAACGTGGCCAAGACGAAACCCTAATGGCGGCGACACGACGGCGTCACTAAACATAAGGTGACGCCGTCGCAATTGTAATCTTATATATAGAATCCGAATTTTTCAGTCTTTGTGTGGAGAGTCTTTGGAGTAAAAACCTAAAACCGAACCTAAGGTGTCTTGTACAGTATTTTAGGGTTTTAAACCCTATCTTACACCAAGATAAGTCTTTACTTCATTAATTCAATTATGTCTTTGATTATTTGTGTGTATGCTTGCATGTTCTCCATGTCCGGCTAATTTATTTGTGTGTTTGCTTAGGAAGTATGAAACTTAATTATTAAATATTGATTGGTTGTTTCTTATCTTAGTTGATTAATGATCTAGTAATGCGATAGGTCATTCGTTGTGTACTTAATACTTGATTCATCTTTGTGAACCTTAGAGTATAATTACCTGAGTAATTGTAGGCTAAACCATCCAAAGAGCGCCTTAGAGTAGGAGTTTATAATCTCTAGTGGGTTTGTAGACAAGAACCTTTGGTAAGTTCGAAGAGTTAGGGAGAAACGCATACCCTACAACTTTAGACACACAACGCAACTAGGAATAAGACGTGACACTCAACCATCAATAGGAGATAATTAAGGAGTAATACAAACTAAGTAAACACATTTTTAAACTATCATACGAGCACACATTAATTAGACATAGACTCCCACAACCTTAGTTTAGATAATTAGATAATAGTAGAGTAATCGGTAGAAATACCAACCCCCCAAATCCAATACCCGAGATTCGTACCTTTCCATTTTTCATAAAATATAAAAAGATAAAAAATAATCTTCCTCAACCTTAACCTTAGCGTAGTAACTCCCTACTAGCATTCCTATAACCCTAGAGAACGATATCAATACCCGTGGCTTACCCTAATTACTACACTACAACGATTAGGTTCACTGCCTAGGGTGTTATAAAACTTGCTCGAAGAAAAGGAAGTTCCTTTGACCCCGAACGACGCGTGTAGCGTTATCAAGTTTTTGGCGCCGCTGCCGGGGAATAGAATAGCTAGTTAGTAGTCCACCTCGTTTAGGTTTCTTTGCTTGATTCCTATCAAGTAAACTTTTTTCTCATTTTTAGATTTCTCTTAGTCTATCCCCCTTCTTCGTGACCTTTGTTCGTAACCTCATCACTCTTCATCATGGAGAATGATAACCAACCACCACTCGATAACCAACAACCAACCAACGCTTCACCACCAAACAAATACCCACTGCTTGACCCAGCCTCTGCTAACCAACTTCGAGCCCGTATCATGAGTGAGATTGGAGAGCTTAGGAAATTAAATATGATAATTGAGAATACACTTAAGGAAACCCTTAAGGAATCTGATCAACCTCTAGATAGTGATTCGACTACAAGTGATTCGGATGATGATCTAGAAAAAGGAGATTATAAGATGTTAGAAATTATGAAGGGTAGTAAGGAGAAGGGAGAACTTAGGGAGTACTTTGATTTATACCCTAAAGGGAAAGAAACCGCTTATCACCATAATGTGGTTAATTTTCCAAGACCACCTTTCGAGCCTCGTATAAGGAAGGGAAACCCTAAAAACATCAAAATACCGTGCATGATTGGATACTTATACAGGGATCACACCTACATTGATTATAAGGCACCCATGAATATAATGTCTAGGCTCTATTGCAATTGGATCATGAGAAAAAAGCTAGAGCCTATGAGGGACCCCTTTCGCCCTAGGAAAGCAAGTAACTATGTGGGGAGGGTTAAGGGATTGCACGTGTTCATAGGTAACTTCACATATAGGTGTGACTTCATGATTCTGGAAAATGTCAAAGGAATCATTGATGGGTTTTTAGGAGACGTGATACTTGGGAAACCATTTATAGAAGAGTCTAAGATGGTTTATGATAAAGAGGGAGGGATAATCGAGTTCTCAAATGAAACCGAGAATGTTAAATATATAATGCCCCACAAAAATAAGAATTTTGAGGGCATGGATAATTTAGATGTAGATAACATTCCGGCATTCGAAGTAGACTGGAAGAACAAAGTTTACTACACTGCTTGTCTTGAACTAGGGCCTGAATATATTCGTGATGAAAGAAGAGTTAAGGAGATCGAATGGGCCTCTAAGATTAGGGAAACGTAGGAGCGCGACTACGAGTCTAGCTACAAGACTCTTTAATAAAGAAAAGCGCTTCGTGGGAGGCAACCCATGCTTAATTGTTTGCTTGTTAGTGTCATATATCTTTTATTAATTGTTTATCCTCATGTTTAAATTTGTAAAAATGCTTTATTTTGTTTTTAACTTCATCTTAATTGCATATAAAGGTATTTTACATAAGGGATAAGTGTAGGGAGGATTACACACGTTTTCAAAAGAAACGTAAACATGAGAATAACAATTAATTAAAAGATATTTATGTTTGTTTGTTCGAGTCAAATGCTTGTATCGAGTCATAATGGATGTTTTTGCAGAAATTTTTCCAGATTCTAAAGATGTAAATTTTCCAGAATTTTTTCCAGAAAATCGCAGACCAGTTTTTGTCAGGATAACCTGACGGCGTCAGGATTGCAACCTGACGGCGTCAGGAAGGAGTAAAAACATCAGATTACTTTTTCTCGTTTTCTGAGCTACTTATAAATTTTTGGAATTTTCCAGGTCTTAATTTTCTTAGAAATTCTGTAAACATCCATTCCACAAGCATTATATCCTAGTTTAAATCGAGTCTTATATATATTATTACCGCCGATTTTACGCGAAGGTTTCGTTTGTTTTCTTCAAGTGTGCAGGTTTAGTTTGTCAAGAAGAAGTTACATAAGATTGGAAGGAGCTTTTCACGCAATAATTCTTCTTGAAAAGAATTTAACCACCACTTTACACGGATCCTACCGAGCTAATCAGGGGAGTATTAGTTTCTTTCGTTTTTAATTACCTTCTTTTATCATAACTTTGATACTTTCGGGGAACATTGGGGACAATGTTCAGTTTAAGTGTATGGAGGGAAAATAAAACGGGAACTTTGAAACTATGCTTATCCTTGACTATTTGCTTTGTCTAATTGCATTTGTGTAATAAACCATGAGAAAATGTCGGTTAGGGTAATTTTGGCACCAAATTTAAAATTTTTCATGACATATAGGAGTGGGCCATTAGTCTTAACAAAAGCGTCTCACGGATAGGAAATTGCATGACTAGCACAAAAAACCCTTTACCACCCAAATTCCACCCAAAATGTGAGGATCGCCCTTAGATTAGTAGGAATTAAAAGCATTCATCTTTAATGCTTAGAGTGTGAACCGGTAGTATATTAGATTCTAGAACTTGTTTTGTGATGCATTCCGAGATCGCAAGTGAGGCTACACTTGTGTAGTTAGGAATAACTAAATGATAAGAGGCATTAGGATAACCCTTGTTTGATACCTGTAATATAATTACTTCTTCCACTTCGGTTGAGTAATTCCCCCATACCCTCTGCGTTGTACTCATTTTTAGTACACGATACCCCTAGTTAACCCCTCAGAGCCTATCCTTTTCGCGGTTCTCGTGATGTTTCGGTTTTTCCGGAATATCAATGAAGAGCATTGTTTACACCCCACCCCCAAATATACACCCAAAACTCCTTAGCCTACCCCTTATGCACTCACTTTTAGTGCAAATGTTTGTTATCACCCTAAACCCTTAGTTCAATTATCTAGTTGCTTGCATAAGTTGCTAAGTCGAGTCATATCCTTTGTATACAGTTTTGGGATGATTGGGATTCATGGGAAAAGTTAAAGTTTATGAAATGACGGGAAGGGAACGTTAAATTCAAATTCCCTTTGTTTGCGTAATAATGTACCCCAAGTGTTTTGATCTTTTCAAATCGGGTCAAATTAGTGTTAGAGTAATAAAAAACTCAAGTGTAGGGATATGCCTGTAAATCCCTAGTATTTTGATGTTATCATAGAGGATGGTAGAGTAAAAGTGTATGAAAAAAAAAAAAAAAATCGAAAAAATAGAAAAAGAAAAAAAAATAGAAAAAGAGAAAAAGAAAAAAAAATAGAGTGATAAAAAAAAAAAAAAAATACGGGCTACCATCCTACATCTATCCTTTAAATTTATGTTTGTTTATTTCAGTTATCTAGAGTTTAGAGTGTCGAGTCTTGGCTTAGCAACGCCATTCTTCATATGCATTTAACATAGAGATTTTTGACTTACCACCACTAAATAGCCTATCCCACCAAACCCTTATTTCCCTACCGTAAGCCTAACGTTACAACCCTTTAAAGACCTCTTTGATAGTCTTTCCTAGGTGCTTACGCCAAAGCGATGGAGGTTTGATCTATTCTCAAGCCTATGGTAATCTATGTACTAGGACCGGTTAATGAGTGTTTATCTTCCATTTCCTATATTGTTATATTTCATATATACACCCGAGAGAGATGTGAGTATCCAAACACCCCATGTGAGGTGCTAGTATGTAATTTCCGTGCTTGTTATGACTTTTGCGAGGCTTATATGTGTTGTGGACCGTTTTGAATTAATGCTTCATGACCCCTAACTTATAAATTAATTAGCTAAAAGCACATTTGCTTGAGGACAAGCAAATAACAAGTGTAGGGATATTTGATAAGGTTTTAAAAGGTACCATTTTGAGGGATCGTTTAAGTCCTTATTTGATCACTTTTGTATCCGTTATTGCTTAATATCGTTCCTTTTCACTTTTTAGGTCTCGTGAAGGCAAAATGCTGGAATGGCACTTATTTGGATGAAAAGGCGCGAATATATGAAGAAAATGACCAAAGTCGAAATCGAGACACTCACAGTTGCTGAAAGTAGAAGGCGACGGCGTCAGGTGCTATTGGCGACGCCGTCCCAAAATTATTGTGACGGGCCAGAACCCAAAACTCGTATTTTCAAGAGACGGCGTCTAGTTGTGAAAGAGTAGGCCGTCGCTACTCAGACGGCCTAGATGCAATCCAGACGACGTCAGAAGCTGAAGAGGACGGCGTCACGGACATAAGGTGACGCCGTCGCAAGGTTAACGTGGCCAAGACGAAACCCTAATGGCGGCGACACGACGGCGTCACTAAACATAAGGTGACGCCGTCGCAATTGTAATCTTATATATAGAATCCGAATTTTTCAGTCTTTGTGTGGAGAGTCTTTGGAGTAAAAACCTAAAACCGAACCTAAGGTGTCTTGTACAGTATTTTAGGGTTTTAAACCCTATCTTACACCAAGATAAGTCTTTACTTCATTAATTCAATTATGTCTTTGATTATTTGTGTGTATGCTTGCATGTTCTCCATGTCCGGCTAATTTATTTGTGTGTTTGCTTAGGAAGTATGAAACTTAATTATTAAATATTGATTGGTTGTTTCTTATCTTAGTTGATTAATGATCTAGTAATGCGATAGGTCATTCGTTGTGTACTTAATGCTTGATTCATCTTTGTGAACCTTAGAGTATAATTACCTGAGTAATTGTAGGCTAAACCATCCAAAGAGCGCCTTAGAGTAGGAGTTTATAATCTCTAGTGGGTTTGTAGACAAGACCCTTTGGTAAGTTCGAAGAGTTAGGGAGAAACGCATACCCTACAACTTTAGACACACAACGCAACTAGGAATAAGACGTGACACTCAACCATCAATAGGAGATAATTAAGGAGTAATACAAACTAAGTAAACACATTTTTAAACTATCATACGAGCACACATTAATTAGACATAGACTCCCAGAACCTTAGTTTAGATAATTAGATAATAGTAGAGTAATCGGTAGAAATACCAACCCCCCAAATCCAATACCCGAGATTCGTACCTTTCCATTTTTCATAAAATATAAAAAGATAAAAAATAATCTTCCTCAACCTTAACCTTAGCGTAGTAACTCCCTACTAGCATTCCTATTCCCCTAGAGAACGATATCAATACCCGTGGCTTACCCTAATTACTACACTACAACGATTAGGTTCACTGCCTAGGGTGTTATAAAACTTGCTCGAAGAAAAGGAAGTTCCTTTGACCCCGAACGACGCGTGTAGCGTTATCAATCACAAATAGAAAGAAAGAAGAACAACTCTCTAGATCAAGTGATCTATATGTTAGAAGAGAATGAGAGTGTATGAGAGATTTAGTAAGAAGAGGGGTGAGTTAGAATGAAGAAATGGCTCTCTATTTATAGGCAAAATTCTTCACTGTTCCCCGGATCTCACGGATCCCTTCCACTTGGGATCCGTCTAGTGTAATCCTAGGGATCCGTGGAACGCTCCTCTTTGCCCATGGGTTTTTTGGTTATGGGTCATGGGTTATGGGATGGGTCATGGGTTATGTGTTGGTCCATGGGTTTTCTTTAGATTCAATGTATCTAAACATACATTGCATTTAGCCAACTTGGGTATGGGTTATGATCCATGGGTTATGGTCCATGGGTTAAGGTTTTTACCCATCCTAATAAACTATTACAACAAATGCTTAATTATTACATTTTGTATTTAAATGGCTATATATAAATGCTTTACAAAAATAACATGTATCCTTATAATTATACTTAAGATAACATTATATTTGTTATCAACAAAACACAAAGAGATCGCAAAATATTAATAAACGTTTTTACGGTTTATTTGTATTAACACAGCCCACTGTTTCAACCATAACTCACAATCCACGCGGAGTTAATTGACGCCGTCCGATTCATAAGCTTCAAATTCAAAATCCCAATAAAAAGCACACTGAAATAGTCGTTGTGGCTATAGTGACGCGTCTTCACACACCTTAGCAAGACACCGAGTTTTAAAATACAATCGAGTTACCGTTTTGCTTATCACCACGACCTTTACTGATCGGACATGCCGTTATAAGTTTTGATAGTCGCCAGAAAAAACTTTTATTGAATGACTGTTCAAATCCTGGTGAAGTAAAGGACTATTCAAATTCGAAAGCCTCGTGTTCATTAGGGTTTCTATATATGTACTTTATAAATATTATATCATGAAAGCATATCCTTTTATGGGATTTTGTTTTTCAACGCTATTAATTCTCTTTGATATAGGTGCTTATTTACAAAAGTTTTCTAACCTAATTTTTTTGTTAATCAATTACTAACACTTAGATCGGCTTCGCCTCTCATTCTCATTCAATCATTTGTACATTAGAAAAAGTCTAAAATGGAAAGTGATTTACACATTTTTATAAATGATTTAGACTTTCAAATTTTAAGTGATTAGACATTTATACTTTACATTATTTTTAGCTATGTTTATTCTGTAAGGGTATAAATGTCAAATCATTCAAAATTTGAGTGTCGCAATCATTTATAAGAGTGTGTAAATCACCTCACAAAATAAATTGGGCTAGACATGTAAAAAGCAAAACTAAGGGTTTGGTTGACATGATTTGGAGTGAGATTTACCTATGATGGTAAATTTATGTTGTTTGGTATCTTGAAGTGGGCCCTCATATTGACATTCAAAGTTGAATATTTGTTATCTTTTAATCCAAGGCTTATGTACGGTTTTCACAAATATCACCATTATTTCATGTCCTTTTTCATAATACGTGGGCCATTCTTTCACCTCTACCACTCATACATATTTAGCTCTTTTTAGTTTTTGATTTTATAACAACAAATTTCATTTATAAATCATATATGTATTTATATAATAAATAATATTTAAATCAAATACAAACCTAAATCCAAATCCAAATCTAAATTCAAATCCTAAACTTATCTACAAACCAAACGGGCCCTAAAGAGCCTTACCATGTCATTGCACAGTTAACCAAGGGCCTAAAATTCCACAACAAAAACACACACTTGAAAGTACAAACTGTGTGTAAAAACATCGGCGGAAAACACAGTTCCCCAGCGGAGCATGGCAGATTCCGACCATCCGCGTCTGATCCTCAACAACTTCATCTCACCTTCTCTCTGCAAGGTTCATTAATCACCTAACAATCATCAATTTATATATAAATTCATAAACTTATAAACTTATCATTTACAAACAGGAACTTGAATTTATACACAAAAGCTTTAGCACAATCGGATACCGACCGAATGTATTCTCCACCACACTATCTCATCTCATTGCCACTAATGTTCCTCATTTCATTATGCCCTTTATTAACATACGCGGTAAATTAATTACATCATTAGGTTTATTCATATTTTGTCTTACATTGAGGATTAATATTGGTTTGGAGAATAACAGAGCAGCTTAAAGAGAAGGTGGAAGAGTTTTTCGGGTGCGAATACGAGCTGTTTATGGAGTTTACTGGTTTGATCAGGTTTGTTGATTTATGTTTTTCAAACATGGATAACATATTTATTTGATTATTTGTCTTTTGCAAGCGCGATAATTAGATTAGTTTTTGTTAGAATAGTTCATTCCTTGGCAGCCTTTGATTCCTAGCTTAGTTGATCACACTGATAGCTCTTAAGTAGATGATGCTAACCCGCGAAAGTTCGGGATTTGGTTTATTATTCCTTTTCATGCTGACATCAAATTTTTAGGATGCTTAGCAAGTCGTTACATTGTATTACTATGGATACAAGAAATTAAGCAATATAAAGTGTCGTTAAGTTGTATTTCTTCGATTTTTCGTTTCCTGAATATCTGTTAATCTTTCAGCTGGACCAAAGGTGCAAGTATCGGCTGGCATAGTGATGATAACAGGTCATATCTGAAGCAGCGTGACTATGCGGTGCACACTTGACTCTTCTAGATATTGTTAAACTAGTTTTTATGTGCGGTTAAAGTGATATATAGTCAATGCTACACTTTTTAACTTCGTTTTTTCCCTCTGTTTTTAAGGCAGTATGCTATTTGAATAGTTATGGTGTGGATTTTGGTGGTGGTCTCTTTCACTTCCAAGATGGTGAACCTACAACTTTCGTCCCCATGGCGGGTGTAAGTTCCACACTTTCACTTCTTAATCTCTATATTCTATCACATTATTTTGCTCTATATGTATATATTTAGACTAGGCCTGTGGCCCTGTGCAGAAATAAACTGAACCCGAATGGACCGGAAACATACCTCAGCCGGATTGGAACCCGGCCTGGACTGGTTACATAACGTTCGGTTACCGATGCACTTTTTGTTGTAATCCTGGTTTGGTCTGGTCCGAGTAAACCCCGTCAAAACCAAGTAGATAGGATATGTCATTTTTTTACTCGGTTTTTACCCGGACCTGAACTCATCGGAATTTTAACAAAAGAGTGCGGCTTCTTGTACGGTTGAGGCCGCTTATCCCGTTCATTCAGGGCTTCCGGTTTGGCTTTTCTTTTTGCCCATGCCTGGACAGTCTTTCCTTTAGATCACTAATTCCTTTCTGCCTATCATTGTACTTCATTAGGATGTTCTGATTTACACTGCTGACAGCCGAAACGTTCATTCTGTTGAAGAGGTATCGTAAGTTCTAAATTTATTCAACTATTTTACGTCATTAATGAAAGTTGAAAAGATAACTCATTCAAGATGCAAATATTTTAAAATCTATATTGATTGCAGATTACAGATGGAGAAAGGCTCACTCTTACATTATGGTTTAGCCGGGATCAATCTCACGATGAAGATGTTAAACTCATCTCATTTCTAACTAAACGTCAGTTTGATTATTCGGATGCCATTTCACATCAGTACCTACCGATGCCAGCATCACAGAACATGTATTGGTTCCCCCCTGAACAATCTACAACTTATGAGTCAGGATTCGATATAAGATCTGCAAGACTTCATATTCTAGGATACGATATTTATCCTACAGATGCAAGTTTGCTTCGCGATATAAGTTCATCCCCAGATTGTTCTGACATTATTCTTGGACCATTACGTTTAGTCAGAGGGAATGATTTATTTGATAAGGAATTTGCCAACATATTACATCTGCTTCAGGTACCTAGTCATATTAATACCTATCTTTTATAGATATTGGGTCTACGTTTGAGTAAATCTTCGTTGGTGTTTGGTGAGATCTATGGAAATCGTCCCTCCTCGATACTATTTGCATATATGGTCCGTATTTGCACTGCTAGTTTTCATTTTTGGTCTCTCAACTTTGTAATTAACTTCACTTTCGGTCCCTCGTGGATAACGAACAAGGGACTGAAAGTGTAAACAAAATGCAATTATAGACCATTTCTATTATTTTTAATACTCTGCTTTTGGATGTGGAACAGGTGGTTCAATTTTACTATTGGAAGGCTCCCCAGTTGCAAGTATCAGAATTCAAAACGAAGCCCATAAAAGTGGTGCCGGTTTCTACATCACAACAGGAGAACATTGGCCTTTTGAAGCTTGCACTTGTAAAAGATCAACATCTAGTGGAAACGATCTTTAAGTGTGGAACTTGTGAAAGCATGGAGCATGATTGGGTGAGTTTTTCTAGCTCAGTTGATCTATGGGAAGCGTATACGAGTAAATTATGGCATAATATGGTTTTGAGCTTACCAAATTGGATAGTAAACCAATCTATTTATTATGTATCCAGTGGTGGATCATGTGATTCGCTCCCTTAGCTTTGTTATTTGTTGCCTATATATGACTGCCTGGCTTGTCGGGTTGGTCACATTTATAAGTTGGAAAATGATAAATGGACCTAACTAAAGAGACCTAAAAAGAGACCTAATGCATAAATAACTTGTACAGTAACAGTACTGTACAAATCATTTATGCATTAGGTCTCCTTTTAGGTCTCTTTAGTTAGGCCCATGTATCATAGCTCAAGTTGGCAATGGTGAAATGGCAAAAAAAATGTGTATTTTATTGAAGTAGTGTCATAGTTCTGGCCACAGACTTTGTAGGCATGACATTCTTTGTATTGACCACTAATTTAGAACCGATTCTTTTAACTCTTATGTTCGGTTGTTAATAATTATGTTATGATCAGAAAGCCAACTCTATTTTTTTTTAGAGTAAACTGCATAAATGGTCTTTGTGGTTTGCTCAAATTACAGATTTCGTCCCTGAGTTTTCGAAAGTGCAGACGGCCTCCCTGTGGAGAAAAGTTGAGTTCATTTTCGTCCCTAGCCAAAGTTTAATGACTAAAATACCCTTCTGTTTTTTTTCAATTAAATATTCAGGGACGAAATCTGCAATTTGAGCAAACCACAAGGACCATTTATGCAATTTACTCTTTATTTAAAATGAAATTTTGAAAACCAAACTCAAGTTTCTAAACTCACTTTCACACAATACACATTTTGGCTTTCTTTTGATTATTTAAACAAACATAAAAAAAAATGCAAAACACCCACTAGCAGATCTGCACATTTGCAATTCTTATAAACATTTTTTTTGTGATATGTGTGTGTTTCTCGAGGTGTATGTGTATTTTGTGTGTAGTGGGAAAGAAGAAAGGTGGAGTGAAACAGAATAGGGTTAAAAAATATGAGTTTTCAGTTATAAGTATGAAAGATTAAATGTAGTGTGAAAAATTCAAGAACTTGTTGATTGAAGGTTGAGTTGTAAATGAAGATGGATGATGTTCTAGTTTTCTTTGTCAATATTTATGTTTTAATTTTGTTGACTTATGATTTTATTTTAGAAGTATGATTATGGTTTTGATGATTTTAGTGCTTGTTTGAAAGCTAAATGTGCTCGTTAATGGTGTATTTATATAATTCGAGAAAAAGGAAAAAAACAATGTTTTGAAGAATTATATAATTTTGAGAATTAATGGTGTATTTATATTGGGACACACTATTGCTACGGGGGCTACCCCATAGCCCCTGCCACTTTTGTCCGGGAATATTCCCTTTGTCCCCCGCTTTTTCCAGTACAACACAGTTTTTTGTCAGTTTCTGTTCCGTATTTCTGACAGTTTTAAGCGTTTGGCTTATTAAACTTTATATTTACAGTTCCGCATTTTCAGGTTTATAGCTTTTTGATATGAACAAAATTATAAAAATAAAAAAAAAATAAAAAAAAAATAAAAAAAATAGCCACCGTATGAATAAAAACATAGCCACCGTATCAATAACTCATCCCTTTATATTATTCGTTAATGGTGTATTTATATAATTTCGAGAATATAATTCGTTAGTGGGTGTTTTGCATTTTTTTTTATATTTGTTTAAATAATCAAAAGAAAGTCAAAATGTGTATTGTGTGAAACTGGGTTTAGAAACGTGAGTTTGGTTTTCAAAGTTTCATTTTAAATAAAGAGTAAATTGCATAAATGGTCCTTGTGGTTTGCTCAAATTGCAGATTTCGTCCTTGAATATTTAATTGGAAAAAAAACAGAAGGGTATTTTAGTCATTGAACTTTGTCCAGGGACGAAAATGAACCCAACTTTTCCCCACAGGGAGGCCGCCTGCACTTTCGAAAACTCAAGGACGAAATCTGCAATTTGAGCAAACCACAAGGACCATTTATGCAATTTACTCTTTTTTTTATTATAGTCAAACATATTCAAACAGGATAAAGCTCGGTAAATAATTTTAGTGGCAGTTTATACGGACCCCCTATAGAGAGGGTTTCCAATCATTGCATGCATTGGAGGATTGTACAGTGTGCATCACGGTGTTGTACTATGTGTTTCACGGTTTGTACGGTTGACTCATAGGAGTTCTTATAACATATCCCATATTTTTGCTGGCACAAATTATTACACTAAAAGTTAAGACGCCAGTGCACCTAAGGTGGTGTTTGTTTTTTAAAAGGCTCTGAATCTGAATCTGAACCGCACATCTGAATCTGAATCTGAGGCGTAAATGTCTGAATCTGACCGCATCTGAAAGGGAAAAAAAAATTCATGTTTGAACCGCACATTTGCTTGCTCGTACTATTTTTTTTTTGTTTTTCTTTTGTGTCAGCAAGAGGCAACAAGAGGCATTCAGACACTCCTCTCAAGTCTAGACCATTAAGATCTTACTGCCTCTGAACGCGTCTGAACGGGAAGAAAAAAAAAAACAAACGGTCTGAACGACCAAAATGTCTAATCGCGTCTGAACTGTTCAGATTAAGAGGCTGTTAAAAGCCTTTTTATGAAAAACAAACACCGACTAACTCTATGTCGATGGATGTATCTGGCCACTAACCTGAGTTTTTAGGTTAGTTTAACTGTCTTTGTGGTCCATCTTGAATGCTGAGACGTTGGATCAGACAATGGACGGATGGATCTTATAAAGGAACCTTTTAGAGTACCTAGCCTATCATGGGTACCAGGTTCATTCTGTACCAAATTGCTGTTGACGCCTGTTGTCATGTATGTTTTAATAATCTCAACCAATTATTAACCACCTGTCTCAAAAATTCCAATCCAACAATCTTGAACAATGACACCTTGGTTGGACCTTTTACCTGAGATTCTCAATAATATCGCTGGAAAGTTAGATTTTTATGAAGATTTCATCAACCTCCTTTGTGTTTGTAAAACATGGCGATCATCTGTCACCACCACTAAAACCCTCATTCACCACCTTCCTTCTCGGTTTCCCATGTTAATGTTTTCAGAGTCAAAAACACCAGAAGACGATGATCAACGCTATCGTAGGTTCTTTCTTTTATCTAACGGTGGAACCATGCGTGAGCTTAGACTACCAGAGGCTCACCAACAACGATGTATATCAAGTCATGGATGGCTTCTAACCACCGGAGAAGAAGAGTTTTACACCAAGCTCGTACACCCACTTTCGCGTACTCAAATTGATCTCCCGCGGCTTTATATGTTTGAAGAATTGTACTTTGATCAAGACGAATGGATGTACTATGGGCAATCCATGAGAAAAGTTGTTTTTACATCATCCAGCCCTTTAGAGTATGATCACTCTTTTCGTGTCGTTATCATATGGGGAAAAAGTATAGGGTTTTGTAGGTTGGGAGACGTTTCATGGACTCGAGTAAGTGGCTGGGAAGGAAATCTTCTTGATATAACGTATCATGAAAAAAGAAAACGACTCTATGCAGTGGCGACAATGGGACTGATTTACGAATGTGACATTATTAACGAGGTATCGAGTTGTCCGTTAAGTTTGTCTCGAGTGTCTATATTCCCAGCAAAAGAGTTTGGTTATTCAAGCGTTCCATGGGCGTATATACTTGAATGGGGTTATGACAGTTTACTGATGATTACACGTGAACGTCATTATTTTAGGAAACATGATGATGAATATGCATGTTATGGACCATATAGAACTGATAAGTTTAATTGCTTTGTGTTTAGTTTAGATGATGCGAAGTGGTCAAAACTCGTGAGTTTGGGGGACAAAGCGGTCTTTTTAGGATTTAATTCATCGTTTGCAGTTGATGCTGGTGAGTGTGTGAAGGCTGATTGTATTTACTTCACGGATGATCTTTACGAACCTTATCGTGATCTACCAGATGGAGGTGGTGGAGATGTGGGAGTTTATAATATGTCCGATGGTAGCATTGAAGCAATCTTTGGTTCAAAAGAACCGGTTTTCCGTGGTAGTCCTCCTCTATGGCTGCAGACAAGTTCTCTGTCTGCAAATAACATAATATAATTTTTGTTTAAGGGTGGTAGTGAAGTGTAAATCTGGTTGTGTAGTATGGAAAATAACATTCGTGCACGCAGCGCCTATCATGAGGTTTAAAGGCATGACATTTGGTGAGGTTGTTAATTCCCTTCATTTAGGTGCATGTATGGTCAAAAAACGTATAATAATACTGTGATTTGATGCTTTTCTTTATGCTTCGAGTCGTATGAGGGTCAAATTAGGCATGGTAGTGAAGTTATTGAATATTGAGTATAGTAACGTGGTGGGTATATAATTTGTCTGTACTTGGGTCGAAACTATAAAGTCTTGGACCTTATATAATTTGAATATTGAGTATAGTAACGTGGTGGGTATATAATTTGTCTGTGGGGGGTATATAATTATTAGTCAGTCATGTTTTTCGTTGTGAGTCTGTCTTTCTATAGTGACCGAAGAAATTTGATCAAACTGAACACGTGTCACTCAGTTGCACATTTATTGGTCTTTACTTTTGTCAATTAAAGTACAGTTTTGGCTTCATGTCTACATAAGAGCATGTACATCCGTAACGCCATAACCCGCGTTATGGCTAGTTTAACGGCGTTATGGCCGTTACCTCCATTGGACTACCGGCATTAATGAGCAAAAAGGAGAGCTGCGTTAGTTGGGCAACGGCCGTTATAAGGCTAAACAAAAAAAAAAAAAAAAAAAAAAAAAAAAATTCAAAAAAGTTACACTTTGCCCCCCTCAACGGTTTAGTTACCGTTTTATTTAAAAAGAAATTTAAAAATTTTACACTTTAACCCCCTAAACGGCTAGTTCAAAAAAAAAAAAAAAAAAAAAAAAAAAAAAAAAATCAAAAACATTTTTTTACCACTATAAATACCCAACTAAAACACAATTTTTTTTTCACACTTCCACTACTCAATCCTTTCAATCTTCAATCTTTTATTCACTGAAAAAAAATGTCGGGAGGCAACAATGATACATTCTTCAATCTTCTCGGAGGTGGGTGGAATACCTCAAACCCGGGTTCATCATCTAACCCGAAAGCGAGTTCATCTTCAAACCCCAACATGTCTCTTCCCAACCCACTAGGCTTCTCGAGCCAAGAAATGTGGCAACAACATAAAACATATCTCTTTTGGCAACAAAAAAACTAACAAAGCACCTTAAACTCCAACTTTCAAAATCTACAATTCACACAACACTCACAACAATCACAAACTGAAACACATGATGTTGCTGAGACACGCACGTCTCCTCCAAAAAAATACAAAGGTCGTGTTAAACGAAAATAATAAAAAAAAAAATCTAAAGACCCCGAGCCCGAACCAATTGATGATGATGAAGAGGAAATTTTCGCTACGGGGCGTTGGAGTCCAGCTGAGGAAGAATTACTTGCAAGGTGTTACATAGCTGTTTCGGAGGATCTGAAAGTTGGGCGGTGCCAACCCAAAGATACGTTTTGGTATCGGGTCACAATTGAGTTCAATAGACTCAAATTTCAACAGCGCAACAAGGATATGATGTCAAGCAAGTGGAAAACGTTGAACGGCATATGCACAAAGTTCAACTCTTATTACAAACGTGCGCAACGGGAACAACGAAGCGGGGAAAGTGAGATGGATGTGATGAAACGGGCAAAGCAATGGTATCGTGAGGAAACCAAAGCAGCACCATTTGCTCTCGATGAAGCTTGGGAGATTTTGCGTCATTCTAAGAAATGGGACACGCCGGAACCAGTTGATTTAACCGGCGATGTCCCAAGCCAAACAAACGAGGCTTTGTTTGGTCATGATGAACAACCACGCCCCATGGGAAAGAACGTGCTACCAAGAAAGCAATATCCGAGAGCACGACAAGTACTGGGGGAGCAAGCACTGGAGGAATGAGCTCGTCAACTTAATTCAACGAAACTATGCAAACGAGTATCGTATCAAACGTGAAACCGCCGCAGCGGCGTATCGGGCTCAGCAGGAAAAAGATGAAACAATAACAAGGTTGGAGGAGTTGAAGTTTTTGATGACGGATACTGAAGGCAAAGATCCATATGCCGTGGCTTGGATCAATGACGAAAAAGAACGAATCAAGAAAAAATATAACTTGCAACCTCGTCACTAGATTGTATTCTCGCCATTTTCTTTAATTTGTTGTAACGTTTAATTTGCAGTGTGTTTTTTTATTTCGTTGTAACTTCTTTTTTTTTTCTTTTTTCTTTTTTTTTTTAAAATTTCGTATTGTAATATGTTTTCAATTTTAATGATATGTTTAGTTTAATAAATGAAGTGTTTGTTTTAGTTTAGGGGTTGAAATTGAAAATATGAAATGTTAAAGTTTAACTTGGGATGTTATTGATGTGGGTGTTTTTTGGGGATGTTAAGGTGAAATGTTAAAGCTGATGTGACGCTGACGTGGATGATGTTATTTTATAACTTGAGTTATCAATGTACATGCTCTTATGGCCTGTGGGGATATCATTATACACATATGGGGATATCATTTGTAATGTCGATATCATATCTTGATGCAAAATTTGTGGAACTTAGAGCAGAGGGTGTGGGCACGCCGTGAGCCTACGTGGCACCTCGCCGTCGGCAGCCACCACACCGCCCCTATTCGTTGTGCCTCGCCGTGGGATGGTTCGCCGTCTGCACGACGAGGTGAGGAAGCGTACTTTTTTTTGTTATTATTATTTTTTTTATTAGTTGAGTTTTATTTGTGGAAGAGGATAAATATTTTTGAAGGTGAAGTGTTTTTTTATAAAGATTGAAAGGTTCGTGGAGGAAAAAAGAATGCAAACATAAACGCATACTGATGAAAAACACAAATTAAAATTTGAACAATTAACTGAAAATATGAAATACATAATACTAAAACAATTAACTGAAAACTTTAACAATTAACTGAAAACTTGAACAACGCATACTGATGAAAATAAAACTACTAAAACTTAAAAAAACGAATCATCTGAGACCCAACCCTCAGAACTTGAAGGGGAATTAAACTCGCCATTAACGAGCCGAGTCTCCATTATGTCGAAGTAGTTATCTTGAAGATACTGAGCTTCCCTTGCTTCTTGTTCACGCCGAGCAGCTTCCTCGCGTACCTGCTCTTCCAGAATCTCCCTATAGTTTTCTTCGTCTTGTTTAAGTTGACAAAGGGAAGCCTCACTTAACCCGAATGGGTTGTTTTCAAGATCCACCTGTGGACTGTTCACAGGTGGAGTTGGAACAATTGGGATGTTTTCAAGACCCGTTGGAAAGACATTTTCTGGTGGTGTTGAGTAAACTTCAACTTCTTCTGAAGTTGGAAAGTGTTGGAATCACTCCTAAACCATAACCAAGTGTTAGTAATTAATATGTAATAGTTAGCTTATTATGGCCTTTATGTTTGTTATTAGCCTTAAGCTTATGTAGAAGGCCCATGAGCTTAGGCCCAAGCCCATTTAAGAAAGGATGGAAACTAGGAGTGTTGCCCTAGCTTTCCTCCTATAAATACCTTATGTAAACCCTCACTTGAGGGTTGGTTGTTCAAGTTATTTCCTTTCATTCACCTCTACGCATAACCGTGTTATATTATCGTGTGTGTGTGTTTGGATCTTGTTCAATCGCCTTAATCTCTTTCTATATTACTTGTGTTTGTAAAACTAGTGACCTAACAGTGGTAACAATCGCTAAATAGTTGGGTGCACACTTTTGTTTTGAAGATTTTGGTTTTGGGTCTTACGTGTAAAGATAACGTATTCTTTGCTTCGCTTAAAAACTTGTTTTTTACACTTTTTAATCCAAGATTCTTGTACTTTCAACGTTTTAAGGTGTTAAAATACTTGTTTTTGGCAAAAAGTTTGGAACTTTATGCGTGGATCATTGTTTTTGAGCTAGTTTTTATTCGTGGGTATAGTTCTACGCGTAACTGTTTTAGAAGGTTTGGTTCATCAAATCTCACACTCTTGTGTTATTTGGTGATCTTGAAGCTATTTCATCACACAAAAACTGGTTTAGAAACATCTTTGAGCATAATCAAATTTACGAGTAGACCTACGCGTAGTGAAACCCTAAAACTACGCGTAAGTATTTCCTTGGTTTGATCTTCGTTTTCGTGGTTTACTCCATGTTTTCTTGCTTGGATAAGCCTGAAAATACGTCGACTTTGGATATCTTTTGCACTGTGAAGTGTAAAAGATCACTTGGGATAAAACCCTAAAATTACGCATAAGCATAAGCTTACGCGTAGAAATCCTACGCATAAGATTTTTCTTACGCCTAAGCCCAGTCTTACGCATAAGATAATCCTACGCCTAACTTTCTACGCCTAACTTTTGTCTACGCATAACTTTAGCGTCTTTTCCATACTTACGCGTAAGCTAAATCTACGCGTAACTTCTTATTGTTACGCGTAACTTTGGTGTTTTTACGCATAAGTGCTACTTGGCTATTGTGATTTCTACGCCTAAGGATACTTCTTCATCAAAGGTTCATTCGACTACAAAGATCCATTTTTACCGACACAAGTTTTCAACATGTCTCAACCACCATACTCTAACTATTTCCCTTACACTTATCCTCAACGACAACAACAACTAAGTCCACAACATCAACAATGGAATCAACAACAAGAAATTTATCAACAACAATTTAATCAACAACATACTCCACAACTTGGTGCAATCCCCCCACCACAAATGGTTCAAACACCGCCAAGTCTTCAAGTTCAACCCTGCACAAATGAATTCAATCAACATCCATCAAGGAACACTATGAAGGAACCCACTTGGTTTGCAAAGATGTGTGAAGCTTTAAGCAGCCAACAATCAATTCATGAAGCTGGATCACTTGATAGACCTCCAATGCTCACTCCAGGAAACTACGATCAATGGGTGATAAGGTTCTTTAGGTTTTATGATCTGAAGAAGCCACATGGAAAGTTCTTAAAGAAGGTTATCTTGGAAGGTCCATTTGAGATGCCTACTGTCATTGTACCCGGAGATCCTACTGCTATTCCACCAAGAGATGAACAAACAAACATTGCTACTGTTGCAGATCTAAATCCAATAGAACTTCTACACTATGAAGCTGGTGAGCTTGCAATGCAATATATCCTTTTAGGATTACCTAACCCAATTCTTCGAAGTGTTGATGCTCAAAAGACTGCAAAGGAAATATGGGACCATATTCATCTTCTTATGGAAGGATCTGTACTCAATCAGGAGGATTTGGAATCCAAAATTTACTTGGCTTATGGACACTTCATGATTGAACCTGGAGAGACACTAGAGTCTTATCATCATCGATTTTCAGACATCATCAATGATTTGGATAAACACAACATCATCATGCCAAGAATTGCAGTGAATACTAAGTTCCTGAGTAGTCTTGGTCCTGAATGGGAGAAGTATGTCATTTTTCTCCGTCAAGCGAATAATATGCATCATTCTACATATGGATTGTTGTACGATTACTTGAAACCTCATGAGAAGGAAGTTGATCGGGAAAGGATTCTCCGTGCTCAAATTGCTCCACCTACACATCCGGAAAATCAACAACTTGCCTTATATGCTCAACAAAGTTATCCTCCTCAACAAACAACTCAACCAACTGCCTCAGTCACACCAAACGATCCATCACAGCAACCTCAACAAAATCAATTGGTTCCTTACAACAACAACAATGATCAAGCACTTCATAGTCAAACTAATGAGGAATCTGATCCGTTTGAAGCATTGCAATAGGGATTTGTTATGATTGCTAATGCTTTTAGCCGTTATACAAACAAATCCAACAATCGTATTCGTTCCTCATCCAATACACGAAATCAGGATGTTGTGAACAATGGACGAGTTGAAGTTCAGAATCGTGGTTATGGTCGTCAAATGAGAGGTGGTTAAGGGTTTAATGCTATGGGTAGGAATAACAACAGAGCTCAAGTGGTGGAATAGGGAAATGCTCAGAATGGGTTGAATGGTCTTCGATGCTACAACTGTAATGAGAAGGGACACCTGGCTAATGCATGCCCAAAGCCAAGGACTAGGGGCAGTGCTTATTTCAAAGAGGCTCTTCTTTTGGCTCTTAAGGATGAAGCAGTTTCTACTCCTCCTGACGCCGTCAGGTTTTGATCCTGACGCCGTCAGGTTATCCTGACAGAAACTGGTCTGCGATTTTCTGAAAAAATTCTGGAAAATTTATATCTTTAGAATCTGGAAAAATTCCTGCAAAACATCCATTATGACTCGATACAAGCATTTGACTCTAACAAACACACATATATATCTTTGAAATAATTGTAATTCTCATGTTCACGTTTCTTTTGAAAACGTGTGTAATCCTCCATACACTTATCCCTTATGTAAAATACCTTTATATGTAATTAAGACGAGGTTAAAGACAAAATAAAGCATTTTTACAAATTCAAACATGAGAATAAACAATTAATAAAAGATATACGACACACAAATGAAAATGAAAAACAAATACACATGGGTTGCCTCCCAAGAAGCGCTTGTTTTTGTTCGAGTCACGAGACTGACTCTACCCTTATTTAACAGATAAAGGGGAAGTTTTTTCTACACTTAAGTTTAAGTGCTGGTGATAGTAGCAATACACACCCTTAGGGTGGAAATTTGCTACGTGAGGAGAGGGTGATGGGTGATTTATATGCTCAAAGGAGTGTGCTCCATTCATTATAACCTTACCTAAGTCTATTGGTGTAGCGGGTGAATCAATTCTCCCTAAAAATGGATCATCTTCTATCAACTTCAAAAGATTCTTAGTTAAGGATCCATCTTGACCTAATAAACCCGGTTTAAACCCATAGTGTTTCTTGTTATCAACCATGAATGGGTGATATAAGTGTGTAAGGTCATGGGTTACTCCAATATTAGCTTCCACTCTACATGGCCTAGAATCTATCACCTTTATCAAGCAACTACCCGGACTATCTATTTTGATGGGTGGATTGGGGCCTAATTCAATTCCAAGATTCACATCTAAAGACGGAACATTGGGTAAGGTTTTTGGTTGAGGCTCCGGTTCATCAAAATTAGGAACTTCCCTAGGACTAAGAGAGAGGTCATGACAACAAGCATCTAAACCTACATTCTCTAGTGGCGTTTGGTCCAAAGGTTCTTTATCAATTGGGGCTCCTATAGTCTCTTCTACTTCTTCCGGGTAAGTTATAGGTGATGTGTGTTCCTCAAGTGATGGTAGGGCTTGTGGGCTTGGATTTTCCACCTTTTTCTCCATTATATCTAGATCTCCTAAATGTTTGAAATCTATCCCACACATGCAACTAGGTATTTTAGCTTCAACCATCTCACAATCTTGTTTGGGTTTAGGTTTCATGTTCTTAAAAACTAGGTCTTTTTGATCATGATTCCTAAGGTTAGATAAATCCTTCTTATCCATTTCCTCAAGTTGTAACAACTGAAGGTTTATGCATAGGAGGTTTTTCTGAAAAATTCTAAAGATGGTGTCACTAAAAGGAGTTGATCTTGACAACGATCGTTGAATAGAAGCCACACAAACACAAAATATATCAAATCCATCCAATCTTACACCCTTCTTCTTTTGGATATCTCTAAGTTCACTCACAAATTCATTAGAACAATAAAAACCAAACCAACTTGCGAAATTCAATTGTTCCTCATTTGTTAATGATTCAAATGCTACTTCACTTGCCATAGCGACAAATGAAAGGGGTTTTACGAACACAAACACAAAGAAGGGGGATAGACTACAAGGAAGCTAATAAAAAGAAAAAATCTCACTTGAAAATCTCACTTGATAGGAATCTTGTGAGTAGACCTAAACGAGATATAAATCAAGCCTAAACAATAACTATTCCCCGGCAGCGGCGCCAAAAACTTGATAACGCTACACGCGTCGTTCGGGGTCAAAGGAACTTCCTTTTCTTCGAGCAAGTTTTATAACACCCTAGGCAGTGAACCTAATCGTTGTAGTGTAGTAATTAGGGTAAGCCACGGGTATTGATATCGTTCTCTAGGGGAATAGTGTCGTTAGGCTGAAGTGTATGTCGATTTAAGTCTAAAGGTGAGGGATGATTATTTTTGTATTTTTATATTTTATGAAATGGAAAGGTGCGAATCTCGAGGTTTGGATTTGGGGGTTGGTATTTCTACCGATTACGCTACTTATCTAATTAACTAAGCTAAGGATAGTCTATGTTTATTGTTGTGTGCTCGTATGATAGTTTAAAGATGTGTTTACTTAGGTTTTATTACTCCTTAATTATCTCCTATTGATGGTTGAATTGTCACGTCCTTATTCTTAATCGCGTTGTGTGTCTAAAGTTGTAGGGTATGCATTTCTCCCTAACTCTTTGAACTTACCAAAGGGTCTCGTCTACAAAACCCACTAGGGATAATAAACTCTTACTCTAAGGCACTCTTTGGATGGTTTAGCTTACAACTACTCAGGTAATTATATTCTAAGGTTCACAAAGATGAATCAAGCATTAAGTACACAACGAATGACCTATCGCATTACTAGATCATTAATCAACTAAGATAAGAAACAACCAATCAATATTCAATAATTAAGTTTCATATTCCCTAAGCAAACACACAAATAAATTAGCCGGACATGGAGAGCATGCAAGCATACACACAAATAATCAAAGACATAATTGAATTGATGAAGTAAATACTTATCTTGATATAAGATAGGGTTTAAAACCCTAAAATACTGTACAAGACACCTTAGGTTCGGTTTTAGGTTTTCACTCCAAAAGACTCTCTTTTAAAACTGAAAAATTCGGATTCTATATATAAGATTACATATGCGACGGCGTCACCTTATGTTTCGTGACGCCGTCGTGTCGCCGTCATTAGGGTTTCGTCTTGGCCACGTTAACCTTGCGACGTCGTCACCTTATGTCCGTGACGCCGTCCTCTTCAGCTTCTGACGTCGTCTGGGTTGCATCTAGGCCGTCTGAGTAGCAACGGCCTACTCTTTTAAAGCCCGACGTCGTCACTTGAAAATAGGGTATTTGGCTACTGTATCGTCACAAAAAATCCTCCGACGGCGTCGCAACTAACACCTGACGCCGTCGCCTTCTGTTTTCAGCAGCTTTGAGTGTCTCGATTCTGACTTTGGCCATTTTCTTCATATATTCGCGCCTTTTCGTCCAAATAAGTGCCATTCCAGCATTTTGCCTTCAAGAGACCTAAAAAGTGAAAAGGAACGATATTAAGCAATAACGGATAAAAAAGTGATCAAATAAGGACTTAAACGACCCCTCAAAATGGTACCTTTTAAAACCTTATCAAATTCACTCAATAAATCCGAAGTTTTGATCATAAATCTGTAAGTGTTTTTGCGTTTGTAACACGTTTCTAAACATTGGTTTTGATTTTCAAACGAATCCAACGGTTAAAAATACTTATATGGTTGATTTTGTGTTCTTCGCATATGCGTAAGAACACATGATCATGTGTTATGTGTTTGTGGTTAAAAAGATAATGTTAAAATGTTTTAATAACATCAATGATATGTTTTCTATCCTCAAAACAAACCCAGAAACTCGAATTGAGTGATTTTGAAAATTAGGGTTTATGCGAAAATTTGGGTATTTTGTTAATACAAATAAGCCGTAAAAACGTTTATTTATATTTTACGATCTTCTAATGTTTTGTCGATAACAAACGTAAAATCATATTAACGAAACAAATAAAATACGTAAATGGTTTGAACTAATAGTTTCTAACATATTCTCATTTTCACATAAAACACTAAAACAAGTATAAGTGATTTTATGATTTAGTATTACATATGTACAACAACTAGTGTTTACATATTTGGGTAAATATACACATAACTAGTATGTAGTATATTGGGTAATGTAAATGGGTAGAAACTTAAGTATTTGACCCATAACTCATGGTTTTATATATACCACTTGACTAAGTTCATTGTACCCTTAATACTAGCAAATGGTATTGACCCATAACCCATGGTTTTATATATATCACTTGACTAAGTTCATTGTACCCTTAATACTAGCAAATGGTATTGACCCATAACCCATGGTTTTATATATACCACTTGACCAAGTTCATTGTATCCTTAAGATACATTGTATTTAGAAAAAAAATCATGGATCAACCCATAACCCATGACCCATAACCAAAAATACCCATGGGCAAAGAGGAGCGTTCCACGGATCCCTAGCTTTGTGCTAGCCGGATCCCAAGTGGAAGGGATCCGTGGGATCCGTGGGAACAGTGAGGAAATTTGCCTATAAATAGAGAGCCATTTCTTCCTTTCTATTCATCCCTTTACACACATACTTCCCCCAAGTATACTAACCTTCTAACCTCAGATCCAAGAGATCTATGTATTCTTTGTCTTTTGTTTTTGTGTGATCTTCTAGGTTCCTCTTAAAGGAAAGATCACCACTTCTTGAAGACGTGCAAGCTCAAGTCCATGAGTTGCCATGCTTCATCTTCATCAAGACAACGAAGGTTCTCTTGTTGATAGATCTACCTTTCTCCATAGATGTTGGGTTGAAGGCATTAGTGAAGAATGCCGAAAGTGTCAAGATGAAAGCATTAGTGAAAGGTGCTCATCATCCATGTCAAAGCATTAGTGAAGAATGCTAAAGGTGTCAAGACGAAGGCATTAGTGAAAGGTGCCAAGCGTTGTGTCAAAGGCATTAGTGAAGGATGCCGAAGAACCAAATCAAGTGGCATTTGGGAAGAATGCTTAGGTCGTATAATCGATGAGGTGCATCGTTATACATATAAGCTTTTGTTTATTTACAAGGATGGTGATATCCTTGATGGTGTTGTAACAAGGAGTAGATATCCTTAAGATTAGGTGTTGTGTAGTGAAGGGTAGTAGTTCCTCCATAGTAATGGAACTAGGTGCTTAGCCTGGTACCTAATAAAGGGTAGGCGATGTTGTGAAGGATTAGTTCTCCTAAGGTGTGAAAGAACTCGGTGGTTAGCCTAGCACCGTATAAAGGGTAGGCGACGTTGTGTTAGGTGTGGTTCGCCTTGGTGTGAAAGAACTCGGTATTTAGCTTTGTACCGAAAAAAGATTAAGCGACGTTGTGAAGGCTTCTCCGCCATAAGGAGTTGGTGTAGTGTTTACGAACTCTCGAGTAGGTGACTCGGGGAGTGGAGTAGGGCAAGGAAGGTGTCCTTGTAGCCGAACCACTATAAATAACTTGTGTCGTGGTGATGTGCTTCTTACTCTTTATCTTTCATTACACGTTTATATATCTATCTATCAACGTCCAACATAAACAACCAAATGGATTGACATAAGTCGATCTAAATATTTAAAAGGAAGTTTTAAATTGGTAAAACTATTCAACCCCCCTTCTAGTTTTCCATATATTTTAAAATGTGGATGATTTTGGTCGAAAAGGTTATTGTGTGATGTTCATGTTGTGTTGTATTAAAGATTTCCAGGTTCTATAACTACCCAGAAACACTGATTTACTCAGAATTAGGAATTAGGGTTTAAAGTTCTAAAGTTTTGGTATTTTTGATTCACCACGATTTAGATGTTATAACTCCGTTATTAGACTCTCATAACATCAATGACCTACCAGAATTGAATTGGTGCTAATCCTATGGTTAAAACTCTTATGCGTAATTCATAACCCTTAGGGTTTTGACCTACGCGTAAGTGTTTCTACGCCTAACAGTTTAAATGAGTAACTATGTCTAAATCTGTAATTGAATGAATGTTAAGTGTCAAAATTGATGTTATGATGTTTTATTTCAGGCTTGTTACTCGTAAAACTCAGAATCAAGGTCCTTGTTACTCTACGCATAAGGATTACCTTACGCGTAGGAAGTTATGCTTAAGAGAAATCCTACGCGTAACTACTACGCATAAGGTTCTACAATGGGACTACGCGTATCCTGTGAAGGATATGCGTAAACAGTGACTCTACGCATAAGGTCTACTCTTACGAGTAAGCCTTACGCGTAAGGTCTTTATACGCCTACGCGTAAGTCCTACGCATAAGGCCCCTTTCCTACGCGTAACTTTTCTTACGCGTAAGTCAGGATTCTACGCGTAAGCTTTTGTCTACGCGTATATCATTTCTGTTTACGCTTAACTTTGCCAAATCTACGCCTAAGCCTTGATTGACCTTCATTATGAATTGTTACGTGTACAAGCTTGTAAATAAACTAATCATAACGTCACGAATCCAATAATGTCACTAATAAACTTAATCGTTTGATATGTTGTGAACAATAAGTGATAACATAAACTTTAAAACTTAAAGTTAACTAACTCACGAAACATTTCACGACGTCATTGGACTATTGGACAAACAAGTGACTTAGGACTCGTAACAATCATTATCACTGTACATTCAATAACTAGACAATAAAACCTTCTGTTGACTAACATTATGTCTTTCGATATGTTGGTTCTTTTGGCTAATGCTATTTCAGATCACGACATGGCTGCTCAAATGAATGTGGATGCACCTGAGGTTCTCACTATTGCTGATATCTTCCCAAATGGCTATCCGAGAAAGATTGGAAAGAATAACCTTAGGGTTGATTTTGAAACCCTCACCTGCTCTGAATCTTCTTGTCTCATTGCTGTGGATATTCTAAGGAATCATCCATACCAGAACATGCTCTCACACTCTGCAACTGTACCGGAAATCTACATTCAGCAATTCTAGAACTCTATGCAGAGGATCACAGGTCAAAGTGCAGTGACAGTGACACTTAATCACAAACAAGTCACCATCACTCATGCAGACTTACGGGCTGTTCTTCTCATTCCTGAAATCGAGCCAACTGACTTCTTTGCCACACCTACTGAGGAGACAGTTCTTCAATTCCTGATAGATATTGGCTATGATGAAGCTTCAGGAATTGCTACTAAGCACTCTCATGTGGAGCTTAAGAACATTCCTCAACCGTGGAGAACCCTCTACCTCATCATCACCAAATCGGTCTCTGGTCGTGATAGTGGTTATGAGCATCCAAAGCTCATGGAACTGCAAATCTTCTGGTCTCTGATCAATAAGAAAGACATCGAAATCGAAGCACTGATATGGGAGGACATGATGCTATTTCACAAGAAGCTTGGCTCAAAGATTCCCTATGTCAGATACACAAAATTATTGATCCAGAGAGCACTTGGACTTAATCCCGATATTCCACAAAGGCTCAATGACCCAGACAATCACGATATATTGACTGAACCTACACTATCAGTCATAATCAAGGAATCGTCAACAAAGAAACAGGGTGCTGTATTACCTGATCACCTTCTGTCTAAAGAACTCAAGAAGCTTGAAACGTACAAAAGGTATCTAGTAGCAGTAAAATAAGGCAAAGTTGGTCATCTTGATGAAAAACCTTCAGGAACTCCTACTCGGAGAACCAGAAGAGGAAGTGCTGGAAGTGCAGTAAGTTCTGAAAGTTATAGGAAGCTTCCCAAAAGGAAAACTCCTCGTAAAAGGATTGTTCCCGTAAAGGAAGTTGAACCTATTCCCACACCTGAACCGCAAAGAAAGCTTTTGGACGAAAGCTCTGAAGGTACTGACACAGATGAAGAGATTACCTACTCTGAAACTGCAAAGGATGACAATCCTTCCGTACCAAAACCTCCAAGTCCTCAAGCTGATAAAGGAAAAGGGAAGACTCCCGCACTTGTGCCCTATGATGAGAGTTCTGAAGAAGAACAAGAGCTACTGGATCAATCCTACAGGAAGAAGCTTAAATTCGTCAGTCACCTTCAAAAAGCTGAAGAATTTGCAAAAGACCAAATGGGTGGCCCCGGAGGATCAAGTGGTGCTGCCCACTCTTCACCAGGTCCTGATGCGGTTAATCGACCCGATAAGGGATCTGGTGCCACCACTCTTCTGCAACAACAAAAGCTTGTGGAGGATACTATCGAATATTTTGAGAAACCTGAAACTGAGAAGTCTGAGAAAGATAAAGATGCTGATTATGACAAGTTGCTTATGGAAAGTCCTACACGATCACAGAAGGAAACTTCTGAACCGCCCAAGGACCCCGAGCTTCCTCACGTCTCATCCTCATCGGATTCTTCTTCTCATTCATCACCACCACCGTCAAAGAACTCAACCAAATCAACATCCAAATCTGTGAAGAAACCACCTCGATCTTGGATTTCTCAGACTCATGAAAGAATTGTGAAAGCTGTCCAACAAGTCAGAAAGAAGGACATGCTCTACAGAAAACTGAATTGGTTTGCTGACCAAATACAGTACTTAAATGATGAGAAAGACAAGATGCAGAAAGAAAGGGAATTTGTTCAGAAGTTCATGAAAAGTCATCGTCAAGAGGAACTGAACGAAATGATCGAAGGTTACACTAACAAGTACCTTCAGGATATCGTTCCTAAAGTCACAAAGGAGATGTTTACCAGACAACTATATCCGAATCTTATGCAGATAGCCAAGCAAACTATAAGATCAACACCTTTAACCGTCACAATCAATCCATTTGATCCTGTAGTTTTCTCGGATAATGAATTGGTGGCCAAGCTTGTCACACAAATGTCCACACGATCAGGGACATTTACTTCTGAGGAAGGAAAGCTGTTTCAAGCATTGCTGGACTACCAACTCAAAGAAGCATGTAGATTCGAAGCAGAAAAGTCTAAACGTCCTAGAGACGATGAAGACAAGGATCAGGATAAGCATGATAAAGCTAAACGTCAGAAGAAGTCTGGTGAATCATCTTCTATGTTACATCCTCTCCAACGGACTCCTGCTTAACAAAGGTCTCCTCCTCGTTCTTCTACAGATAAACCTCAGGACGATTCCGAGTTACCACCCCTGACTTAGAAAACCGGTGATCACTTTGAGTATACGGGTGGTGACGATGAAGAGGTCCTTGAGCCCCTACAACAACCCACCTCTCCCAAACAAGTTCAGAAACCAGAATCATCATCTAGGCCTTCGAAAAAGAAGAAGAAGAAGACGCCTCAAACTGACGTCGTATCTTGGCTAGATGACGATAAAACTGAAGAATTTGAATGGTTCTATACTCTTGTTAACAACACTCCCTACCCTGAAGAAGGTCAGGATTTGGTCGACGGTAATACATTGGAGCATACAAAACTTTTGCAAGAAAAGTTCCAGGTGAAGAAGATGACGAAATCCGAGTTGAGGCGAATCAAGAATGAAGCTTTTCAACTGTGGAAAGATAGCTCAGAAAGTGCCATCGAGGTCGAATATCACCTTGAAAACATTGCTCGAGCTATGTCTAACAACATGGATTGGCTCAACCCAGAAGCAAACATCGACTTCACCAAACGGGACAACCCTCCATACTACACCGACTGGTCAAAACCTCTACCAACAATTGGCCAACCAGATGAACCTAGGATCCCATTTAGATATTTCTTCAACAAAGACCTGGAATTTCTTCTACACGGTGGCGATGGTTCAAGGAAATACGCTACATCGTTGACACTTCCATTCCCAGTAGCTATATACTCGAACTGCATAGCCATCGAGGAACGTGCCAATCACTTGTTCTCTGACAAAGTGGAAGCATACGACCGAGATGCAATGTACGGGATTCATCATTGGCCATCAAACATGTTGTTCTGTCATCTAAGTGGGACTACACCTTCCTAAAGAATATCGTAGTCAAACGACAAGATGAAAGGGATTATGCTTTCTCTGAAGCTGACTTTGAGAATTTGTCTATCAACGACATCGAAGACATGTACCTTGCCAAAGTACAAGGTCGCATGAGACAATTTTCAACCGAAGTACAACGTGAATTTATCAAGTCATTGCTCATCTTCATCAGACGCATAGTCATCAAAGAACGTGTTGAAGATCTTCAGCTAGCAGTTGAATCTTATCAGACCCGTGTCAACTTCACACCACCTCAGCTAGATCTTCCCGACCTCAACCAGCTCTCACAATATACACTCATCAGCAAACCTTTCGGCGTCGTTTACCGCAGTGAACTTCAAAGAAATTGCTTAATGGCGTGTAGTGAACTTCACAAGTTTGGGGATCACACTTTGAAGATGGTTAGGGACGGATTAGCCTATAGGTTGAAGGACATACGTCACAAGATTGGGTCTCCTAAGCGATGGAATTCTCAGGATCGAAGGGATGTGAGGAGAATCATCAGAATGATTGATGAAAGGTTGTTTCAAAAGGATCAGTTCAGAACGTTGGAAAGCTTTGTTGGTGGTCGACCCAGGATCAACATCACCGGCTATCAACGCCCTGTTCGCACTCCTGGCGACATCACTGCACTTCCTGGTACCCCTTGAATTGTTTCCTTCATTATAAATTTGGATGTGTGATTATTTATGCATATGGCTTGTGCACACATAACAGTGTACAACGCGTAATTGTCAAGAAATGACCCTGTGGTACGCTTCAGTGCCACAATCCTTATAAAAGGAGCGAAAGCTTCTTATTTTTGAGTAAAACCTATTAAACCTTTCATTTTTCAAGGTTTTGCTCAAAAGAACAAGTACTTCCCCCATATGATTTTCAAAACCTCAACCGTTTATATCACTAGTTGAGGGGGAGTATTTGAATTAAACTTTGTTCACAAATTGGTCATAGTGGTCATCTTCCCGCAACACTCGAAATGGTCATATTTATTCTCAACCGTTCAAAAATAACATTTCTATATGCCATTTTTTAGGGGGAGAAAATTATGTGATAAGAAATATGTTGTGCAAATGCAAATGAATCTTTGTGTAATAGACTTAACCAACGAATTGACGGTACTAAACTGTTAGTAACTCGAAAAGACTTGTCCTGGACGGGTAATAATTTCAAGCTAGTTCGCTAGTAATGTAAACGTGTCTCGCAAAGGACTTGTCCGAGTAGAATGTACCATTCGAGAAACTCTTGGTAGACATGAACTCTGACGGGTATGACAACCTTTCGAGGCTTGTCTACACCTTCAAGGTAGTTATTAGAGCTAGTTGTCACCTAAAAGCTGACAATGTAACTCTTTAACTATGCAACGTAACCGTGTCTCGCGGGGGATTGTCTATCTTGAGTTGATCAATTCAAATGTGCGCGCTCTTCCCACACAGTGCAGATTTCCGTCAAAACTCTAAAGCACATGTGGATGGGGAGTATTTATGCAAAATTCTATCTCTCACAGTGGTTCAAACATGTTTTTCATTAACAAACCCTTTGAGAGATTCTTCACAACGGTGGTTTTAATGGCAACATAGGTTAGTCATGGAGTTATAAGGTGACTAAGGTTAGGAATAACCGTTCTATGATCCGCCAGAGCCGGAGGGATCTACCCAAGGACATCACAAATAGTTAGTACTTAGAAGTCCTTAGGTATGATTATAAAAAGGAGAAAATGAGAATCGGAGAAAGAAGGAGTTGAAGAATTAAAAAGAAATGCAAAGAAAATGGTGAAATGAAATAGCCCTCCAAATTATTCAACTTAGGGCAGACACCGGGTTCAATTCATATGCTACTGGTTGTCACTTAGTGACGCCGGTATTGAAGATTAAAAGTCGTCATGGACCCAGTGACGCATGCACTAAACCTTCTTAGCCACTCAAGTTTCTCTCAACAGAAGCTTGTTTCATTCTCACAGGGAACCCTACGTAAATTATTGGCTTTCTCTTAGAGATCGCTGGTATTGAAGAAGGAGACCCTCTCCCTAGTCTTCGCTCAGGAAAACCAAAACGCACTATTGAGTCTAGAGCCACGAGATTCATCAAAAGATATCTTAGGTACACTTGACATTTCATCATTTGTTGATCAACAAATAAGATCATCAGTGGTTCATATCGAGTCCTTCACAGATCTTAGCAATCTGTCGAGAACATTTATGAGAGGTTCACAATTGTGATCCTCAGTGATTGAATGGAAACTCCTGCCAGGGTCAACATCAAACAGCCCTGACAGCAGGTCACTTCGGTAACTCCCCGTGGATTACGCTTAGTGTGTCTCAAACGGTCCACAGTCGTGAGGTGATGCTTCGGTGTACCTCAGCGACTCATCTGAACTGTAGATGTACTTCGGTACATCTCGTTATCTCACTTGTGGGACTCCAGTTCAGGAACGGCCTTTGTAAGAATTAGAGTTGTGTTTTCACACTATGCTGTTAACACTCTCGAAGTTCAAACTTGTAAGTGCCGGAATCCGCTTATTACTAACCGTTTGAAATGTTTTCTTCTTATGGAAGCTCCGGAGCGGGATGGTCGTGCTGATTCTTCTCATGCTCACGCCAACATCATCACTAATGGAAGTTCTATCCAAAAGCAACACAGCAGTCAGAATGATTCTTCGTCAAATCAAAGAATCTACAAAGTTAAAAGACTTAAAGAACTTCATCAGTATTAAATTCCAACGTCAAAGAGCGTGTGAGCATGTTGAAGAATGACGTGGAGACACTGGAGCAGCGAAGCAGACCTGAGGCAGAATTGATGCAGACAACAACATACTATCACTTTCACCACAAAGAACAATAATCAAAGAACAAAGTTAATGATGACGTCAAAGCATAACTGCTCAAGGAAAACTATCTCTCTACACTGGGGAGATTGTTCGAATCGAGGCAATTCTTCTCACAAGAAAGAAGAATGTCAGAAGACGTCAGAGCTACTATTACATCAACGCCTTCACCGTTCATCACCAACACTTGAGGGGGAGATTGTTGGAATCACTCCTAAACCATAATCAAGTGTTAGTAATTAATATGTAATAGTTAGCTTATTATGGCCTTTATGTTTGTTATTAGCCTTAAGCTTATGTAGAAGGCCCATGAGCTTAGGCCCAAGCCCAATTAAGAAAGGATGGAAACTAGGAGTGTTGCCCTAGCTTTCCTCCTATAAATACCTTATGTAAACCCTCACTTGAGGGTTGGTTGTTCAAGTTATTTCCTTTCATTCACCTCTACGCATAACCGTTTTATATTATCGTGTGTGTGTGTTTGGATCTTGTTCAATCGCCTTAATCTCTTTCTATATTGCTTGTGTTTGTAAAACTAGTGACCTAACAGAAAGCTAGTTGGAGGAAACTGTGGTGAAGTTGGAAAGCTATTTGGAGGAAACTGTGGTGAAGTTGAAAAGCTTGTTTCCGGCAACTTTTGTGGACTTGGGAATTGCTGAGAAAAATCTTTGCGAGACATTTTTGTGTGTGAATTGTATGAGTTGTGTGTGTAACTTGTGACTGGTAGGGTTGTATATATAGGCACTGATAACGCTACACGCGTCGTTCGGGGTCAAAGGAACTTCCTTTTCTTCGAGCAAGTTTTATAACACCCTAGGCAGTGAACCTAATCGTTGTAGTGTAGTATTAGGGTAAGCCACGGGTATTGATATCGTTCTCTAGGGGAATAGGAATGCTAGTGAGAAGTTACTACATTAAGGTTGGGGGTTGAGGAAGATTATTTTTTTTTATCTTTTTTTATGTTTTTTTGGAAATGGAAAGGTACGAATCTCGGGGTTTGAATTTGGGGGTTGGTATTTCTACCGATTACTCTAATTCTCTAATTATCTAATCTAAGGTGTAGTCTATATCTAATTATTGTGTGTTCGTATGATAGTTTAAAGATGTGTTCACTTAGGTTTTATTACTCCTTAATTATCTCCTATTGATGGTTGAATTGTCACGTCCTTATTCTTAATCGCGTTGTGTGTCTAAAGTTGTAGGGTATGCGCTTATCCCTAACTCTTTGAACTTACCAAAGGGTCTCGTCTACAAAACCCACTAGGGATTATAAACTCTAACTCTAAGGCCTCTTTGGATGGTTTAGCCTACAACCGCTCTAAGTGCTATAGCCTAAGGGTCACAAAGATTAATCAAGCATTAATTACACAACGAATGACCTATCGCATTACTAGATCATTAACAATTAAGATTAGAGACAACCAATCGATATTCAATAATTAAGTTTCATATTCCCTAAGCAAACACACAAGTAAATTAGCCGGACATGGAGAACATGCAAGCATACACACAAATAATCAAAGACATAATTGAATTAATGAAGTAAAACACTTATCTTGTTGTAAGATATGGTTTGGAACCCTAAAATACTGTACAAGACAGCCTTGGTTCGGTTTAGGTTTTTACTCCAAAAGACTACACACAAATACTTAAAAATTATGATTCTATATATAAGATTACATGTGCGACGGCGTCACCTTATGTTTTGTGACGCCGTCGGGTCACCGTCATTAGGGTTTCGTCTTGGCCACGTTAGTCTTGCGACGGCGTCACCTTGTGCTTGTGACGCCGTCATCTTCAGCTTCTGACGCCGTCTGGATCAAATCTAGGCCGTCTGAGTTGCGACGGCCTACTCTTTTAAAGCCTGACACCGTCACTTGAAAATAAGAGATTTGGCTTCTGTCCCGTCACAAAATCCTCCGACGACGTCGCAGTTAAGCAGTGACGCCGTCACCTTGTATTTTCAGCAGCTTGAGTGTCTCGATTCTTGACTTTGGCCATTTTCTTCGTATATTCGCGCCTTTTCGTCCAAATAAGTGCCATTACAGCAATTTGCCTTCAAGAGACCTAAAAAGTGAAAAGGAACGATATTAAGTAATAACGGATACAAAAGTGATCAGATAAAGGCTTAAACGACCCCTCAAAAAGGTACATTTTAAAACCTTATCAGGCACATATAATCCCGCTCAAAACTATACCGTTTGAATTTAAAATTTGAATTTGAATTTTAAAAAATCCCGCTCCTATTTGAATTTGATTTTGAATTTAAATTACACCGCTCAAAAGTATACCGTTTTGAATTTGAATTTGAATTTTGAATATGATTTTTGAATTTGAATTTGAATTTGAAAACCACCCCTTTAAATAACAAACTATAACCACCGTTTTTTCACATCTACATCAATTCAAAAAAAAAAAAAAAAAAAAAAAAAGTCTCAAAATCCGGAGTGGAACAAGTTTAAAGAAATGTTGCTTGCGCAAGTTTGGATAGAAATTTCGCAAGCTCTAGATATGGAAAATAACCGTTCCGAAAATATTTTTTGGAACGACGTTATGGAGATGTTCAATGATCAGACTACAGATGACCATCGTACCAAAAATTCAATCACGGGTAAATAGACGAGGATTAACGTCGATTGCAAAAAATTCAACGCGATTTACAAACATTTGCAGCGTCGAAGTGATCAAAATGACCACACTCATCTCGAGAATGCGAAACTAAACTTTCAGCAACAATTTGGTGGAAAGGAGTTCAAGTATGTTCACGTTTGGGAGATTTTGAAAAATTGCCCGAAGTGGGATGTCGAAGATCCGATCCATTAGTATGTGTTGTATTTTTTTTTACCCGTGGCGTTTTTTTTTTCTGTATCGTGTTTATTTTTATTATTATTGTGTTATGTATTGTATTTTTATTTTGAATGAAATGAATTTAGTTTATTTGGAAAATTGAATAAAAAAAATAAAGTAGTAGTGGTGGGCCCCAAATGAAGAGGTTGATGTTTGTTATGAGGGAGGGAGTTTGTTATGGTTAGTTGTGGAGAAGTGAGATGCTGATGTGATGCTGAGGTGGCAGTGATGAAGAGTTTGAGTTTCATCACCACACCTTCCCCTCTTATGGGAAATATAACAATCTTTCAAATACTTAGAAAAGTACGCACGCCTCAGAGCTTAGAAGAACCAGCCAACTAGGTGGCAACTGTTAAGCAGGTATGTGAAAGTGATAAGCGGAAATGGTTTAGAAATGAGTTTTCCATCAATGAACAAATGAGGGGAAAGTCTTGTGATCCTCAACAAAGTGTGTAGAGAGCAAAATTTAAAAAGTTTAAAAAGTCATCAAAGGCTGACAAGTGTTTTTTTTTTTTACTTTTGGTAGATATTTTTTTTTGTTAGTTTGACTCTTAATTAACAAACATTGTTTTATAATCGATGAACGTTATGATTTTTTTTAATTAAAAAAATTGATAGAAAATTATGATTTTTTTTTTATAAAAAATTGATTAACTGATTAATATTAAGACATTTTTAGAAAACTGATAAACTTGTGAACATTATGATTTTTTTTTTGTTTTTTTGTTTTTTTTTAAAATGATTAACTATTGAACGTTATGATCTTTTTTTAGAAAACTGATAAACTGATAAACATAATGATTTTTTTTTTATTGAAAACGGATGAAATGATAAACATTATGATTTTTTTTGGAACACTGATAAACTAATGAATATTATGTTTTTTTTTTTTTTTTTAAACACTAATGAACATTATGATTTTTTTATAAAAAAATGATTGAACTGATGAAATATTATGATTTTTTTTGAAAAACTGATGAGCTGTTGAACATTATAATTTTTTTTTTCATTTAAAAAACAAATGGACAAGACCAATTAGGCTGGACACAGTCGTGACCTGGGTCACCAGATTCCACATCAGCTTTCTCTTTCCGGCGACTAGACACGACCAAATTGCCACAGTCGATAACCGTTTTTTTTTTTTTTTTTTTTTTTTTTTTTTTTATTTATTTTTTATTTTTTTTTTCTTCTTTAAATTCAAACATTTTAAACAACTAATTTAAAATTCATTAAAAATAAAAACATTACAATACTAAATAAAAACATTAATATATTAAAAATAAAAATGATACGAAATACATAAATCATAAATCCTAATCTGAATGCTCCCAGAATGCAGAATCATACGAAGGAGACCGATAACTAGCAAATTCCTCGATGCGAGCCAAACGTTCCTCGTCTAGCAGAGGTTGCCCAACAAATCTAGCAGACGAACTTGATGCACCTACACCATCGGTTTTGTTCTCCTGATAGCTCCAATTGATTTTGGTGATGATGTTGTTCTGTATTTGTTGAACACACCCCCACAACATGTCAGCAATGTTGTTGTCTTTGCGGGCTTCATCCATAAAAAAATTGTCGATCACAGCTTTCCGTTCAGGCGTAATGTCGTTGCAAATCGTGTATTTTTCTCTCATACGATGCTTTTCTGCCCTTGCCTGATCAAACAGATTGATAACGTCTATAATAGCATTTTTTCGAGCCTCATCGTCTTCTTCGCATTGTTTTTTAACGTACATTTGAATATCTTCAACGAAATGCGGGAGACGGCAAGCCATAATAATCTTGTGTTGAGAAGTAGTTTGAGGTTGAATTGTGTTTGAAATTGTGTGTTTAGAAGTGTGTTTGAGTTAATATTTATTGGATGTAATAAAGTGGTAAAGTTTAATTATTATTATTATTATTTTTAACGGCAACAATTTTGAATTAAAAGAGTGTGTGCAAAATCGGTTGAAAATCCAACATATAGTAACTTTTTTGTTGCCTCGACCGATGTCACGACTCAACACCCACACTCGACTCGACCGATTTCCAAATCGGTCGTCGTGTGTTTTTTTTATGCCCGGCCGAAATTAAACGCCCCACTGTGTTTAGCCTTAAAAATGAATACTTTTGATGTGGATACTTAATATGAAAATTATATTAATACAAAAAATATGTAAATGCAAGTATGCAACTTTTATAAGAGTAAGGAAATTAGAAATAAAATTAAAATGAGAAAGGTGAAAAGAAACCACAACCGCATATTTTAGATGCATCTATAAATATAGATGCATCTCCTATTAAATTTCTTCACCTTATATGTGACTCAAATTTTTTCTCATTCTCATTTCGAATTTTCTTCTCACTGTATCTCTTCCCACCTTTATACATGGTCATTTGATCTCAAGTTCAAAAAAGTGAAACTTATTTTCTTTTTCTTTGACCAAAGACCAAAATGAGTGGCTTTTGGTTCTCATCATCATTCCTTAACTTTACTCACACAAACACACACACTTTCTCACATAAACTCTTTCAACAGTTTCAACCAAACTTCCAAAGGCTGAAAACCACCTTTTTTGTTGATATTTTTTAATGGAGGATTTGTGTTCGATTGCTGCTCGACGTTTAACCGCAATTCAGAGTCATCTTGTTGCGTTTATTGATGATGATACGAAGTTGATGATGGTAATTAATTGTTATCTCATTGATTTTGTTGTTGTGTATTATTACACCATCATTTATAACCAATTATAAAATGAATGAAACACGTATTGATTTTAATGTAGATCCTTTGTCTTCCAAGATACTAAAGAATTACCCATAAAAACCCGATATCCCGTCAATGATTTTCTAGTTATCAAACATGAAGCCCAACAGCCTTGAGCTGACCTTGAACCGGATAAAACAACCCTTTGAAACAGTTCTTTTCAGATACCTCAATAAGCTTGCATATGAGGTTCTTTGGGTGCACAAATGAACTGACTTAAGTGTTGTACAGTTGTACTGCATAAGAGATATGTGGTCTATTCATGGACACAGGACATATATAATAATCTTGATACTAATCTCCTATAGAAATATGGAGAATTAAGAGCATTACCTTTATGCAAAGAAAGCTTCAAATTCTGAGGTAAAGGAATAGATACAGGTTTTCTAGCAGTTAATCATGCATCCTTGAGTAAGTATATATATATATATATAACTTATAAAGCATTTAGCATCCTAAATTTTAAAATTTCTTAAAATAGAATTTAAGCAAATACAACTAGCTAAGCTATTAGTATAACCATCTAATAAAATAAATATTCTAACTATTTGACTTTTCAACCTCTATTTAATGTTAAAAAGAAACACCTCATACATAAAAGGTACATGTTAATATACTTATTGTACAAGCTAATTAAACATAAAAAACTTCATGCAATTAATATAACTTTTCTTTTTATCTTGTATATATGGTTGTTAAAACTAGGTCGTACAACGAACCACTTTCCCAAACGATTCCCGATTTTTGATGGTTTTTCGTGGTTTTGTCCGGTTCAGCCGGCCAGTTCTGGACCAATTCGTTCCCGAATGAACTAGCCAGTCCGATATCAAAACACTGGTTGTATATGCAACTTTCTCATATTCATATTTTCATTTCATTAAATGCTCCTTGATATGTGTATCATAGTAAGAAATAATAAATGAATACCTCTGAACTCTATAATATTATCATCATTCATCACGAACAACATATAATAAGATATATTACTCACATAAAATTTTATTATTGGGTACCCGTCATCGTAACGCGCGATACCATGCTAGTTGTCTCTGATGCAAATATCAAAATATGTATCATTTTCAGTTGGGCAAATGATAAAAAAAAAGTATCATACTTACCATCATTTGCTCTTGTGGTTAGCGAACAAAATTTTTTGCTTTTGTAGGCAGTATACTTTTAAATTCATCCTCTTTAGGGTACTATGTGGCATTTTTGCCCTTCGAGAAAAAAAAGTTTCTATTAGCTAAGAGGGGCAAAAATGTCTAAAAAATTCGCAAAATACCCTAAAGAGGATGAATTCGAAAGTATAGTACCCACAAAAGAAAAAAAATTTGTTCGCTACCCACAAAAGCAAATGGTGTCAAGTATAATATGTTTTATAATACGTTTTTTTTTTTTTTATCATTTGCCCTTTTCAGTTTTACAAAGTTCTATCCCAGGAAATATCTTTTTGATCCAAGATCTTTATTGGTTAAGTAATGAGCACCATTTAGTGGAAGAATTTTGTAAGGACCCCAAAGATCAACATGTATCAATTCAAAAGACACATTATATTTTATTTGACTCAAAGGAAAAGGTAGTCTGTTGCTTTGCAATCATGCAAGTATCACAAAAGAACGGAGACACATTTACATTCTTATAATCATTGACATGAATTAGCTTTGAAATAAAAGAATGACCAAGTCTAGTATGAAACAAATCTACTGTTACATCAGAAGACTTAAGATGGACTACTTTATTGACATGAGTAGCAACACTTGAAGAAGGTTTGCAGATATACAAATTGTTGAAACCTTCTCCAATGGCAATTGCCATCAATTGCCTTGTCGAAGGGTCGTGAAAAACCAACTAAGTAGGAAAAAAATATAGCAATAAGGCATTGAGTGTCGAGCAATTTTCCTACTGACAACAAATTTATTTGATAATCGTGAATATAGAAAACATCTCTCAAAATGAGACTAGAATTGATTTGAATATCTCCTAGTTTAGTAACCCATTTACTAGTTGAACTAGTAAATCAGGCAACTTAACCTTAATTGGCTTCTTAAGAATCCTAATGGACTAAAATAAATGCAAATAAGGTGACATATGATGAGAGGCTCCGGTATCAACTACCCATTGAATTCTTATATCCAAAGCACCATTACTAGTCATACTTTTGATAGTAACATGAAATGATACACATGTGTTTGGTTTGAAAGCATGAAAGGAAATACCTAAATGAGGCTTTGAAGAACCAACCACATCATAACTGGTTTCAACTCCCTTCCATTTAAAGATTTTCATCATTTTGTGACAAAATGCATCCACCAACTTCTGATCAAATTCTGGCTTCTCATTCCCAAATTCATTCTCATACTCCGTATGGAATGGTGTGTCCCTCTGCATATACTGATCAAAATTAGAAGACACCTGAGCTGCCATTTTACCATCTTTCTTTGGTTTTTTTCCTTTGTACCAAATTTAGATAACCATTTCTTTCATAACACCGCTCAACCACATGCCTTCTTAATTGCAACCAGTGCAAACCTTCTTATCAACTTTACTATCAATTCTTTTCTTGACTCTCTTTTATGTGCATCAGGGACGGATAGGATAGTGCTGAGGTAAAAACAAAAACAAAATCAAGTTCATACAAGCTTTACCTTTCAGCTGACCAAGATCTTCTAAGATAATTGTACTAGGTGAACAACTACCACAATAGAATTGATCTGATTTAAAAGCCTATTGTGGATTTGGAGGTTCATACTTATTTATTATTGTATCTGATAGATTAAAATGCCACCAGCATCTGTGAAGTTTAAGAATGTGGAGGTACTTGAGGGATGATGCATATTGCCATAGTACAAGATACAATGTGCATGATTATTGGTATCAACACCCAGTGACCCAAAGAACCATCTGTGCTTATATCAGCTTGTGCAATTCGCATCGTATGTATTGAGCATTCTAAATCACCAGAAATTTTTGGTTTAAAGAGAAATCAAATCATGAAAACAAAAGGTATCACAAAATAAACAAATAAGTATATGATCCACTACAGTTTCCATAACTCAGGCAACAATTGGAATATTCTCTATGAGTTTTAAGCAAAACTTGAAGTAATGTTGGAATATACTAGTTCTCTATATAGAATGTTAGTAGTATAATGCTCATGTTATTTAAACTTTTTTAAGATCATTGACTTCGAAGATCAAAGAATAGAAATGTTATAATCCCTTCATTCCACGATTAGAGATGCACTTTTGCACGATGAAAAAAAGTGCTTATGATGGAGAAATAAGCTAACTTTAGTGAGAAAATAAAGCTTGCTTATTTTAAATCTTGCCGAGGATTTTCATATTCCGATGATTTGGTTCCTGGACTTGCAGTGAAACAAGTTGCAGCACAGCTCAACTAACATACAAAATCATTGAACAAAATGATTTAAATGAAATTATCATCAATAAAACTTGATGCAATCCAATATTTGCAAGGCTCAACTAACAAGGTGTTTGAGATTGTTTATTCATTCTGCTTATCTAACCTATTTTACTCCCTATGATATTGGTAACAGCACACCCACAAAGTTGATAGTATAACTTTATACCCATCTTCTCATTGCAGACAACATAATCACTGCAGACATAGACAAATAACCCAAATTGCGGACATTTTGACTAATAGAATGATATGATTTTATAGACAACATTAGGGGTGTAATCAAGCCGAGCCAAGCCCGAGTTCAACAAGGCTTGAGCTCAGCTCGAAAGATAAAAGGTTGGCTCGAGCTCGGCTCGATTGCTCGTCAAGCTTTAACCATCCAAGTTTGAGCAAAGCTCAAGCTTAGCTTGAAAAGCTCAAAATAATATATAGAGTACATTACACCGTTCGTCCTTGTGGTTTACGTTGACCGACAAGTTTCGTCCTTTGACCAAAAAAGGTTTACCGTCCATCTTTAAATAACAAACGTTATGTATCGTTGGTCCGTCACTTTAACGGGCCACACTAACGCTCGTTATGTGACAACAAATGAAGGTATTTATGTCATTTTACTCTCTTTTTTTAACTTCATATTCTTTATTTATTTATTTACATCTTCAACCATAACCACCACCACCACCAACCAAAATACCTTTTTTTTTCTTCTTTCATCTTCACCCCAAATACATCATAAAAGAAAAAAAACCAAACCAATTTTTACGAACTTAATTATAAACTCATTATTTTCTACAACATCAACAAACCCAGTAATATTTATAATTATAATATGATATCTCACTAGCACCAACATCAACATTCATAAAAAATCAAAGCTCACTTGCTCAAATTTATTTAAACACAATAACAAAAAGAGAGATATGGTGGTTTCTCCTTTGAACCGACCACAAAAAAAAAAAAACCACCTCTAACCAGGTTCCCTAATTGCGGAGAGGAACAACAAGAAGCAAAACCCCTCGGGTGGCTTTTGAACCGAGAGCCAACAACACCCCTAGCGGGTTGTTGTGGTGAACCGACCCATAATGCAAACTGATCCAATGGTCTTTTGATGATGATGACGACTTTAGAGAAGGATGTGGGTGATGTTGTTCTTGTGATTTTTAAGAGTTAAATTTGTAGTGATGTGTATGAGCGTAGATCTTGGTGGGATTGATATAAGTTCAAGAATTAAAGGAAAGTAATGTGGATTGTTGAAGATGGGTGTTGGTATGAGGATGTTGGTGCGGCGTAAGGGTAGGCGGTTCCGGTGGGTGGCTAGCCGTTGGCTGGTGGTGCTGGGTACCCGGTCACCGGACAATTCTTGTTGTGATATGCCACTGTTTTGGGTTTTTTAGTGTGCGTGTTTGTGCAATGTGTTTTGGTGTTTTAGTGTATGATTTTGGAAAGAGTTTGTTATGATTTATGTTGCGGTGATTCTTTATGAAATGAGAAGTGAAATTGAAAGATGAATATATAAAGATAGTGTTTTTTTTAAGGCGGTGGTTAGGAAAATAATAAAAAGGTCAATGTATCGTTGGGAAAGATGAAGTAGAGAGAAATGGTAAAAGGACAAAAATACCTTTACATTTTTAGACTTAACGATTGTTAGTGTGTCCCGTTAAATTACAATTTTTTTTTTTTTTTTAATTACTTCTAAAAACGGATTACAATAAGATGGCAGGCAAACGGGCAACAAGCTAACGTCTGGCATTTAAGGACGGACGGACGGTAAACCTTTTTTTATCAAAGGACGAAACTTGTCGGTCAACATATACCACAGTTTACTGGGCTTGAGCTCGATAAAAGCTCGGCTCGATTGAGTCGAGCTTGAACTCGAGTTCGAGTTGCTTGATAAAAGCTTGGCTCATTTACACCCCTAGACAACATACCCATGTAAATGACATTGAAGAACCCACATTATAATACAGACAGTTGGCTCATATAGCATTTAGAACTGTTACAAACGGGTCTATATCAGATCACATATTCAATAGTTTTACCATAAAACGATTTCACTGACCTCACTACACTTCAGTAACGCTTGAGTCGCTTCCTTCAGTAACGGTTGAGTGTCTTTCTCATCAAGGGAGAGTACTTTCTGTGGCTCTATATTCATCAATTTATTCAGATAATATAACTGTAAAAATACCATAATACGTGTTAATTCCATTCATTAATTCACGCATGGTAATTGTTACCCATGGCTTCCGTTTAATCCCAGCAACATCTTTCACGTAATTCAAGTATCGTGCATGCAACGTACCACGAGAGGGAGCACAAACTACAAATTTCAAGGCTGCCAGCATGACGACGTATATGCCCCTCCGGTCTCACACCGGAAGGTCCGATACTCTCAACCGAAAGGACCGTCCGATACTCTCAACCGAAAGGACCGTCCGACACTCTTAACCGAAGGGCCTGATACTCTAACACAACAGTCCAAGACAAAGGGTACAGTGTCAGGTCGTCCGTCCGAATAGCTCGCTGACCTGACAGTACCTTTGGCATCTAGCCTGGATACACTTTGTCTCATCCCCGTGGATGTCGGACCTGACTCCAAGGACAATGTCAGGGACAGTGTCAGCCCTGATACTATCAACGGTCCCATGAAGTACGACAGACGCAGGGACCAGACAGTGACATCAGGCAGTATAAATATGCGCACAGTATTTGGGATTAAGGTATCATTTTTCTCACACACATACATTTATACTATACCTCTCGGTAAAACTCATACTTACTCTTACGCCGGAGTCGGGTCCTGGGATAACACCCGGGGCGAGACTAACGCGTCGTTCATCTTAGCAGGTATCTGGAAGGCTTACTCCTAAGGCTGAAAGATAACCGCAACAACCCACAGAAAAATACTTCGACATTGGCGCCATCCGTGGGACCCGTATTCAATCTACCAGTTGTAGGATGACGGGTTCGACACCACCGGAAACTTCTGGAGGAAGTTCCACACCATTGACGAGGGAGCAGTTGGAAGGGTACGTGACTGCTCTCAAGTCGATGATAAAAGAACATAATAGCCGGAGGGATACTGTTGAGCCACTGCGGCTAGACTTCGAAGACGAGACGACTCTTGACAAGGACGAGCCAGCAACTAAAAAGAAGGAAATAGTTACGGGGAGCAAAGTGAAAGACGAAGACCTGGCGAAACCTTTCAAAGAAGTCTCGAAATCTCCATTCAGTAGGCGAATCATCGAGTTTTCCGCTCCGGAACACAAAATGCCCACCCACATCAAGCTGTATGATGGGTCTACGGACCCCCAAGACCATCTTAACCGATTCACTGGAGCTGCAGGGCATGGGGAGTGGCCAATGCCCGTGTGGTGCCGCATGTTCCAACAAACGTTGGATGGAAAGGCCCGAGGATGGTTTGATGGGCTTCCTCCGGGAAGCATCGATGAATGGGCAGCTTTTAAGGATCAGTTCGAGGCTCGCTTCTCCCTACACAAAGCTTGTGTCAAGGACCCTACAGAGATCGCCAAGATAGTGAGAAAGGCTAATGAAACGCTGCCGGAGTTCAAAGAAAGGTGGACCACGGAGACAGGATTTATACAGGGTGCTCCGGAGATCATGAGGATCTCCTCATTCATGAACGGGTGCAAGTGCCCCGAACTGGCCAAGCGATTCGCCGACACGATCCCTAAGACGGTGGAGGAGATGATGATTAGGGTCGATGACTTCGTAAGGTCGGAGGAAGCTTTCGCCAGTACCGAATTGCCCCGAGGGGAACACTATGATACAACCAGAAGAGCCTCGACGGGACCCTTCCGAAAGGACGAAAGGGCCGTCAGGAGTCACTACGGAGGAGACAAGAGGAATGAGGGACGGCATGCGTACTCGGGGAGAGACCGTGGAAGTTCACACCGCCATGGTGACCGGCCGGCTCCGTACGTGCCCCATCGCGGTGACCATCAGAACCGAGGCAACCCCCGCTTAACCCTGGATTCACTTATAAAACCACCCAAAGAAATCTTAGCCACTGAGCACCAGCTACGTCTACCTCCTCCAAAGCCGATGCGTGATCCCCCACGAAAGGAGAATCAAGATAAGTACTGTGACTATCATGGAGAGAAAGGGCACTATACGAACGATTGCTACCAGCTCAAAAGACAGTTAGAGATAGCGTTGGAATCAGGGAAGCTAAATCATCTGGTCAAGGATCTGAGACAAAAGGGAAGGAGAGAACCACCAAGGAATGACGCAGGAACTAAAGACAAGGTCATCAACATGATCCGAACCTGGCCCGAACGGAGAAAAAGGAAGTCATCAGAGCAGGAGGAAAGGTGGATGAGTGTGCCTATAACCTTCCCTCCCCTCCCGGACGGGGATGTGTCAGATGACCCTCTTATAGTTGAAGCCACGATGGAAGGGTATCTAGTGAGGAGAGTCTTCGTAGACGAAGGAGCTTCGGTGGAGGTGATGTTCGAGCACTGCTTCAACAACCTACCTCACGAGATAAGGAGTCGAATGAAGCAGACACAGACAGATTTACTGGGGTTTGCCGGACAGGTAACACGCCCACTGGGGAAAATCGAATTAGACGTGTCATTCGGAGACGAGGGGTTGTACAGGAAGGTCCGGATGAAATTCACAGTTATTCGAGCACCATCACCGTATAATGTCATCTTGGGTAGGACCGGATTGAAGATACTGCGAGCCATACCTTCTACAGTTCATTCCATGATGAAGTTCCCAACTCCTCAAGGAGTTGCCACGTTGGTTACCCGTTCCGTCATCATTTCGGAGTGTAGGAGGTTGGAAAAGTTGCAGACTATCGTTCCAGAGCAGGGTAGGGAAGATACAAGCACCGGAGAGGTGGGGTTAACCGAGGAAGTGGCGATCAACCCTGTCTTCCCTGAACAAGCCATAACGATAGGAGGTGGACTGTCCGCCGAGGGTAAGCAGCGCCTCAAGGAGCTTTTGCAGAGGAACATCGACATATTCGCATGGGAACCGGAGGATATGACGGGGGTCCCTAGAAGAATCATAGAGCATACCCTAAATGCCAACCCTTCCATAGATCCGGTATGCCAAAAACGCCGGATGTTGGCTGCTGATCGGAGTCAAGCAGTCACAAAGGAGGTAGAAGAATGGATCAAGGCCGGCATAATCAGACCAGTGAAATACCCCACTTGGATATCCAACCCAGTTCTGGTGAAGAAGTGTGACGGAAGCTGGCGCATGTGCATTGACTTCAAGAACATCAACTCCGCCTGTCCCAAAGACTATTACCCCTTGCCAGAGATCGACTGGAAGATCGAGTCGGTCATGGGGTACAAATACAAATGCTTCTTGGATGCTTACAAAGGGTATCACCAGGTACAAATGGCGAGAGAGGACGAAGAAAAAACAGCATTCTACACTGAGCAAGGAACCTACTGCTACACCAAGATGCCATTCGGTCTGAAGAACGCCGGAGCCACCTATCAACGGATGATAGACTCCGCCTTTCAGTCACAGATAGGGAGGAACCTAGAAGCCTATGTGGACGACATGGTCATTAAAAGCAAAGAGGAACAGGGAATGCTAGCTGACATTGCGGAGACATTCGACAACCTCCGGAAGATCAACATGAAGTTAAATCCTAAAAAATGCTCTTTCGGAATGGAGGAAGGAAAGTTCCTAGGGTACATGGTAACTTCAGAAGGAATTCGAGCAAACCCCAAGAAGACGAAGGCAATAATGGACATGCAATCGCCGAGGACCTTGAAAGAAATGCAGAGCCTCAGCGGCAAGTTGGCGGCGCTTAATCGTTTCTTGGCTCGTTCGGCTGAAAGATCCTTACCGTTTTTTGAAACACTCAAAAGCATCACCAAGGAGAATAAGGATGAGTACCGGTGGACGGAAGAGGCAGAATCGGCATTCCAGGAGATGAAGAAGTTGATAACGGATCTTCCCTCACTAACAACACCATCCGTAAAAGAAACGCTGTACGTGTATCTAGCAGCCGCTGAAGAAGCAGTCAGTGCGGTTCTCCTCACAGAAAGGAAGGGAAGGCAGTTACCAGTTCGTTATGTGAGCCGAACACTCAATGAAGCCGAGAAGAACTATGCCCCGATTGAAAAATTGGCATTATGTCTGTTACACATGTCGAGAAGGCTCCGGAGATACTTCGAAGCACACCCTATAAAGGTGATCACTGACCAGCCGATAAAGCAGATCCTCAACAAGCCGGAAGCATCCGGGAAGTTGGCTAAGTACTCGGTGGAATTGGGTGCATACAACATAACCTACGATCCCCGGAACGCAATCAAAGGCCAGGTACTAGCAGACTTCCTGTCGGAAGCGCCCATCGGAGAAAGCAATGAAGAGTACTTCAACCAACCCATGCCGAAGAGGAAGGAGGAAGGGAAATGGCTCTTATATACGGATGGGGCATCCAATAACAAAGGTTCCGGAGCGGGTCTCGTGCTTATCAATCCGGAGGGAATGGAGTTCACTTATGCCATTCGACTTGAATTCGATAGCACTAATAACGAAGCCGAGTATGAAGCCCTGCTGGCAGGGTTAAGAATGGCAGAGAGTATGCAGGTTCGTAGCCTTGAGGTCCGGGTGGACTCTAAGTTGGTGGCTAACCAGATAAACGGAGATTACGTGGCAAGTCATGAAAGTATGATCAAGTACCTAGCGAAGGCAAAGGAGTACATAGCCAGTTTTGAGAACTTCACCATCCGGAACATCCCCAGAGGTCAGAACCAAAAGGCAGATGTTCTCAGTAAACTGGCCACGGTCGCTTTCGACCACTTGACGAAGGAAGTGTTGGTGGAGGTACTAAGGGAAAGATCGACGGAAGGCAAAGAAGTTAACAATATTGTTGAAGAGGAGGGAGATAACTGGATGACCCCCATCATTCGGTGTCTCGAGGAAGGAATTTGGCCGGAAGACCCAAATGAGGCCCGCAACCTGAGGATGAAAATCAACCAATATGTCATGGAGGACGGCATACTCTACAAGAAAGCCTATCTGGTACCTATGATGAGATGCGTGGGTCCCCTACAGGCAAACTACGTTATAAGAGAGATACACATGGGGGCGTGTGGTATGCATTCCGGTCCTCGATCGGTCGTGGCAAAGGCCATGCGGCAAGGATACTACTGGCCTACGATGCACAGGGATGCTAGAAACGAGATAATCAAGTGTGACTCCTGCCAGATCCACTCCCCGGTACCACAGCTTCCAAAGACCAAACTGACGCCCATCATGGCTCCATGGCCCTTCTACCAGTGGGGTATGGATATAGTAGGACCTCTACCACCAGCTGCCGGAAAGGTCAAGTTCCTTTTGGTTGCAATCGACTATTTCACCAAATGGACGGAAGCCAAACCTCTGGCGAAGATCACAGGAAAGGACGTCACGAGGTTCGTGTGGGATAACATAGTATGCCGCTTTGGCCTCCCCGCCGTCATCGTCACGGACAATGCTAAGCAATTCGTAGACAACCCCTTCAAAAGCTGGTGCGAAAAGCTCCACATCAAGCAGATCAACACAGCCGTGGCTCACCCACAAGCCAACGGACTGGTAGAAAGGGCTAACAAGAGCTTGATGGAGGGAATCAAAACAAGGTTGGGGCGCGCAAAAGCCGGATGGGTGGATGAATTGCCAAACGTCCTATGGGCACACAGGACTTCCATTAAGACTAGTAATGGAGAGACCCCCTTCAGCCTCACTTATGGGAGTGAAGCGGTCATACCGGCAGAAATAGGTATGCCAACATACAGAGTAAGGCGGATAAGAGAAGGAATGGAAGAAGAAGATTCCCACCGAACGGTAGAACAAAACGAAGAAGACATCCGTCTCAACCTTGACTTACTACAAGAACGGAGAGAAGAGGCCGCTGTGATGGAAGCCCGATACAAAACAAAGCTGGAAAAGTACTACAACCGGAAGGCACGCCTGGTTTCTTTCAAACCGGGAGAGTTCGTGTATCGAAAGAACGAAGCAAGCAGAGCCGAAGATCAAGGCAAATTGGGACCCAAGTGGGAAGGCCCCTACCGGATCAAAGAGGCAAATCTCAACGGCTCGTACAAATTGGAAACTTTGGATGAAGAAGAAGTACCCCGGAAGTGGCACGCCATGAATCTGAAGAAATGTTTCCTTTAAATTAAAAATATGTATTGTAAGCCCACGGGCGTGAACTACTTTATTTTCACTAAGTAATGATATATATTCCCCCACGGAGGAGGAAAATTTTCCGCAATCATATCTCATGCGTAAGGGAGGGACCGGCGGAGATTAGCTACCTCCGACCGCGTACCCAAAAATCCCCTAACTAAAATTGATTTACCCCCGCAAGTGCAATGACACTAGGGAAGGCCACACACCATTCGGTAGGCGACTGCATACCCTCGGATAATGCTAAGACATTAAGGGATGAGCCGAGGCATATATGCCCAAACGGCACGCAGATACCCCGTAGGCGTGACGACGCCAGGGATGAGCCACCAGGTATATTTACCACCAGGCGAATCTAATACCCCGAGAAATGCTAAGACATTAGGGAACACCGCGGCACATTTGCTTACGGACATAATTTAGTGACCGAAAGTGTCAGGACGCTAAACACGGCATACACAAGCATATACATACCAAAAATGAGGACCCGACATGCGGGATGACCTCGTCTGAACATAGATAAATAAGTACAAATCATCGTTCGACAGTACACAACTAAAAAAGTACCCAAGACTACATACTATGATTAAATTGTCCAAATACACCAATTCTAAGGCACGCAGGCCTGATAATGACGACCTTAACACTAAGAAACCCCGGAGGTCCCAGCTCCAGGAGTAGCTCCAGTCCCCTCCGGAAGGATATTCATCAAATCCGCCAGAGGAAGATGATAAGAACGCTTGATCTTTTCTATGTATGGATAGCTTCGGGTGAACATCTCGTCATAAGCTTTGGTAAAACCCTTCACAGCCTCCATGTCAAAGTCATGCTGTTCGGCAACGATCCTATCAACCTCTTCATCGGTTCGTTCTTCCCTGACCCCGTCTAACCACCCAGAATCGATCGCGGCATTAAAAACGGCCCCCCAACTCTGTTGATACTCCTTGCTGCCTTGTAACCTACGAACCACCGTAGGGAGCAACTCCTTCACATAGTTGAAGCGTACTATCTCCTCGTGACCAGCCTTGATGGAAATTTCCTGCACGCTTTTCCTCAAATCCGCGGCGTCCCTCTCCGACTCCTCCAGCTCCGAAGCCTTCTTCTCCAGGGATTCCTCCAGCGACTTAATCCTTTCAACCTGCTCCGAATCCTTAACCCTCAACAGCGCAACCTCAGCTTCCAAGCTCTCCAACTTCTTCTTCAACTCCTCCTCTTTCTGATCACAAACCTGATGGACTTCCTGAAGGGCCTGATGATCCGCAGTCAATTTCTCATTAATGACGACTTGGGAGTGAAGACTAGCTCGGGTCTCGGAAAGCAAAGGTTCGACGCCAGAGCAAACAGAATGAGCTCGGTGCAATTCCACATATTGGCTACTCAACCGTTCAAACCTTCTAAAAACCTCGCCGACGGCAAGAGATCCGTGGGCCAATTCGAACCAACCCCGGTACAAGGCTCGCTCGTCAGTTTGGTCCTCCTGTTCAGCACGGAGGTAGGGAGGGGCAAGGTTCATCATCATATCCCTGCAGAGAGAGGCGTCATTCAAAGTTGTATCAGCTTTCAAACCCCAGCCGGGGATGAAAGGCTCCCCCGAACCCCTTCGTCCAAATAAACCTGCGAAAACAGAAAACAATCAAAAAAAAAAAAAAAAAAAAAAAAAAAAAAAGCGGCTACCTCTTGTATAATCTTCGCTATAGAGTCCCGTCCGGTGTTGGATCGTCTCCTCCGCATGCAACCCCGAACCACCAGCCCCAGTTTCTGCGGAAAACGAAGTCAGGACCCACTCAATAACAACAGAAACACACAATAGCTAAGATAATACCTTGGCCGATGGCAGCAGAAACGAGCTCTTCAGCCGGATGAGACCTCTCCTGAAGAGACCCCCCTCCCTGGTTATCTCCATCTCTCTGCAAGACATCATCCACAATGTCCTCAGGCCTCACGGTACTGACGGGAGAAGCCGAATGAGCATCCTGGGAACCCTCCGGGCTAGACAATACCTCGATAGAGGGAGACTCCCTCCGTCTCCTCTTCAACAATGACGAAGGGCCCCCAGCTGGCCTTCGTTCCACCTGCTTCCTCTTTTTTTCCTTAGCTTTTAACACTCCTGCATCAGCTTTCTCCACAATCCTCTGAACCCTGCTCACCTCAGGAATCGGTTGGTCGGTCCTCAAAGGCGACGTCACATGCTGAGGGATTTCCTCCCCTTCGGTCAACCTACGCCCTTTTCCTAACCGGGACCCCTGCTCCGACCTCAGGCGAAGATACTGAGACATAGTTATGACTACAAAAAAAAAGAGGAAGAGGTCACACATAAAAAAAAAAGAGAGAAACAAACAGAACGAACTTAGGTGTTTGCATTACCATTCTTGTCAATATCTTTAAACTCCACACGGAACCCAGTATGCTTCCAAATCTTGGTCAACCCAATCTCGTACAGAAGACCGGAGTGTACTGGTCGGAGCTCCACCACTCCTTCACACAACCTCCTAACGTCGGCCTCCTCAAAACCGCTGGCAGGAAGAGGATCCGATACGTTGGAGTCTGGATGCCTCCAAGGCATTGCATCTGGAATCGCCCTCCGGTCAATCAAGAAAAAACAATCTTTCCAATTCTTCAGACTAGAGCAGGTCTCTTTAAAAATGCGGGGACGGGCCTCCCCTCCGGTCCTTCGCTGAAAGGAAAACCAATGCCCCTGCTTATTTAAAGTATAGAAGACCCGAAACAAATTCACGCTGGGCTCAATTTCCAGGCTCCGGCAATAAACCTCAAACATGACCAATCTATTCAATCCGATAGGCACCAATTGAGAAATGTGAACTTGGAAGTGCCGAATCACCCTCAAAAGAAAAGTAGAAAAAGGAACCCGGACACCGGAAAACGCAAAGTACTGTTCGTACAAACCAATGGCATCCGGAGGCAGTTTATTCATGGTGAACTCCGCAGGGGGCAGACGGGGGTTTAGGTCATTCGGTATACCGTAATCACTAATAATCTGCTCGAGCTCCGACTCGGAGAGTAGCGAGGAATATACATGCATATCAGCTTTAGGGACAGCATCGCTGAGGGGTCCCGCGGAGCTAGAAGCCATAAGATATTGACAAGACAACGGAAACGACGAAGGAATAACGGGACGAAACTCACCTGAACTCGCCGAAGATTTATGCCAAGCGGAGGACGAAAGGGTTGAAGGTAAAAAGTAAAAATCGCAAATGAAGAAAAAGCCCCTTATATAAGCGAGAAAAGCAGACGCGAAACGTCCCATCATGACAGAGAACGACGCGGGCGAATCTGAGCCGTCAACAGATACCATCTGCCACGTGGCGTGATCCCACGAAAAACGGTATATATTAATTTAACCTATTTTCACTCCATGGGCCCGGGCCCAAGGCCCAAAACGAGGCCCGTAAACCCAGAACTCGCCACGTCACTCCGAATGAAGCCAATCGACAAACATATAGTATCACATCACTTGTCAAAAACAAGTAACATGATACTGGGGGGGACATGACGACGTATATGCCCCTCCGGTCTCACACCGGAAGGTCCGATACTCTCAACCGAAAGGACCGTCCGATACTCTCAACCGAAAGGACCGTCCGACACTCTTAACCGAAGGGCCTGATACTCTAACACAACAGTCCAAGACAAAGGGTACAGTGTCAGGTCGTCCGTCCGAATAGCTCGCTGACCTGACAGTACCTTTGGCATCTAGCCTGGATACACTTTGTCTCATCCCCGTGGATGTCGGACCTGACTCCAAGGACAATGTCAGGGACAGTGTCAGCCCTGATACTATCAACGGTCCCATGAAGTACGACAGACGCAGGGACCAGACAGTGACATCAGGCAGTATAAATATGCGCACAGTATTTGGGATTAAGGTATCATTTTTCTCACACACATACATTTATACTATACCTCTCGGTAAAACTCATACTTACTCTTACGCCGGAGTCGGGTCCTGGGATAACACCCGGGGCGAGACTAACGCGTCGTTCATCTTAGCAGGTATCTGGAAGGCTTACTCCTAAGGCTGAAAGATAACCGCAACAACCCACAGAAAAATACTTCGACATGCAACGTACCACGAGAGGGAGCACAAACTACAAATTTCAAGGCTGCCAGCACAAATGCTCTGTGAACATCTGCCTCATCTTTTTGTTCTTGTATTTTCTTAACCTTAAGCATGCATGTACACACTTAAATTCTTGTCACTCTCTGTGCAAAATCGACTGACTAGATCATCACGAGGCTTCTTATTCTCAATCGTTGTCTTATCATCTCCCTTGACGATTCCCAAAATATAACTAAAATCACTTGTACACAGTTAGTGTTTGGATCACCCACCATAAGTGAATGTTCACTTAAGCTCAAGATAGATACTACTCCTTTCAGTAGGGTCGCATCTAGCTCGTACCCTTCTAATTTTAGAAAGGAATATAACGGACTATCCACCAGCATATCCTTGTTTGGTATTCACAAGTTTACAAAAACTCGAAATGGAACACCTTATGTTTACCCTTCCTCCTTTTGGGTCCAGCATATTTATATTTTTCTTAATCGGTGTCGGAGAGATCACTCCACATCTTATTATAATCGCCTTTCAAACCCTCATTGTTTTTTTCAAGCCTAAATTGTCAAAAACAAAATATCTATAAAAACAACCTGCAAGCCTCCGGTTCTGAAATATCTACAAGGATGTTGAATAAAGACAAGAACCTTACTGGAAATTGTTCCAAGCATTAGCCAATGAGTTCTTCTTTTCCATATCTAATGTTTCTAAAAAAAAAACAGCAAACTGCAATAAACAAATTACGCCCAATATGCAAGCAGGTCACTATAAACAACATCTGGGCAAATTACAGACACATTGTCTGCAATGTGGGTGGTTGTGGTAGTGGGTGGTGGTGGTGGTGTTGGGCGCTGGTGGTAGTGGGTTGTGGTGGTGGTGGTGGTAGGCGGTGGTGGTGTGTGGTGGTTGTTGGTTTTGATTATTTAAATTAAATGCTAACGGCTGTTGGTCAAAAGGATGTGAGTGAGGTAACGACGTTAGGGGAGTTAATGGGCTAGGGTAACGATCGTTGGCAACAGGGACTAAATGTGCAAGATTTGATAAGAATTGGTACGCACAATGAAATAAATTTAAAATGGGGACGAAAGGTGAAAATGTGTGCAAACTATAGGGACGAAGTTTAAAAAAACTAGATAAAAATGACATGAGCATGCATCTGTGAAGTTTAAGAATGTGGAGCAGTGGAGGTACTGAGGGATGATGCATATTGCCATAGTACAAGATACAAAGTGCATGATTATTGGTATCAACCGCATTGACCCAAAGAACCATGTGTGCTTATATCAACTTTTGCAGTTGGCTTATCGTATGAATTAAGCATTCTAAATCAACAGAAACTTTTGGTTTAAAGAGAAATAGAATCACGAAAACAAAAGGTATCACAAATAAACAAATACGTATATGATCCACTGCAGTTTCCATAACTCGGGCAATAATTGGAATATTCTCTATGCATTCCAAGCAAAACTGGAAGTGTTATAATCCCTCCGTTACACGGTTAGGGATGTACTTTTGCACAATGGAGAGAAGTGCTTATGAGGGTGCAATAAGCTAGTTATAATGAGAAACTCAAGCATGCTTATATTAAATCTCTTTCAAAATTTTCATATGGCTCCTTTACAGGTTCCTCATTCTTTTTTTTCCCGATAATTTGGTTCCGATATGTTGTGAAAATATTTTACAACACACATTCATAAAAAACAAAATAAAAAACAACCTAACATGCACAACCACTGATGTTTCAGAAACGAGCTGCTGCCAAACCTTCAAATTTTGCAGCAACTTCCCTTATCTCTTTCTCAATTGCTTCCTCAGCTGCTTTCATTGCATCGATCTCTGAAGTCCATTTTTCCTTCTTCAACAACACCCGCTTTCTATTTTCCTCCAACTGTCTTATCTGCCTATCAATTACTTCAACCTCTTCATCAATTCTCTTTTCTTGTATCTTATGCTCCTCAAGTTTCTCTACAACCCCTTTAGACTGATCTTCAAGTGCCACTTGCTTGTCCTTAAGTAAAAGCAAACGCGTCAAACGGTCTCTTATCACCTCCACATCAAATCCATTACGTTCTAATTCCACAAGTGTTTCCAAACAGTCCTCTATGGCACTTCTTGGATTGTCAAATCTCAAACAATAAGTCTTGTCCACAACAGTGGAAAATGTCACCATAGTACCAATGGCTAATCCTTCTCGAGCATTTTCTTTCACACCTTCCAATAATGGACGAAAATGTGGTTTTTGTGGAATCTTCACGAATGCTTCCATTGATTCTATTGTGTGCCAAAGTGGGGTGCTTTTCACAAAGGGTAAGTTCTCAGAATCCATGTCACTTGCTATGGATGTTCCCACTGGTACAGAAAGTAAAGACAGATTAATTTGTCATCAATAAGTAATCAAGATTCAAGACACTTCGATTTTTTTTTGAAAGAGATTTACCTGGGCCAATAACAGTCGTTGGAGAATGCTCTGTTTCAATCCTTCCTGCAAAAGGTTGATCATCCAACCTTGAGTCCATTAATTTCCCAACAGAATCTTCTGACTTTCTTGGTTCTGTGATCCCATCTGCTTTTTCTATAGATGGATCCAGCAAATTTACACCAAAAACTGTTAGAATTAAAAAGTAAATTGAGTAAGAATGACCACTGACTATAAATAAGTGATTTCGTGCACCTTGAGCTCGAAACTCGGCGTTTACACTGATTGTCTTTTGTCGTCGTTTAGCTGAGAAATGCCTTTTCCTTCCCCATTGAACATTTAAACCTAGCTGAAAATTTGGCTCTTTTACAGGTTTTTGATTCGTTTCCTTTGATTTGGTTCCACGACTTGCAGATGGACCAACACCTTCATTCTGATGATTGGCTGCAATAATTTGTATAAAAAAATGTTTTTAAAAACTATAAACAGATGCATAGTCAAAGCAGTGATATTAAGAAATTTATGAGGCTTAAAGTATACCTGTTTCTGAAGTTTCGGCGCTATTCGGTTGTAACTTAGCTGGTATACTTCTCTTCCTTTTCGGAGCAGCAGCTTTACTGTCCACTTCCTTTCCCTCCTATAGTTGAACATGAAACAATTTTTCAAAAGTAAAATCGAAGAACAAAATGTTCCCAAAAAGGTGGTGTAGACATGAAATAATATTTGTAACATATACATATATATGGTTTCAGCACCCAATTTTGGTTTCATTTCATTCATAATAAGTGAAAAAGTAATAGTTTGTTTTTTATGAATCAATAGGGTTTTTTTGGTAATTGAAGAAGAGATGTACTGCATTGACCTGTACATGGCTGACCAATTTTTAAGATCATTGACTTCGAAGATCAAAGCATAGAACTGTTATAATCCCTTCATACCAGGATTAGAGATGCACTTTTGCACAATGAAAAAAAGTGCTTATGAGGGAGATATAAGCTAACTTTAATGAGAAAATAAAGCTTGCTTATTTTAAATCTTGCCGAGGATTTTCATATTACGATGATTTGGTTCCTGGACTTGAAGTGAAACAAGTTGCACAGCTCAACTAACATACAAAATCATTGAGAAAATGATTTAAATGAAATTATCATCAATAAAACTTGATGCAATCCCATTCGTTGCAAGGCTCAACTAAAAAGGTGTTTGAGATTGTTTATTCATTTTGCTTGTCTAACCTATTTTACTCCCTATGATATTCGTAACAGCACACCCACAAAGTTGATGATATAACTTTTTACCCATCTTCTCATTGCAGACAACATAACCACTGCAGACATAGACAAATAACCCAAATTGCGGACATTTTGGCTCATAGAATGATATGATTATGTAGACAACATACCCTTGCAAAAGACATCGAAGAACCCACATTATAAATGCAGACAGTTGGCTCATATAGTATTTAGAACTGTTACAAACGGGTCATTATATCAGATCACATATCAATAGTTTTATCTTAAAACGATTTCACTAACCTCTCTACACTTCAGTAGCGCTTGAGTCGCTTCCTTCAGTAACCGTTGAGTGTCTTTTTCATCAAGGGAGAGTACTTTCTGTGGCTCTATATTCATCAATTTATTCAGATAATATAACTGTAAAAATACCATAGAGCCACCTAAATTTGACTCAGTTATCCCTCTAGGATTATAATACGTGTTAATTCCATTCATTAATTCACGCATGGCAATTGTTGCCCATGGCTTCCGTTTAATCCCATCAACATCTTCCACGTAATTCAAGTATCGTGCATGCAACTTCCCACGAGAGGGAGCACAAACTACAAATTTCAAGGCTGCTAGCACAAAAGCTCTGTGAACATCTGCCTCATCTTTTTGTTCTTCAAGTATTTTCTTAACCTTAAGCATGCACACACTTGAGTTCTTGTCACTCTCTGCGCAAAATCGACTGACTAAATCATCACGAGGCTTCTTATTCTCAATCGTTGTCTTATCATCTCCCTCGACGATTCCCAAAATATAACTAAAATCACTTATACGCAGTGTGTGTTTGGTATCACCCACCATAAGTGAATGTTCACTTAAGCTCAAGACAGATACTACTCCTTTCAGTAGTGTCTCATCTAGCTCGTACCCTTCTAATTTTAGAAGGGAATAAAACGGACTATCCACCAACCTATCCTTGTTTGGTATAGTATTCACAAGTTTACAAAAACTCGGAATGGAACACCTTATGTTTACCCTTCTCCTTTTGGGTCCAACATATTTATATTTTTCTTTATCGATGTCGGAGAGATCACTCCACATCTTATTATAATCGCCTTTCAAACCCTCATTCTTTTTTTCAAGCCTAAAATTTGTCAAAACAAAATATCTATAAAAACAACCTGAAAGCCTCCGGTTCTGAAATCTACAAGGATGTTGAATAAAGACAAGAACCTTACTGGAAATTGTTCCACGCATTAGCCAATGAATTCTTCTTCTCCATTTCTATTTAAAAAAATAAAGTAAATCAGCAAACTGTAATTAGCAAATAATGATGAGCACGGAACCAGATTGGTACCGAACCCGTACCGAATTGGTGGTACCGTTTTTTCCGAGCATGAAACTATGAAACGGGGGTACCGGTACCGTACCGGACAGGATTCCGGTACCGGAACCAATACCGGTACCTTGTACCAGGAAATCGGTACCTATCTGGTTCTTCCCATTTTTTGTAAAACCAAAAAATAAAAATAAAAATTACAGATTTTATGCTAGTAACTTTCTGTGACAGCAACAAAAAACAGTACAAAATGTGTATTTTTGAGTGATTTTGAACCACAACGTGTCATAAAACGCAACCAGCAATTAAATAAACACATCACCAAGATAGTCGTAACTTACAAACGTTCCAAAACTTATAAAATTCCACCAAAATCATATGAAATCGTGCAAAATAAACAAACTAAACCATTTTCAACAAAAAAACAATTAATCTTGTGTGTAATTGCAATCCCATTTTCTTTAGCGTTTTTGCTTGGTTAACTTTTGGGAGGGTTTATGAAGGATCTATAGTTGCCACAGTAGGCTTTTTGGACGTTTGGTTTCTTTCTTTATGTTTTACATGACTATTGTTTGGCATGGAACCCGGCCCAATGTGTGTTTCGATAAGTTGTTTAATTCAAAAACATGACTACTCAAATTCCAGAAAAATTTTCGGTACTATCCGGCTTTGGTACCAGTACCACAGTAGTGTCCCGAAATTTTTTTGGCTCGATTCATGGTACCCATCCGGGATTCGTTACCGTTTCGGTTCCGGTTCAATGCCAGGATTCGGGTCCAAATGCTCATCCCTATTAGCAAATTACGCCTAATACGCAATCGGGTCACTATAAAGAACATCTGGGCAAATTACAGACACATTGTCTGCAATGTGGGTCACTATATCAGACATGATAAAAATCCAACCAAAATAATCATGCACCATATTGACTAAACCCAGGGAATATCATACTGTCTACAACTTGGGCTTAATTGATAATTAAAACAAAAATTAAATACCAAATATAAATTGAGCTAAAGTTACCTGAAATTGAAGTTAGCTAACCAGGCGTCTGAAATAACTTGGATTCTATCTTATTTGAACAGCTGAAATAAGTTAGAATTGGAAGAGGGCGTTGTGAGTTAGATGGATTTTCTGTATTTTTGTCTCGTCGTTTTGATAGGATGAGACCCAGAATACTTCTAGTTCTTAACTTTTGGGGTGGGGGGTTTGTTTTGGACTTTTGGCTTATGTCAAAGTCTTTTATTATGACCTAAAAAAAAGTTGAATTTCCAAATTTATTTTTGTGTGATCATAAATTTATTTTGGTACGACGATGTTTTTTGTGTGAATTAAATGTTTTTTTTGCGACTGATGTAATATTTGATTGTAATTTTTTTTTAATGAAAAATGGAGACCATAGTTGGCCTTTATTTTTTGTTAAACCGACGGTTGTATTTTTGTGCGACTTGCGTATGAAATTTTTTGTTTTGCTAGACTGTTTTGTTTTTTTTTGAAAAAGACAAAATTTCCTCGAAAAACTAAAAAGTAATTCAAAATCCTTTAAATTTTGTTGCGCGACTGACGACTAATAATTGTGCAACTCATTTTGCTCGACATGTACTTGTTTTGTTGGTTTTGTATAATTATTTTAAAAATTAGTGTATAATTACACATTATTCTAAGCAGCTTAACCACACTTTAACCATGACTTAACTCAATAAACATAATTCAAAGACAAAACCAATATTATTAACACAACTAATTCAAAACACTAACGCATACAAATACACAAATGTCTAGAAAAAAGTTGTTATATTTAATGGTATGTTATATTATATGTATGATTTCTGTAGTAGTTTTTGATTAATCTTGTTGCTTAATCTCGTATGTTTAGCTTGTGAGTATTTGTTGCGTAATAGTCACATTCCTGTATATGTAAATGTTTTTATTTTCTGTAAATTTGCAGGTATACTTCTGAAGGGCCTTTGTGAAATATGGCGAGAAGGAAGTTCATACGAGGAGCTGAAAGAAGCAATAAGCAGCTATCCAGATGACAGGAACTTGCCATACCAAACTTCCGATAGCACGTTTAGGGCCTTCAAGGACCAAACAGATCATATTAAGGGAATGGCTTACATCCCCTTTCAGGTAATTGTTCTTTATTCCTTATTTATAAGTTCCAACTTTTTTACGGAGGGTTTTATTGCATTACATACCAATGTACTATTCTCATTTGTCGCGTCTGGTCGTTTGTAGTCTTTTCTGCTCATCAGAGTGATTTAAAGATGGATTTGTGTCCCGTTTGAGCTAACTGCATGTTTATCTAAAATTTAACTTTAACATTATGTATAAATCTTAGATTCTCATACTTAAATTTAACATTTTTATATAAAATTATAAAACGTATCATTTTTGAAAGCCTATTTTTGAGGGTTATTTGATTACGAAATGACCCCAACTGGACACTGACAGATGTACCAAAATTACACTGACTAAAACATGAAAAATAAAACAGTCTGTTGGTATTTTATGCAAATTAAAAACCCTTTAACTATTCACATTTACTATTTTCAAAGTTTTTGACTATTAATGCATTTTCAGTGACATGAAATGATCTATTTTTTCAGGGACGAGTTGACTTGTGTAATCCAGAGCATAAGTTTTGGCTTACTGAAACCGATGACTACGGAAGTAACAATGGCTTCCACCGGTTGTTGACAAAAGGATATTTTTTGGGCGTGAGGTTGGCGCTGCTGATAGGAAGCTGTTGCCTACATATCAATTGAAAAGCCATAATTATCATGGGCCAACTGCCTTGGATGCTGAGGTGGCTTTTTTGATGGCCAACCAAGCACAAGCTATGCCAGGAAAACTAGTCTATGACCCTTTTGTTGGCACAGGGATCATTCTAGTTGCAGCTGCTCATTTTGGAGCCATGACAATGGTTTGTCATCAATTTTTTATTTGGTTTCAACATTTTGACATATTATTTTGACAAGAGATGGCAATCAATGGCCCGTTCTCATAATATTGGGTAAATTTTGGTCTCTTTTAATTTTGTCTATCGGGTTAAACAAGTAAAAGTCTTTTCAAGTGTTCTTAAATACCTAAAACATATCAAAGATTATTACTGTTACAACATGGTTTATATAAATTAAATAAGAAACAGACAAATATAGCTGGTCGCCTAACCTGATCCGTGTTAGAAATTTTTCGTTTTGACCTGTTACATCACTCAATCCTTCTGCCGCCTCTTACATTGACGTTAGTATTTTTTTTATTTTCCCCTAATCTAAAACTTTCAGGTAGCAGACATTGATATCCGGGTGGTACGTGATGGACGTGGGCCAGATTGCAATGTTTGGAGTAACTTTAAACAGGTAAATCTAGGTTTCTTTTCTTTTAAAAATATAAAGTTTCGTATTGATGTATTACTACGATGCGACTATATTGAACTTACTGATTCTGATTTTTTTTACAGTATGGGTTGCAATGCCAGTTTCATTGTTAAGAGAAGATAACCTTCCTCCTTTGGCGGCCTGGCTTAAAAGAGGTAACATTTCTAATCTGAAGAAAGTAAGCCTTATGGTGAAAAAAAGTTTAGTTGTTGAGAAATCATTAATTTAGTTATATTTTCATACTGTCTTTTAGATGTTTGATGCAATAATCTGTGACCCTCCATACAGGGTTCGTGCTGAAGGTCGCAAATCTGGCAGTAGGATCAACAGCTTCATACAAAGGGACAGGCCACATACCATCAACAGCTTCATACAGCTTAGCTGAGTGTGTCCACGATCTACTTGACCTGGCAGCCAAAATGGTTGTGATGGGTGGCTGCCTTGTTTACTTCTATCAGGTCCTAAGAGACAGTGACACACTCGATGTTAATTTCCCAAACACCCTTGTTTAAAGCTAATTGCCAGCTGTGAACAGATGCTAAGTTATCGGTATAGCAGCGTATTGTTGACAATGGTGAAGATTGCACCATATACTGATGAAATTGCAGAGGCTGCGCAGGCCCAACATCTGGATTTTAAGGAGAACCATCTTAAATGGTTGGAAGAAGGTAATCTTCATGCTGCAGTTTTTAGTCCCGATTTCCCATTGTCGATGATGGGGATAGTTTAAGTAGCAAGGATTCTAAGAAAAAATATAGGGGGAAATATGTTTAGATTTTGGGGAAATGTATTAGAGAAATGGAGACTTTGTAGTTTTGGTTCCCTATTTGTTATTTGTAGCTTGAGTTATGATCTGATATTAGGCATTCAGCTGAACTAAATTGACCAATTGAGTGCTCGGGGTAATGTATACCTATTTAGACATTAGTGTCTCTAGTATTCTTTTAGATAGTTGTCGACACTTCTATTTCTGTTGCCTGGATATCTTTTGCTCGTTCGCCATATTAAAGTGTGTTTAGACCCAAATTTTGTATTTGAATTTTTTTCCTGTCAAAAGTCAAAACATTTGAGGTTTGTCTTCATGTTTTCGTTTTACAATACGGAGTACTTTCCTGTCAAAACAAGCAAGAATCGTTTGTACCACCATGCAGTCAGTTGGTATATATGATGTTTGTTTTCGACATCTTCAAGTAGGATTCATGTCGAGCCTGTTGGCTCCGTTTCACAGGTTCTAAACCAAGCCATTTGCGTGACATAATAGCCTTATGATTCACCATGTCTATGGCGTATATGAACTCGACAAAAAACGTAATAAACGAGATGTTTATGATAACACAATATGATTGAACAAAGATAAAACAAAAGACTTAATATAAAAGTAAAAAGTTGTTATTTACAAACATCCTAGACTCGATCTTATATAGGTTATGAATCGGTACAAGACTTCATTCCTGAAACGTCATGATGCTTCAGAAGTAACCGCCATTCATAACTGCCATTACCGGCCCAAATAACTAACTTAACTAACAAATGTTTTAACGGGGTGTTTGGTTGTAAGTCCAACCCAATGTTCTTAACCCGTTTTGACCCAAACAATAATAAACATAATAACATTGTTTTCCAAATTAACTTAACAAACATTAAACGGAGTTTACATCCCCCCCGTAATTTTGTAAAGTTAATGCCTTCATGGTTCCATTCCTTCATGCCAAGATGATGAAATCATCTTCACTGGTTGCGTTCTCCTTGCCATAACCACTTGTTGAGCTTTCCATATCTTCTTCCGTCTTGACCTCTCCATGGACATGCTTGGTTCTTTTCCTTGGCTTTTCTTCCTGTGCTTCCTCCATGTACACGCTAGTCTCCGCATCCCCACATGGTTCATTTCCGACCATATTCCGTGGTTCTCCATGCCCTGCCCTGCGTGCTTCCTCATAGTACACCTTTACCAATGCTATATACTCGCGGTAGCATTCCTTAATATCATGTCCATCCTCTCGTGCCAAACCCAATGGAAGTGCTATGTCGCCCCATAAGTTATTGAAAGATACGTTCATGTATCCACCCATATCGTCTACAAACTTATATAAGGCAAGTAAATCTATCCTAACCACTCCTATTTTTGGTGGTAAGTCACCCAACGCTTCCATACCCATGTACTCGTGATAAAACCATCCCAACAAACTTATAAACTTTTCTCCCATGATTTTCCAGTTCATTCAAACTAATGTACTCTTCATCGATGTAATCATGGCTATCTTCTTTGTTCATCTCGAGTTCTTCCATTCCTTTTACTAGTGAACATTCCTCGCTCGGATCAAGTGACTTGTAGTACCCTTCCATGAATTCCTCATGTGCCTGGATTGCCTCTTCATCTCCCTTGTCTACGGTTTCTTCGTCTTTGTCAAACATATACTTCACTTGACATGTACCGTCTTTACAAGTCACAATAAACCCTTGATCCTCGAGTTGTTTCATACTTAATACATTCATTGTAATCTCAGGCGTATATAGTACGCTGGGAATTACAATTTCTTCCTCCTTGTTATCAATGATTGCCTCTCCTATTCCGTAGGCAATAATAAACCTCCTCACCCTCTCGTCTTTCCCAACCAACTTAAATTGGTTTGCCATACGTTTGAACATATATCTTGAAGGGGTCATGTGTTTAACAGCGGTTGTACTCACATACCAGATATTGTTCCAATTTCCTTTGTCGGTTCCCTTGATCATGTAGTCGGTGTCCACATGAATCTTTTCCGATGGCCAATTGAAGATTTCTTGTTTTGATGCCTCGCTCTCCATTTTTCCTTTAGAACCGGTGTATTTTTTGGTTGTGCAGTTCCAATAGAAGTGTCCTCTGCCTTTGCACATATAACACCGAGATCTCTTTTCTTTTCTGGAAGTTGTGCAAATCTTTTCTTGGAAAGTGGAGAACGGTTGAGAGTTTTTAGGGGCGGTTAACTTTGAAGTATTAAAGGATAATGCTTCATTAAGTTTATCCTTTAAAACTTGTTTTCCAAAGTTGGATAACCGTTTTTGCTTTCCCTCCTCTTTTCGAACAATAGATGGTTCACATCTTTGTAAAAAGTTCTTATTTAACGTGGCCCTAACTTCTCCTCTTGATGACTTGTTCCATGAATCGTAACGTGGGCTCTGGTACCAATGTTGGCTCCGTTTCACAGGTTCTAAACCAAGCCATTTGCGTGACATAATAGCCTTATGATTCACCATGTCTATGGCGTATATGAACTCGACAAAAAAACGTAATAAACGAGATGTTTATGATAACACAATATGATTGAACAAAGATAAAACAAAAGACTTAATATAAAAGTAAAAAGTTGTTATTTACAAACATCCTAGACTCGATCTTATATAGGTTATGAATCGGTACAAGACTTCATTCCTGAAACGTCATGATGCTTCAGAAGTAACCGCCATTCATAACTGCCATTACCGGCCCAAATAACTAACTTAACTAACAAATGTTTTAACGGGGTGTTTGGTTGTAAGTCCAACCCAATGTTCTTAACCCGTTTTGACCCAAACAATAATAAACATAATAACATTGTTTTCCAAATTAACTTAACAAACATTAAACGGAGTTTACAGAGCCAACACATCAAGTTCCCCAAGAAAAAACTCACCTTAGCAGAGCCTTTGTTAAACTCGAGCTTTATAGACTCATTACCTCAGATGATCTTCTATCATAGATAAAATATATGTATGTATGTTGCCTTTATATAAAAAGACATAAACATGACACTTGGGTCCTTAGTTTCCATTAATCTCCACATTCAAATGTTTAAAAAATAATAATAATAATAATAAAATAAAAAATAAAAATAAAAATGTGAAGCGAATCAATCTCACTTACATCAAACTCAAAGTCGGCAACAAGTCAGCAGAAATTTTGGAACAATTTTCGTAAAAGCTTCAAAGGTATGATTTCCCCCAATTTTTCTGCTCAGAAATTTATTCAATTTTAAGGTTAGGGTTAGGTGTTCTTTTTGCTTCTTCATCTGCTTAGTATGGCAAGATGGTTCAATGAAACTATAATTATTTTCACTTATTCATTTAGTTTGGTTTTACCTTATTGTGGAAATGAAATTTGGGCTAATTTGAATGCATTGGATATTATTATTAATGAGTTTGTATGCATAGACGAAACCGGGGTGGGTCCCAGGATACTCATGAAATTTTGTTACATAGTGTTATCTTGTTATAAAAAACACCTCGATTGTCTTTAAATACACCCGGTCTCTAAAAATTTCTTTTGTAATCTTTTTTAGTTTATTCAAAATGCACCTGGTCATTTTGTGTCCTGTTTGTGTGACAAGTGAGTTGAAAATAGTAATTACGCTATTGTTGTGCAGTTTGATCCTGTTCTAGATACTCTATTTGTTGCATTGTGGTGGCAAACAATTAAATAACAGTAGGCTCGTGCGTCAGTCATGGCACAGTATTATGATATTGATGACATCTTAGCAGATAAAGAGGTTAACTTATCTCTTTTTCTTCATGTCTTTATTCAGGTTGCGTCTTGAAAACGTTCATACGACTGATATTTTTTCCTTTTTACTATAGCTTGTTGCAGCAATGTTCCTCGAGGCAGTAAATGGAGTTGGTTTGCTTGAAACCAATGATACAGACAGGTTCGGTAAATTTAAATAAAATTATAATTGAAATATGTCTGTTACTGTTTTTTGATGGTACTAATATTTTGTTTAATCAGGTTGAACACAGCTCAAAGGTGAATTGCCATTCTGGATTGCTCGAGAATTTCACCTGAGAAATGTTGCATCTGTCAGTATGCCTCCTCGTTTTAATAAGAAGTAAGCCCAATATATCATGTCTAATTTTGGTATGGCGGTCATCATTTTTGCATATCACTGCTCAAAAGTATATGAAGCAACAGCAATGTTGATAAATGCATACTATTTTTTAGCCTGCCTTTCTTATTGTTCAAACTGGAATGCAGTCAAAACTTATATTGAATGCATATTTATTGTTTTTGATTGATCAATAAATAACAATTGTATGTATGGCTTTAACTGTTGATCGAGCTCAAGTATTAGTTTATGTAATGGCTGAGCTTGTTGTATTCTGTTAACATGCCAGGACCCGGGAAGAAATAGGCGCTGATGATGCACATGTGGACTTAAGATCTCAATGCTCATATTTGTATGAGTTAGGATGCAAGATAGTGCAACTGTGAGTATTGGTTTTTGCTGTCATTCAAAAAACTTGTTTTCAGCTCAAAATTTCGTATTCTGTTTGTTTCAAGATCCCTCTTTTTGTAATCTTGTTCATTTCTAAATGGATCAGGATTGGTGACAAATCCATCGGAAATCTACTATTGGCTGCTTTCCAGACAAGATACAAGGAAGTTTTGATTAAGGCGCATACTGCATCATCTGCACTGACCCCCAAATTTCAATCAGTGTTAACAAAAGAAGAAACAAAATGTGAGATTTAGAGAACCTATTTAGTTTTGCTTCCTAAATTTAAGAGAGCGTCTTGAATACATCCCTAATTCTGAGCTTCATGTTACTCCTACCAAGAAACATGTCAGGTACAGGGCATCCCGATTCGATTAAATGGGATGACAGTTTCTCATTTCAAATCTGTAAAATCAGAATTTCAATCAAATCATACACCGCGGTATAATAGGTCTTCTAATTCGTTATAAGGTTTATCTAAAAGATTCACAATATAACTAGGAATACGTTCCAAATACCACACATGCATTACCGGATATGCGAGTTTGATGTAGCCCATTTGATATCTTCATATCTTACATTGGATATAAATGCCTTGAAATCTGATACATTTTCTTGATATTGAAGTGCATGATGCTGCTAAGTCATCAACTGCAGCCTTCAAGACATGGCGAATGGGTGGATCAAGGTTTCAAAAAGCTTCTGTTCTTGGTAGGAAGAGGAAATCAGTTGGGGAGTAATTTCGTGTTTGGTCAAAATTTCTTAGACATCCATATATACTGAGTTGTTCTAATGAACCAAGTGCAGTTAACTAGCCATGGCTCATGCGGTACATAGATGTAACTTTGGGTTATTATTCCTTTAAAGACGAGTAGTCTGGTGTACGATTCACAGTTGTTTTAGGTCTATCTTATCACAGTTGTTTCAGATAATATAACATGAGTTGTGTGCACTTATTTGAACTTATATAATACCTTTTGAAAGTTTATGCTTAGCAAAGGCGTCAGTGATATGTTGTTGATCATATACTAAATTAGAATAATGATGAGATTGGTCCAAATTCATGTTGAATATATGATGTTGACTTGTATGTGGAGCAAAGGAAGCATGGAGTTGTAGAGTGTGCATAGTCCGTAGATTTTAACATAAGTTCCTCATTTGGTGATTGATTTTAAGTTTTGGCATATTAATAAGATTTTTCAGCTGTATTATGTTTCGTCTTAAAGATAAAACATGGAAAATGGGGAATATTTGACAATTCACACTTTACACTACTAGAGTATATCAGTTATCTCAAATTCCTGAATTTTGAGTTTTTGGGTCAAAATTGGCAAAATAATACCCATTTTGTGGGTCAAAATTGTTGACTACTACTAAATTCTGTCAGCTTACATGAAACTGGAATGTTATTTGTTATAAAGTGCATCATTCACGAAGTCGAATACACACAGAAAGTCAGAAAATAGACAACGTTGAAAGTATTAGAGGAATGTTGTACCACCTATTTAATTATGTATGAAACTATGAATATTAGGAAGTGGTTTTATATGGTGGTTTCTGCGTCAACATTCAGATGTGCATAGTCTTTGTTTTCAAGATCTTCTGGTTGCCAACGACTGTCATCTGCAACTTGGTTCTTTATATCTTCCTGTTTTTAAAAGCCCACCACATACCTTTCATGCTTAAAATTCGTAATCTTTTTAGCTTCTACCACTGCTTACAGGCTTACTTCTTCCATGCTCAATAACACTCAATTCGATACTTTCACTGCCTGCAGCATGCTTCTTTATCCTATTATTTCCCCAGTCAATTCCCAAATCAATCTGCAAATAATTTGATATAAAGTTGCACTATTTAGTGTAACTGGAAGCAACTGAAGATAGTCATAAATCTATCAAGTGTTCCACATATATTATTACCATGCGAACAGTTCCATTGAAAATATCAACTGTTGGGGTTGGATCCAAGCTAAGATGGTGAAGATCAATTGGTTTAAGTTTCTAAAATGTGATAGAATCAAACAGTTATATCCACACAAAACTTTAAGGTAGTTCAATAGAATAAATAACTTATCTACGTACCAATTGTTCATCTTGATGAAGTTTACTGAACATTGAGGTAATGTCCTCAATGAGATCATGTATCTATTTAACAAACACCTAAAAAGAATTTAGGAGAAACAATGAGAGAAGAGAAATGGGACATTATCCTCCCATAAAGATACACCAATTGTTGACCACAAAAAAGTCAAAACCTTAACCACATTTTCATCTTTGGGTCAAAATTACAAAGTTTGATATATGTGTTGGCATATTTGATGCTCATGTTCATAAGGTATTCAGTTTCTTAATATCATTTAAGGTTTTTTGTAATCAATGGGTAGGTTAAGTAAGGCCATTGCAGCAGTGAAGGATCAAACGAGTATATGTCTAGCCAGATCTGGGAGCAAAACTTCATTATCGGATCTCGATGTTGCAATAATGAAAGCGACAAGCCATGATGAGTGCCCTTCAGACGAATGTCACATTCTAGCAAATTCAAATCTTACATCCAACTCACCTATCTATGTAGCTTCTTGTGTTAACACCATCTCTCAAAGTCTCAACAAGACAAGACAAGCGACAAGCCATGATGGTAACCCTTTGTACGAGCATGAGATATTTTTTGCTACACGGCATGGGACCCGCTTGCTAAACATGTCGGATTTTAGGGACACCCTCAAATCAAACACATGGGATTATGCTGCTTTTGTAAGAGCATTCGCTTTGTTTCTTGACGAGCAACTTGAGTACAATGAAAGGGAAGAGAGAAACAGAAAGTTGGTCGTAGCGTGTGGTAACAAATTGGTTTGATGAGCTAAACATCCCACTTTCAGTGAAAGTCTATGGTATCTTCCGTCGATTTTCAATACAAAATGAGGAACTAGAGATGTTTTATGACTGGTGCAAATCTGTTAGGCATTGCAAGTGGGTCAGTGATGGTCACTATAATGGTATTGAATTATCCCAAGTCAAGTTGGTTTATTTTCAACCATTAGATTTTAATCTTAGTCATTGATTTTAATTCAATGGTTGAAAATCAACCAATTTGACTTAAGTAATGAGAGAGGATCCCCACCCCATTATAATGTGGGTCAACATTTCGGAAAATTACAGGCACATTGTCTGCAATGTGGGTCACTATATTCGACTTGATCCATAGTCAACTAGAAATCATACACCATATTGACTAAAAACAAGGGAATATTATATTGTCTACAATTTGGGCTTAATTGAAATTAAAACAAAAATCAAACACCAAATATAAATTGAGCCAAAGTTACCTGAAACCGAAGTTAGCTAACCAGGCGTAGTTGGATTCTATTTTATTTGAACAGCTGAAATAAGTTGGAAGGATTTTCTAACTTTTAGGGGTTTGTTTTAGGGTTGTGCAAAATTCAGGTTTCACTTACAAAAACTGAAAACTGAAATCGAATCGAATCGAAAAAACCCGAACTGAATTTGCCATAACAAACCGAACCAAAATAAATATTCGGTTTTTTGTTCGGATATGATTTTGACGCAACGAACCGAAAACCAAATTCACATGAATATATATATATATATCTTTTATATATTTATATAAAAAAAGACGCTAAAACTCTTTCATAGTATAAATATAACACTTTTTAAGCTTGAAAAAAAATTGTGCTAAAATTTTATAAACTAAATAAATAAATAATTAATATTAAATAATTTTGGTTATTCAGGTTATTTGGTTCGGTTTTTGGTTATTTAGTTCGCTTTATTCAAATTTGAATTTGGTTCAGTTCGGTTCGGTTTGGTTTTTGGTTTAAGCCAGAATTTTTTTTAACTAAACAGAACAACAACAAAAAAACTCGCATTCGTTAACTAAAATATGTTAAATATCTCACAAACCATTAGCTATTGCACGAAAAAAATCATATTATCACGACAATAATTAAATATTATTGTTATAAATGGGCATTTCAATATATTTTTGACGAACCTTTTTTTGACTTTTTATGTGAGTTTTGAAATTTATGCAAGTCATATCTGATTTGTTATTTTAATATCACATGTGATTTATGAAATCATATGTGATTTGTGAAATCATATGTGATTTGTGAAGTTACACGTGATTTCCATAATAACAAATCACATGTGATTTTTCCAAACGCAAATTTTAACACAAAAACAAAACTCAAAAAAGAAAATGACCGTCGAAAGTATATCATTGAAAGATAAAAAAAATTCTCGTCACCGTGGTGTATTATGTTGCCGCTTAGCGATTTGCCGTTTGCAAGATATTTTATTTAAAAAAAAACAGAAAGTGTTTTGGGTTTTTTTTTATTTATTATTTTTTTTTAAATGAAAATAAGTGTCTAAGATTTGTTCATTGGGTATTTAGAGAATTTGAAAGCTTTATTAAACTACAACTCTTATTACCTATAGAGGTCTAGAAAGCTTCTATATACTTTTGAATGATACCTTTTTCATTTTGATTTCTCTAACATTAAAAAAAATAAAATAAAATAAACTTCTTATTTCTACCATGTTAAATGTGAGAGCACTCAGTATCATGGCTTGGATGCTACGTTATGCAGAGGCGGACAACGCAATAGCGGCACTACCGCAACACAACCCCCGTGCATTCGCCACACTCATGGTTACGCCATAAAGTTTGGTTTGAGTGTCTTTTTGAAAATATTCCTTTATATATCATACCTCACTAACAACAATTTTCACACCACTTATCTTCTCATTCCACTTTTATCCTCTCAACCAAATATTGTAAACTTCCAATATGGCTAGTGTATACAAATCCGATGATGAAGATGATTATTTGCTTTTGATGAAAGCTTATAAGTATCACCAATCGTTGCAACAACAAGAAGCTCAAACATTACAATCATTGAATTCGATAAAATCGTGAAAGTGATGTTGCAGAAGAATGTGTGTTGGCCAACTATTTTGGCGATGATCCAAAATATCCGGAGTACCATTTTAGGAGTCTATACCATGTGAGCAGGACACTATTTTTAGATATAGTCGAAGGTAAATATACTTATACTTCTGATCCTCTTTCGAGCATTTTGAATTTTTTAGTCTGATCCGATCGTACAGGTCCGACGAGTATAAGTACTGTTATGAAATGCACTTTCACCAAACACCAATTGACATATGAAACATACGGATGGAAATGGGGTGAGCAATGTCTGGGATCGCATTTCCTATCCCCATCCCCGTTTCCTACTCTACATCCATATCCACGGCCCATCCCCTTCGGGGAATTGTTTTACATCCCCATCGCCACATGATCCCCGTTAGGATTTGAGGATTTTCCATCCTTAATTAAATAAACATGAAATTTGCACAAACTCATCGAAGATAGAAATAATCTGACGCATATAATGTCTCAAGAAAACGTATATCGTACATCGTTAGATTAATTACAATCTCCATTTAACTTTAAAGCATCACAAATATTGAAATATATATAATATACAAACAATATGCATTGTATGTGTCTATCTGACAAAACATTAGATAAGTAATATGTAACTAGTGCTTATACTTTAACGATATTTGATTCTCTAAATATCACATATGTATATAAATATACATGCCAATACTTACAAATATATAAAAGTAAAAAAAAAAAAAAAAAAAAAAAATTATATACTTATGCATTCAGATGTTCTGGTCCAGGTTCAGGGACTTATGTTATCCTCATCCCCACATCATTCCTAGTTTCATAATTCGAGGATTTCCCATCCTCATCCCCATCCTAGCTCAACTCGGGGTCCTTAGTCAAAACGGGTTTGGGGATCGGTTCCTCACCGGGTATGGGTTTTTTGCCATCTTTAATGACACATCACCTTATGAATTTGATGTACAATTGGCACACAGCACAACAACTGGCGCATGTGTTGTGACAACTCGCATTTTCAGGCTCATACTTGACCATAAACTCAAAACGTTTTACTTTGAATACTTAAATTTATATCTTTACGTATAACCATTTAATGGTTACCATTAGGTTAAATCGTGTACAACGAAAAATAATTTTATACGAATACCGGCACTAGCCTAAGTTTAGTCTACGTCAAATAAATAATATATGACTCTTACAAGCATGTTTTATAAGTCTATACATTTGGTTTTATGAGTTTTACGTAAAACGTCTAAGTCTTGCATTTAGCTCATACATGCATGCATTTAGTCACCACCTGTGACAACTGGCAATTTAGGGAGTCTATTTTAGGTAACCGCATTACGTTAAACTAAACCGAGTTTTGCCTTTAACACTATTTTTATCAACCGTGACTTGATTTTATATCGTCTATTGGTTTTTATGGTTTATTTCATTATTGGACGAGCTATTGTGTAAGTTTTAACTCTTTTTGGTAGGCACTATTCGATTCGGCACTAGAAAAGCCTAAAACGAGAAATAGCATAACTTTTAGACCATAACTCGAAAATTTACAAATAAATAGTCAAAACTCGTGAAAAAACATAAATAACGATATTAGAAAGTCGAATGAACGCCGTGGGACACTCGGGGGACAATATACGAGCTCGGGAATGGGTAAACGGGATAGTTTACGAAAAATGACGCCTTCGGCCCCTCCTCTTTCCCCTAGCCGGTGCCCCCTCCTCATTTATTTATTTATTTTGAGGTCCCTCCCTCCTAAATATAAATACCCCATCACCTCCTCATTTTATCTCTTCACTTTCTCTCACTAAAAACACACACACACACCTTTCTCTCTCTAACTCTCTCTCTCCTCAAAATAATTAAAACCCTAACCCTAAACCATTATCCGGCCGCCGCCACTATTCCGGCCACCTCCAGCCACACCGCCACGCGTGACCACCCACCTCCACCACCATCTTGAAGCTCTCTTTCTCCTCTTTCCAACCATATATGGCACGCGCCATATAGTTGGCATAATCTCGCCCCTAAGTAAAGTCCAAGGTGCTACATGTACAAGACGGAAGTTACAAGGACCAAATGGGTTTATATGAAACCTAAAAACTGCTAGAACGGTTATTTTGTGTCAAACGACACAAACCAAAACATTCATACTGTTCAGAGAAAACCTGGAGGCACGATGGTGACTTTTCACCAAGTATATATAGGGGTCGAATCTCAGTTTAAAGATATCAGATTGTACAAAAAGCATTAGTGTAAAAACCAAATACGTTTATAATTAATACAAGTCGTTATTAGTCTATTGTTTCGTGTTACTTAATTTGTTTAGAGTATTATAACCCCGCTGGGCAACAAATTGGCATCAGAGCCTGCGTTTGTTTTGGCGACACAAGATCAAGAGTTGGGGTCGATTTTTCTGGAAGCGCTGAACATAAAAAAAAACACAGCAGTTGCTGTTTGGTTCAGGCAGAAAACGAAGAAGGAACAAACCGTTCCTTGGCGAAGAGATTAAAGGCGAAAAAGAAGAAAAAGGTGATGTGTTTCTGTGTTGGTTCAAAGACAGAAGAAACAAGAGCCTTTGTTGGTGTTTTTGCTAGTTCGAAAAAGAAAAAGAAAGGGAACAATATTTTGTTTACTGCTAAAAAAAACAAAGGGAAAAGTTGTTATTTTTGGTTTCTGGATCAAACAAAAGGGCAAAAGGAAGACACCAAGGAGTGTTTGGTTAATTGTACAAGGAAAGAAAAATCATATCGTGAAGGAATCTCAAATTCGGGTTTTACATTCTAAACTAAAATATGAATTTTATAATTTTTAGTCTTGTAAGATTAGAAATTTTTTTTGCTTTTGATTCCTAGTAGAATTTATAAGATTTCCTAGATTCCTAAATATATAATCCCTATTAGGATTAGAAATAGTTTCTAGACAAAATGACTGGAGACACAAGCAAGGAAACAAACAAGGAAATTGTAATTCACAAAGAGGTTACATCGTTTTCCCAATTTCAATGTCCCATTTTAAAATCTACAAATTATACAGTATGGGCACTTCGTATAAAAACCATGCTAAAAGCAAATGGGCTATGGGAATTGATAGAACCTACGGGTGATGAGGAACCGGATACAAAAAAGGATATGACTACAACTGCATATCTGTATCAGGCATTACCAGAAGATATGATTTTACAAGTAGCTAGTTGTAAGAGTGCAAAACAAATTTGGGAAGCACTACAAACTAGGCATATAGGTGTAGATAGAGTGCAAAAAGCACGGCTACAAACTCTCAAAACTGAATTTGAGATGTTGAAAATGAAAGAAGATGATAGTATTGACGTTTTCTCAGCAAAACTTAATAGTATTTTCACAAAGGCTAGTGGCTTAGGATCAACTTTTGATCAACAAACCTTAGTGCGAAAACTATTAAGTTCAGTACCTAGAAGGTTTATACAAATCGTAGCAGCCATAGAACAATTTTCTGATCTAGAAAACACAACCCTAGATGAGACAATTGGAAGGTTAAAAGCCTTTGAGGAAAGAGTGAAACTCTTTGATGGAAACCCTAGTGACAATCAGGACAAACTTTTGTTCACAAATTATGACAATACTACAAGTCATAAAAACGGTGGACAAGAAAAGTTTAGATCATCAGAAGATAACCAAGATGGAAAGCCCAAGCAATACAACAATGATAGGAAAACTTCACATAAGTTCAAGAAAAATAATTTTCAGAAAAGGGACTTAAGTAAAGTAAAGTGTTACAACTGTAACAAGCTTGGACATTTCAAGAGAAACTGCAAAGAAAAGAATAGGAGACAAGAGCAATCAAACTTGGTTCAAGAAGACATTGAACCAACACTCTTAATGGCAGTTGAAGGAAAAGGAGACGTGGGAGAGAAAATTTTCTTAAATGAAAAGGAGATTGAACCCAAGAAGTACATAAGCTCAGATAAAAGCTTATGGTACTTAGATAATGGTGCTAGCAACCATATGATCGGAGTTAGGACACACTTTAAGGAAATTAATGAGAAAATTTTAGGAAGAGTCCGTTTTGGAGATGGGTCATATGTAGAGATTAAGGGTAAAGGCTCCATATTGCTGGAATGTAAAAACAAGGAACAAAAGGTGATTCCCAGTTGTCACACCCCCAAATTACCTGTTTTGCAGCGGAATGGAATTCCTGGGGATTGACTGTCATAGCATCACAATCACAGTTATATTGAACGACCTAAAGTGTCGTTTGAAAAATACATCGTTTGATTTAATAAAACAATCAGAGTTTACAAAGTAGGTCCCAAATGAAAATCAACTTGTGCGGAAATAAGTTTGTTACAATTCAAACGATGTTTTAAAGTACATAAAACCCAAGTGAGACGCGTCGTCACCGCGACTCCATGATGTGTCCAAATGCATGCCATGAAGTGAATGCCTTAGATACCTGAGATAAAACATGCTAAAAGTGTCAACACAAAGGTTGAGTGAGTTCATAGAGTTTGTAATGAAATGTAAAGCCTTTCAAAATCGTTTATGCCGCAAAGGCATTGTAAATCGTTGAAATGTAAAGACTTTCAAAATCGCTTATGTAGCAAAGGCATCGTAAATCCACTCAGTTCCAAGTCCCGCCCATACAAAACTTGCAACCTGTGTGTTCACAACCCACTGCCAGAATGTGTGTAGTTTATGTTCCAAACATATGATGTCAAATGAATTCACAAAAATAGTGCATGACTCAATGTATCGAAATCGTTTATGCAGCAAAGGCATTGTAAATCCACTCAGTTCCAAGTCCCGCCCATACAAAACTTGCAACCTGTGTGTTCACAACCCACTGCCGGAATGTATATAGTTTATGTTCTAAACATATGATGTCAAATGAATTCACACTAGTACCTAACTCGACGTAGAACAATAGCACATAATCAATAGCACTTGACTCGACGTAGAACAATAGCACATAATCAATAGCACTTAACTCAATTTATCAGTAGTCAACTGATTTGGAACGTTATACGACGTAGTACCGTAGCACGCAAACAAGAACAATTTATATAGTATAACCTTTGAAATGGTAATCATGATAGAGTTTAGCCTTAAAAATCTAAAGTACTTGTGAAAAATATTTAAGCATGCATCTCCCCCAAAACAGTTATGAAAACAAGTAAAAGCAGGGGCTACGAAACTCACTTGGTAAACAGGTGATGACAAGAGTGAGTACACTGAGGTATAATGTAATGTGTCAACCGGGACCTATTACGAATGATATGATATGTCATGAGTTGCAATGTAATGTTATGCATGCACCACGTATGTTATTTATACCATTTACGGTTTTGAAAATATTACTCGTCGACGAAAAATACTCTTTTGACGTCTTGACCTTTCAAAAATGTCTTTACATGTTTTTACGTCAAAATGTCATCCTACAATGGTTTTATAATGATTTTTGGTGAAATTACCATTTTTCGTCGCAAAACAATGTCGTCGGAAAAATCATGAAATCAACAAAAATGGCTCCGGAAAAGTAGTCGTAAAATGGTGTACGTCGATCGTTAGAGAACGAACTCGACGGTTTTGGAAAGTTTGTATCGATATCTAAAAGTTTCAGTTCAGGAGTTTTCGTTCAAAAGGTCTCGATCGTAAAGATATCAAAGGCTAAAGTTGGTGATTTTTGCTAATTGTGTGCAGAAAATAAGTTTCGGCCAAGTTTGAACATCCGTAAATAACTTACTATGACTCCTCTTGACAAACGGCTTTTTGTTTTGAAAAATATGGCCGATGAACTTGATTTTACTAGAAGACATCTCGTTCTAAAAAGTTTCACAACATGGTTAAAAACTGCCGCAAACATGGACGTTAGAGCTAATGAAATACTTGAATCGTAAAAATAATATAATTTTCAGAAAATAATATTTACGGCAACTTTATGAAAACGTGCATATATTTGTCGTTTCAAATCCGTTTTCTACGTAATATATGTCCTTAGCTTCGTATCGAAGTAAACTAATATATTTTTGATAAGTCGAAATAATTTGTGAAGCTTAAGGCTCGTTTTTGACACGAAATATGTAAAATCAGCAAGCTGATTTTTCAGAAAAATATACGTTTCGTCGTCAAACTTTAAAAATTCACCACGGCTTCGTTATAAGTCCGTTTTTATCCGTTCAAAAGGCCACGGATTCGTTTTAAAGTATATTTTCTAAATATCAAGGCCAAAATGTCGTACCAACAGTAGGTTTTTCCAGAAATTCGAATTAAGGACAGAACATAAAATATAATTATCGAAAATAGTTTTTCTCGGACAAAACCTATTCTAATCCCTTCAATTCAACTCCAAAGCTAATCTAATCCTACCATACACCTTCTTAGGGTGTCATGGGTTCCTAATCACCATCAAGACCAAAGAATACCATGGGAGTAGTTATAGGATGACCAATATATTTATATAACTCAATAATCATGAAATAAATGGTATAAATCACATAACATGCATAAAAGCTCCAAAAATGATAAGAAACATATGAAAATGACAAGGAAACATGAAAATGATAAGAATATGCTTACTAGTGATGATGAAGAGGTGTAGGTAACAAGGATTAACTTAAATATCCTTGGTTTTTATTTCAAAACCATAAAAAGGATATGATCTAGGTTGATAAAAACACTTGATTTTGCAAAAACTTTTGATCCCCTTTCTCTTGTATGTGTGACCGGTTATGGATGCCAAAGAAGAAGAGAGAAATATTTTTGTTTAACACTTGAGAAATGAGAAGTGAATGAGGTAAATTATTTGAGGTAGTAGACTTTTATGATTGAGTGAAAACATTGACAAACACAAACCATACTATAATTAATACAACCCTCCCCTATGGCCGGTTTTAGGGGAGGTTGGTCTCTCCAAAATATATATATATATTTTTTTTAAATTGTAACTTGTATATATATTGTAAAGAAAGTGTAAGTAAAATGTAAGTTATTTGTACAAGTAAATGGTAGTCTTTAGGTACAAGTAAGTTTTTAGTAAATCAAAATAGAATATATTGAGATGATAAAAATTGTAAAAATACTTTCCTTGTGAAAATTGAGTGATAAAATAATTATCGTCAAATTTTTAAGAAAACGACGTAATAATTAAACTTTAACGAGTAATATACCAAATAAATTTGAAACACTAGGAAAACTAAAAATATAGTTTTTATAAACTAAATGTGAGTTTAAAAATACCTCGGGATCATTTTTGAAAGTAACGGGTTAAATAATCAAAATAAAAACTCACGCGATAAAATTTATTAAATATAAAAATTTACGCGTAAAATATGAAATGAAATGTCGTGAATGAACTAATGAGATGCACATGGTGTCCATGAAATGTAGACTACTCATAGTCCATATGAAATGTACGTGATGTCATGATCATGAATTCGCCGCTAAACCTTCAAGGTTACGCGAATTTGAAACAAGTAAACCAAGTTTACTATAAATGTTGAAATAATGAGTCATGAACTGTGTCGAGAAATGACCTGAAAGTACTGGTTGTCACATTCGCCCATCCAAAAAGGAATTCAGTCCCTGAATTCAATCGTTGTTAGGTCTAACGGGTTTAGGGTTTGATGTAGCAAACTTTCCCATTCCCGAGCAAAACCCTCAAAAGACTTTTTGGTAACCGATTTTTACTTAATCTCACAACTCATCAAACAAGAACTGTCATGAGATTAGGCTAAATCGGTTTGGGTAACAACTTGTTTCTAGCTCGATCTTTGCAACTCATCAAACAAGAACTGTCACGCGGATCAAACTGGAAACAAGTGGTTTGAAGAAAATTCTTTTGAAAATTTGGCTCGATTACGGAATTGCTTACACATATAAGCCTACTACTCCCTTCATTGCATGATTCTTCCTGAATTAGACATAGGTGATCAGGCTATGTATAATTTAGGAGTAACTATGCAATGCTTGGACTAATCGACTCATATGTTGTTTGGTGTTGAGTCAACTGATGTTAAAATTGTGATGAACGTCGAGGAGAGAAGACATGGAGAAGTGTCGTTAAAATGATAGTTAAAGTAAAAAGAATTAAAATCCTCGTAAATGATATCGAATCGAAAGGAAATAAAGTACGATAGATAAGAATATATTACAACAAGTAATTTAGCAAAAATAGTACATCTTAGGTTATAAAGATTCGGATACGATGGAAAACATAAACTTAGTACAACGTAGTACAATAGGAGAACTAAGACTGCTAGTTTCCGAACTTCTTCAGTCTTTCGCGTCGTTGATACCTTGACGAGCTCCTCCCCCTCCTTCCAACATATATACATTCCCATGAACACCTTCAACTGGTTGACCTTGGTTTTGAGGACATTGATTCCGATAGTGTCCTTGTTCCCCACATCCGAAGCATGTGACTACGGCTTTGCCCTTACAGTCCTTAGCAAGGTGTCCTACTTTGTGACAGCTAAAGCATATACCACATGGACCATGATGATGTAGCGTGCATTGGTGGCATCGCGGTAAGTTTCCTGCATAAGCTCTTCCCCTTGTTGGTGCAGCAACATAGACCCTGGCGACTTCTTGTCTTCTATTATGTTGTTGGTGATGGTTAGTGTTATGGTTTTGGTTGTCGTTATCATAACCTTCCTGGTCGTCTTCCCACTTTCTTTTGTTGTTGTTGGTTTGGTTATCGCCGTTGTTGTTGTTGTTTCGGTTGGTGTTGGTGTACTTACCTCGCTTCACCACTTGTGCCATCAACTTCAGAGTAACTCGAATAGCTTCCTCGATTGTTTGTGGATCAAAAGATGTCACATCTCCTTGAATGACCTCGGGAAGTCCTCCAATAAAAGCCTCTAGCAACTTTTCATTATCAGAAACCATTGACGGGCATAACGCGGCTAATTCCTGGAATCTCCGAATGTATGTGTCAATGTCGTACCCAATCGTGACCAATTCATAGAACTCCGTCTCCAACTTTTTGATTTCTGTTCGAGGACAAAACTTCTTAGTCACCAAGCTCTTAAATTCCTCCCACGTAAGCTTAGAAGCATTTTCCATACCAATCGGTTGAGCGTATGAATTCCACCATGACAACGCTCCATCGAGTAAAGTGCTCGTAGCAAACTTAACTTTACTATCATCCGGACAGTTACAAAGCAAAAATACCGATTCCAACTTTTCAAACCATCTAACCATAGCTGTAGCTCCCTCGGTACCTCGGAACTTAGTGGGTTCACCACTTTTGAAATCTTTGTACAAACATTTCTTAACTCCGGATCCTCCGGCATTTCCAGTAGTAGTAGCAAGCCTTGCGGCTACAGCAGCAGTCGCGGCCTCGGCAGCAGCAGCAGCCACCGCTTCCCTTTCAGTTCTTAAAGCATTAGCAATGCTATCATTCACCAACTTTTGAATTGCTGCTTGGGTCATTTCAACTGTAGCTTTCTTCGGTGCCATATCTTCTTCAAAACAAGAGGAAATGTGAGACATAGCAAAAATCCGATGTTAATAATAAACGCTCCAAAGAAATGTGATAAGAATGATAAGTTTGAGATTATGTTTCAAAAATGATCGTCGGTTTCCGAAAAGATGGGTTATGAGGTGTTGTGAGTGCTTCAATGTATGATGGTTTAGAGACTTAATGTGTGAATAAAGTGTAACTCGACATGTTAGCGGTGAAACAAAGGAGTGAGAGTGACTTCGCCCTATTTAAAGGTTTATCTCGGTATTCGACGTTATCGGTGATGAGTCAATTGATATAAAAATTGTGATAGGGAATGACAAGGAATTCTCCACGTTAGAGTATGGGGAAAAAAATAATGGAATGGGCATTTAAGGGTATCCATGTGACAATCGTTGTGAAATGAAAGTGAATAACTCGAAAAAAATGTACGTAGTGACCGCATGTGAAGTGAACCCGCACTTATGATGAAATGATGAGATGCTATGATAATGTAGTTATAGTCTAGGGTCAATGATGCAACCTAGTTCTCTATAACTGAAGCTCTGATGCCAATCTGTCACACCCCCAAATTACCTGTTTTGCAGCGGAATGGAATTCCTGGGGATTGACTGTCATAGCATCACAATCACAGTTATATTGAACGACCTAAAGTGTCGTTTGAAAAATACATCGTTTGATTTAATAAAACAATCAGAGTTTACAAAGTAGGTCCCAAATGAAAATCAACTTGTGCGGAAATAAGTTTGTTACAATTCAAACGATGTTTTAAAGTACATAAAACCCAAGTGAGACGCGTCGTCACCGCGACTCCATGATGTGTCCAAATGCATGCCATGAAGTGAATGCCTTAGATACCTGAGATAAAACATGCTAAAAGTGTCAACACAAAGGTTGAGTGAGTTCATAGAGTTTGTAATGAAATGTAAAGCCTTTCAAAATCGTTTATGCCGCAAAGGCATTGTAAATCGTTGAAATGTAAAGACTTTCAAAATCGCTTATGTAGCAAAGGCATCGTAAATCCACTCAGTTCCAAGTCCCGCCCATACAAAACTTGCAACCTGTGTGTTCACAACCCACTGCCAGAATGTGTGTAGTTTATGTTCCAAACATATGATGTCAAATGAATTCACAAAAATAGTGCATGACTCAATGTATCGAAATCGTTTATGCAGCAAAGGCATTGTAAATCCACTCAGTTCCAAGTCCCGCCCATACAAAACTTGCAACCTGTGTGTTCACAACCCACTGCCGGAATGTATATAGTTTATGTTCTAAACATATGATGTCAAATGAATTCACACTAGTACCTAACTCGACGTAGAACAATAGCACATAATCAATAGCACTTGACTCGACGTAGAACAATAGCACATAATCAATAGCACTTAACTCAATTTATCAGTAGTCAACTGATTTGGAACGTTATACGACGTAGTACCGTAGCACGCAAACAAGAACAATTTATATAGTATAACCTTTGAAATGGTAATCATGATAGAGTTTAGCCTTAAAAATCTAAAGTACTTGTGAAAAATATTTAAGCATGCATCTCCCCCAAAACAGTTATGAAAACAAGTAAAAGCAGGGGCTACGAAACTCACTTGGTAAACAGGTGATGACAAGAGTGAGTACACTGAGGTATAATGTAATGTGTCAACCGGGACCTATTACGAATGATATGATATGTCATGAGTTGCAATGTAATGTTATGCATGCACCACGTATGTTATTTATACCATTTACGGTTTTGAAAATATTACTCGTCGACGAAAAATACTCTTTTGACGTCTTGACCTTTCAAAAATGTCTTTACATGTTTTTACGTCAAAATGTCATCCTACAATGGTTTTATAATGATTTTTGGTGAAATTACCATTTTTCGTCGCAAAACAATGTCGTCGGAAAAATCATGAAATCAACAAAAATGGCTCCGGAAAAGTAGTCGTAAAATGGTGTACGTCGATCGTTAGAGAACGAACTCGACGGTTTTGGAAAGTTTGTATCGATATCTAAAAGTTTCAGTTCAGGAGTTTTCGTTCAAAAGGTCTCGATCATAAAGATATCAAAGGCTAAAGTTGGTGATTTTTGCTAATTGTGTGCAGAAAATAAGTTTCGGCCAAGTTTGAACATCCGTAAATAACTTACTATGACTCCTCTTGACAAACGGCTTTTTGTTTTGAAAGATATGGCCGATGAACTTGATTTTACTAGAAGACATCTCGTTCTAAAAAGTTTCACAACATGGTTAAAAACTGCCGCAAACATGGACGTTAGAGCTAATGAAATACTTGAATCGTAAAAATAATATAATTTTCAGAAAATAATATTTACGGCAACTTTATGAAAACGTGCATATATTTGTCGTTTCAAATCCGTTTTCTACGTAATATATGTCCTTAGCTTCGTATCGAAGTAAACTAATATATTTTTGATAAGTCGAAATAATTTGTGAAGCTTAAGGCTCGTTTTTGACCCGAAATATGTAAAATCAGCAAGCTGATTTTTCAGAAAAATATACGTTTCGTCGTCAAACTTTAAAAATTCACCACGGCTTCGTTATAAGTCCGTTTTTATCCGTTCAAAAGGCCACGGATTCGTTTTAAAGTATATTTTCTAAATATCAAGGCCAAAATGTCGTACCAATAGTAGGTTTTTCCAGAAATTCGAATTAAGGACAGAACATAAAATATAATTATCGAAAATAGTTTTTCTCGGACAAAACCTATTCTAATCCCTTCAATTCAACTCCAAAGCTAATCTAATCCTACCATACACCTTCTTAGGGTGTCATGGGTTCCTAATCACCATCAAGACCAAAGAATACCATGGGAGTAATTATAGGATGACCAATATATTTATATAACTCAATAATCATGAAATAAATGGTATAAATCACATAACATGCATAAAAGCTCCAAAAATGATAAGAAACATATGAAAATGACAAGGAAACATGAAAATGATAAGAATATGCTTACTAGTGATGATGAAGAGGTGTAGGTAACAAGGATTAACTTAAATATCCTTGGTTTTTATTTCAAAACCATAAAAAGGATATGATCTAGGTTGATAAAAACACTTGATTTTGCAAAAACTTTTGATCCCCTTGCTCTTGTATGTGTGACCGGTTATGGATGCCAAAGAAGAAGAGAGAAATATTTTTGTTTAACACTTGAGAAATGAGAAGTGAATGAGGTAAATTATTTGAGGTAGTAGACTTTTATGATTGAGTGAAAACATTGACAAACACAAACCATACTATAATTAATACAACCCTCCCCTATGGCCGGTTTTAGGGGAGGTTGGTCTCTCCAAAATATATATATATTTTTTTTAAATTGTAACTTGTATATATATTGTAAAGAAAGTGTAAGTAAAATGTAAGTTATTTGTACAAGTAAATGGTAGTCTTTAGGTACAAGTAAGTTTTTAGTAAATCAAAATAGAATATATTGAGATGATAAAAATTGTAAAAATACTTTCCTTGTGAAAATTGAGTGATAAAATAATTATCGTCAAATTTTTAAGAAAACGACGTAATAATTAAACTTTAACGAGTAATATACCAAATAAATTTGAAACACTAGGAAAACTAAAAATATAGTTTTTATAAACTAAATGTGAGTTTAAAAATACCTCGGGATCATTTTTGAAAGTAACGGGTTAAATAATCAAAATAAAAACTCACGCGATAAAATTTATTAAATATAAAAATTTACGCGTAAAATATGAAATGAAATGTCGTGAATGAACTAATGAGATGCACATGATGTCCATGAAATGTAGACTACTCATAGTCCATATGAAATGTACGTGATGTCATGATCATGAATTCGCCGCTAAACCTTCAAGGTTACGCGAATTTGAAACAAGTAAACCAAGTTTACTATAAATGTTGAAATAATGAGTCATGAACTGTGTCGAGAAATGACCTGAAAGTACTGGTTGTCACATTCGCCCATCCAAAACATAGGTTGTTGATTGAGAGATAGAGATTTTGATAAATAAGTCCTGATGATTATCAAAAATAGAGATCGAGTTATTTTTCAAAGCATTTAGTTTTCAGCAGATAAATGTTTATAGAATCAGAGCATGGAATTTTGAAAACATGATAAAACATGGCTCTGTTCTTTCTTTTAAAACCGGGTTATTGCCTGAAAATGACAATAAACCAATTTTTTCTCTTTCTCCCAAAATATATATATATATATATATATATATATATATATATATATATATATATATATATTTTTTTTTTTTTTTTAGAATTCGAACAACATCTAAAGACCCGTGTCATTCTTTGAATGACATCACAAAGACCGTAGATATTATCGAACCGAGAAAAACATGACAAATTGACAATTTTTTTTTTATTTATTTTTTTTTTGAAGATTTTTCGAATTTTTCAGATTTTTATGGATTTTGAAAGTTTTATAATTTTGTATTTTGTTTTTTGAATAAATATTTACAAGAGATAGATGAAGATAGACCTTTACTCCTCGTCTTCCTCCTGAAGACGTTTGAGAGTTTCTGGTTGAAGGCTTTTCAAACCAAGACGTGGAAGAATAAACTCAAAACGTTCTCTTGGAAGAGCTTTGGTGAAGATGTCCGCTAACTGATATTCAGACCTCACAAAATATAGTTCCACCACACCTTTTTCCACTTGTTCCCTGATGAAATGATGTCGAATGTCGATATGCTTTGCTCTTGAGTGTTGAACATTGTTGCATGAGAGAGCAATAGCACTTTTATTATCACAGTACAGAGGGATTTTGTTGAATTCAAAGCCATAGTCAGATAATTGAGATCTCATCCATAAGATTTGAGCACAACAAGATGACATGGCTATGTATTCAGCCTCTGTAGAGGAAATAGAAGTACTCATTTGCTTCTTTGAAGACCAGCTCACAAGCTTATCACCCAAAAACTGAGCACCTCCAGATGTACTTCGACGTGTATCTTGACAACCTGCATGATCAGCATCTGCATAGGCCGTTAGTGACATACCGGTGTCCTTCGGGTACCATAGTCCCATTTTGATGGTTCCTTGGAGATACCGAAAGACCCGTTTAACTGCTTCAAGGTGCCTTTTAGTAGGCTTAGCCTGGTATCTAGCACACATGCAAACAGCGAACAAGATGTCTGGTCTACTAGCTGTGAGGTACATCAGGGATCCAATCATACTACAATATTTCGTTTGGTCAATCATGATCCCTGAGTGGTCCTCATCTAGTTTGGTTCGATCAATCATGGGGGTGTCAACAGGGTCACTTGAATCAAATCCAAATTTCTTTAAGATCTCAGTTGCATATTTAGATTGATTTATGAAAATGCCTCCGGGACTTTGTGAAATTTGTAATCCCAAGAAAAATGACATTTGTCCCATCATTGACATTTGAAATTTTGAACTCATTTCATTAGAAAAACGATCACATTCCATTGGGTCTGTCGAGGCAAAAATAATATCATCAACATAAATTTGAACATGAGTTAAATGTTTACCTGACTTCCTGGTGAACAATGTAGGATCAACTGCTCCTTTGCTGAATCCGGTTGATAGAAGAAACTTTGACAGTGTATCATACCATGCCCTTGGAGCTTGCTTTAAACCGTAAAGAGCCTTCTTCAGACGATAAACGTGAGTAGGATGCTCTTGATTCACAAATCCTTCAGGTTGGCTGACGTAGACGACTTCTTTAAGATCTCCGTTCAGAAATGCCGTTTTCACATCCATCTGATAGACTACCATGTTCTTACTAGCAGCATTAGCCAGAAAGATTCTGATTGCCTCGATTCGAGCAACAGGAGCAAAAGATTCTTCAAAATCAATACCCTCCTCTTGACGGTATCCTTTAGCAACTAATCGAGCCTTGTTATTCAACACATCACCATGCTCATCAAGTTTCACTTTGAAGATCCATTTAAGAGCTATAATCATAGCGCAGTCTGGAGCAGGTACTAACTCCCATACATCAAGACGATCAAACTCATGAATTTCATCTTGCATGGCATTGAACCAGCTATCTTCATTCATGGCGGTTTTAACATCTTTTGGTTCGATCTTAGATAGTACGGAGTTGAAGAAGCACCATAAGGCATCGGTTGCAAGTTGTTTCCGGGTTGATACAGGACGAGAGGGATTACCAATGATGTTGTCTAATGGATGACCGTGAGTCCATTTTCTGAGGTGTTCGTGTGGCAGTTGTTGAGGGACTGAAGTAGCTGAGTCGATGTCTCCTGAAGAAGATGGTTCTGATGATGATTCAGGAGCAAATATGTTTTCAAATGGAGCATCTTCAGGAGTAGCAAAGGGATTAACTTCATCATTGATGCCAGAAACATTTCCATGATGTACATTTGAAGGATGATGATTTGTTGATGAGACTGAAGGATCAGCAGCAGGTGCTTCTTGACTTAAAGATATTGAGACTGAAGGATTGACTTCATTCACAGGAATATGAGCATCCTCTGTTGTAGGGATCAACACCTCATTAGTAATTGAATCATACAGTTCATCAAACATAGGATCAAACAATTTCTTTAAATCATCTTCAGATGGAGGTACATATGGAGTTTCTTGAGAAGAGTTTGGAACAAGAGATGAACCAATGGGACTGTTTTGAAGTGCGGGTCCTGAGCTGGAGTGTCCAGGAGCCATTTGACCGGTCAGCTCATCAAACGTAACGTGAATTGTTTCCATGATATTTCGGGTTCTTTTGTTGTAGATTCGGTATCCCTTTTTGTTTGATGCATATCCTACAAATACTCCAATGTCATCTTTAGCCCTAAGTTTGCCTAAGTCTTGACCCTCATTGGTTGGATAACACAATGCACCAAACACACGAAGGAAAGAGAGATTAGGTTTTCTGTTGTGGACAAGTTCATATGGAGTTTTTCCATGTACAGTGTGAATTAGGGAACGATTTTGTGTGTAGCATGCAGTGGCGATTGCTTCAGCCCAGAGAAACATTGGAACCTTTGAGTAAATCAGCATTGTTCTAGCGGCTTCAAAAAGAGTTTGATTTCGTCTTTCAACTACACCGTTCTATTGAGGAGTTCGTGGATAACTTCTTTGATGACTGATTCCAACGCTTTCATAGAATTCATTAAGTTGTTTGTTGACAAACTCAGTTCCATTGTCTGTTCTGATAATTCTGACGGTTTTGTTAAGACGAACCTGCAGCTGTTTGATGAGTTTGATGATGATATCAGGAGTTTCATCCTTTGTCCTTAAGAACTTGACCCAGGTGAATCTAGAGTAATCATCAACCACAACTAACACATATTTCTTCCCAAAGATATTCTGTACCCTTATTGGTCCACATAAATCCATATGAATCATATGAAGAACTTCTGTGACAGAGTTAGTAGGTTTGGGTTTGTGGGCAAACTTTTTGCTTTTACCCAATTGGCATGCTGAACAAAGATGATCCTTTTCATACTTTAGTCTAGGTAAACCTACAACTAAGTCCTTTCTGGAAAGATCGTTGATGGTGCCGAAGTTCAAGTGATTGAGACGACGATGCCATAACCATGACTTTGTTTTTGAAGCCTTTGATAACAAGCAGATTGGAGAGGCCCTCATCATGTCATCGATATAGATGGTGTAAAGATTTGAGCCACGAGTTCCTTTTAACAGTTCCTTACCATTAAGATCTCTAACAAAGCAGGTATGTTTTCTGAAGGCTACTTCTAGATCAGAATCACAGAATTGACCAACAGAGAACAGATTATGACCCAAACCTTCCACATAGTAAACTCTAGAGATGACACTATCACCAACAATATAATCTCCATAACCCATAATAGCACCGAAATGATCATTACCAAATCTAACAGTCCCGATGAATTTGCTCACGAAGTTCATGAGCCGCGACCGGTCTCCAGTCATATGCTTGGAACAGCCTGAGTCCAGGTACCACAGAACGATTTGAACGATCTGCAGTTGAACACAGACAAGAATGGATAACTGGATAATTGGGATCCCCATGCAAGAATGGGTTCCATTTGGTTAGTAACAATGTTTGGAACACCCACATCAGAAATAGAAGCATTCATATCAGAGAGTGAGGCAATGGAATCATTGTGAATAGATGCGGTACTAGTGTCTGTATTAGCCCTGTTCACAGTGTGATCACTTCTTAAGGGAATAGTTCTACCAGTAGGCATCCATTTTCTAGTGGGCATTATCTGATTAGTCTTATGACCAACAGGTATCCAATAAAAGCCTAATTTACTGAATGTTCTTCCTGTGGGTTTCCACTGTTTTCTAACTTTCTTTCGTTTTTGCCTTTTAGCCTTCTTAGCATGAATTTTTGCATTAACAATATTAACTGGACAATTAACATCATTAGGCAGAACATTAACACCACATTCATGATTTGAAACAGAATTCAAGCAGACATCAGTACAAGGTTTGCAAATAGTATCGGAATTCGAATTAATTACAGTACGCCTATGGCTAATACTAGAATCAACACGATTCGTTTTATTCAATTCAAGCTTAAAGTTCCTAGATTGTTCTTCTACTCTCTTCCAGTGCACATTCTTAGCTTGAGAGGTCCTATCATTCCTTGTATTGTCTTGAGACTTTGACCTGCTCCGTTTAATGTCACTGATTACTCCTGTAGAGGGAATGGGAACATTAGTTGGTTTAACTACTCTTTGCATCACCTGTTTAGATGTACTGGGGTCTGAACTACATGCAGGTGCACTAAGGTTCACTTTCTTAAAACTAGAGGTACTGAGATTTGTACTCCTAGAAGGCACACTTGAGTTCTCTTTCTTAGCATTGACAAATCTGGAATCTGAACTACTTAAAGGCACACTACGGTTCACATTCAAAACATTGGGAATCGAATGCATATCATACTTGGCATTAGGCTCGAGCATGGAATCAAAGGATTAACTCTCTCACCTAATGACTTTGGGCATATTGTGATCAAGCATTCTAAGATTTCTTGAGATCGTTTGGCATATAAGCATGCATGTCCAATTGCATTATCATGAGGTTTCTCTAGCTTATCCTCTTCAACAATCTCACGCAGACATTCTAGGCAATCCTTAAGGGATGAGAAGTATGTTTGAATAGCGAGTTTGTTGTTCCTTAGATGAGGAGGGACATATGTCACAGATAAAGCATATTTATTACAAGAGTGAACCTTTGATACAACATTCTCCCCATTGGTCATTGGCATTTTCCCTTTTACCTGACTCTTCAGATTCTCAATTTCCTTTTGCAATGAAGCTATTTGTTCGTTATTTTTGTTACGAGTGACTTTAATTGATTCAAATAACTCATTGAAATGACGTTTAACCTTTTCATTTTCTTCTAAAAAACTTTCGTTTTCCTTTTGTAAAGCATTTACTAGGTTTTGAAGATGAAACGTTTGAGAATTCTGAGAATCTAAAGGAGGAGGCATTTGGGAGCCTGTCATATTGTTCGTTTGACCCTTTAGTTGAGAGATTTGGGCTTTCAACTTTCTGATTGTGTTGCACTGAGCTTGAATCTGTTCATCACGTTTGTTAATTTGAAAAACTGCATCAAACTCTGGAGCATCTGATGATGTCTTGATATTTGAAGTTTTGACATTTTCTTTAAGATGTTGATATTTTAGTTGTAAATTAAAATACTCAACTTCTAGTTTAGAAAAATGTTTAACCAAATTGTCGTGATCATCCAGTTCAATTTTCTCGTTTAGTTTAGAATTAGATTTTTCAAGCTCAATGACACGATCATGGGAGACTTTCAAGGCAACAGATAGTTCATGAAATTTGGAAGCATTAATAGAGCATTTTGAAGCAGTGAAAAAAATATCTTGAGCAACACATTCAGTAATAAGAGTCTCATTTAAGGTATGCAAGTTCTTCCTCTCAATCTCATTATATTTTAGTGCTCGCTCATAATCACTAACTTCAACTACCATTGCATCAAATTCCTTTTGCATTCCCTTGATATCAGTTTCTATCCCCTTTTTAAGACTCTCAAAGTGATCTTTCAGAAGTTTAAAGAAAGGCATGACCTCAGTTAAATAACATTCTTTCATTTGCTCAAAACCCCTTTCTCCTTCCGTTATGCCAGTGGGTGTGATCATTTTCTTGCAAGTTTTCTCAAAATCAACAAATAGTTGAAATATAGCATATTGGCTAATTAAGGTCTTGCTTTTAGTGGCAATTTTTCTAGGAACAAGATGCATTGGTGTATTAGGAGGATACACAGTCGCTCTAGGCATTTTCCAAAAGGGGGGGGGGGGTTTGTTTCAACAATACTTTCAGCTTTTTGTTTATCTAAATCCTTTTTCCAGAAAACTTGTTCGGGAGTCAACAATGTCTGAGGCTTAAACATGTTCAAGGAAATCCAGTTTTCCTTCTTGTAGTCATGGGGAGTGATAATTATTTTTTTCTCTTTGCATTTAGGGTTATCTAATTTTTTGTTCATCCTTTCCCTAGTGACTTCATCTGATTTCTTATCTTCCTCAGTGCACTCAACGCAACTAGGTTTCTGTCTAGGTTTAAGAATCTCATTTCCATCATAGATCACACTTTGAGCTGCTTTTGCTATCTTTCCGTACTCAGGGTTGGGTTTATCTATAATGGGAACACTATGCTTATCGCTTAGAGCTCTATGTTTAGTGACCATGTGAGCAGTCTGAATGGTGTTTCCTTGTATGTACAACTTGTTTTCAAGCTTGTTTTTCAAAGTTTTCAGATTAGAAAAGTCTCTCAAGAGTTTTGATTCCTTTGCATTAAATTCTTGCTTAAGCATTTTCACATTTTCTTGAAGTTTTTGTTTTTGCTTAGCTGTTTTAGAAAGTTTTTCTTGCAAGGGATTTAATTCTTGTTTCAATACTTCTTCTCTAAAGTTACTTTTTCTAATGACTGTACGTACTTGGTCATCCATTTCCTGCTCACGAGTGGTCAACTCAAATTTTGCACGTTGTTCATAAATAGCAACACGTTCTTTATAGGCATTTAGTTCAGAAATTACAGAATCATCAGGGGCACATGCAGTGTATTCATCAAAAACATAGTCATTGTTGACTGCAGAAGATGCATCACTTGGTACACCTTCACTTTCACTTTGTTTCACGTATTGATCATATGGGATAATATCGATATTACCCATATTTTCAACATTTGATTCAATAGTTTCAGTTGATTGTACTTTGTCATGCATCTGTTGCACATCAGCATTATCGTATAGTTTTAATACCTCTGAGATGAGTTTGTCTTGGGATGGGCCAGCTAGTGGTGAAGAAGAGACCTTGGGAGAAACCATTGGAGAAATGCTAGCCATAAAAATTGTGTGTGCCGTAGGTCCATCATCCACATCAGAGTCGTATGCATCACAATCAGCAACTTGAAAGGCATTCTGATGATTGTGACTATCTCCTGAATAGGCTGCTCATCCACATCTGCATCATAGGTCTTGGCATTGCCCTCAGCAAGAAACAGCAATTCCTCTTCATCCAAAGCAGCACCATTGTCCTGAGCTTGTGCCAGCAGCATCTTATCTCTGAAGTAATCAGCATTCTGTGGACGCTTTGGAGATGTGCAGTTCCTTGCAATGTGTCCCTCACCACCACAGTTATAACATTTGATTGACTTAGCTTGACCTTGGTTACCATTCCTTCCTCGATTCTGGTTGCCAAAATAACCTCTCCCAGCTCCACCTCTTCCCTGATCATACTGTCTTTCCTGAACTGGTTGCACCACGATCCTTCCATCTTTAACGGTGGCTTGATTGTGTGGGTTAGATGCTGTTCTGAGGTTGTTGTTGGTTTGTGGGAGAGAATTCATGTTTTGACTAATCAGAAGAGCTAGTTGATTAATGAAGTTACCCACGTGTGCATCAGCATCAGCTTGTTTGAACATAGGATCAGGAATGAGTTTGTGATTACCATTACCCAAGGGTATGACTTGTGATGCTTTGGTTGTGATTCCGATGTTTGAGTAGAAGGCAGTTGAGTCATTAGACGAGCTTGTCTCTCCCTGATTGGTTTTGAACTGATTGAGAATCAACTTTTCAAACATAGCATGTCTCTCATTCTGAAGGAGGAAGGCATAGAGTTGCTCATAGTTTGTATTCTTCAATCCTTTAGTGAGCTTCACAGCGGTGACAAACTTGTGCCATTCGGGATTCATGTTGTTCATAAATTTTGAGTCCAGCTGAATGTTAGGCATAGTCATTCTGATGTTCCTCATGTCATTCACTAACTTATGAAATCTCACATAGTACTCATAGACATTCTCATCTGGTTTCATCTTGAAGTGTTCAAATTCGTCATAGAGTTGGGATTCTCTGTCTTCCATAGTTAATTCTGAACCTGAGAGAAGCATCTTAACATTATCCCAAACTGCCTTTGCATCAGTGTTATGATTGATCAGCTTGTAGATGTCTTTAGGAAGACCTTGAAGAACAATGTTTGAAGCCCTGATATCTGCATCGAATCTCTTTTTATCCTTATCATCAAGCTCATCATACATTTTAGGTCTGTCCATTCCGTAAACAGGAGTACCATCTTCATTAGTATCAAGTATGTCTCTAGTCGTCTCAACTCGATATGGTCCTTCATCAATGGATTTGAGAATGTTGACACCATTTTCCTTTCCAAGGCAGTACAATCTGATTCGTTGAGCCCAAGAATCGTAGTCAGTTCTGTCAAGCATGGGTGGACGAGTATCTGACCCAGCTGCTTGAACATCCTCTGCAACAGTGGAGATGATAGTAGGAACGTTGGTAGACATGTTAACAGATAATACGGGATTTTATAACTCTATGATTAAACCGAGAAATAGATTCTTTCACGGGATTTTACTAAATCAAGAGAAAACCGTAAACAATCACCCAAGTCGCTAGAAGATAATGCACCAAGTCGCTAACACTTAATTCGCTACACCACTAAGTCGCTAGAGTTCCAAGTCGCTAGACAAATGCAAGTCGCTAAGTAGTAACTCGCTAAGCCTCAAGTCGCTAGCAAAATTTTGGCAGCAATTCGCTACTCAAGTCGCTAAAGATGCAAGTCGCTAAAGAGCAACTCGCTACAGACCAGGTCGCTACCACCAAGTCGCTACCCGTAGTGGAGAGTCCACTACTTGTACTGTAAATCTCTAGATCTAAGTCGCTAGGTATAAAACTGTAACTCGCTACAAATTTGTAAAGCAAGTCGCTACGAAGAAAGTAATCCGTGAGTTAAGTCGCTAGCAAGAAAAAACCACATAAACATCACTTTTCAATCCAAAAACAACCCAACCAAGATGATTCAAGCTTACCAAATGAAAACCTACACACTTGTGATGATTCTAAACATAAAAGTACTAACAAAATCCAAACTTTACCACAAGAAATCAACCAAATGATGCAAAAACCACTAAACTTTTTCAAACTCAAAAACCACCTAAAAACCACTAGAAATCCAAAGATGTGCAAGATATGATCCAACCATGGCTCTTGATACCAATTGTTAGATATAAGTTTTCACATACACATCAAACCATAACACAAAGTGGCGTATAGATGAACTTCTAGAGAGAGAAAGTTAGAGGTTTAGGGAACTTAGTGAGAGAAAGCGAAAGATATTATTATGAGCTCCAACTCTCTACCTTGGAAGATAGAGAGTATTTATAGTCTTACATAAATCGCCACACATCGGGCTGTGGATCAGGCATACAGTGGGTAAAGACCCGTCCGTCCTCCACGGTGTTACTTAACTAAATACTACTTAACTTAAAATAACTACGACTACGAGCTTTCTAACGATTACATATACTTGAGGTGACCGACTCTTTAATACCTGGAATTTCTAATTCCTAACACTAGGACAATTAACATAGAATGGCTGTAAGATCATTATGCAAGACAACATACTATTGCTATATGGTCAGGATCAGAAACTCCTCATGAGAGTTGAAAGATCAATAAACCGACTTTACAAGGTTAACTTGAATGTTGGTATGCCTATGTGTTTATTGGCTAATTTAGAAAACCATGCATGGCTCTGGCATGCTAGGTTGGGTCATTTGAATTTCGATTCTATCAAACAAATGACTCGGAAGAAATTAGTGGAAGGAATACCCAAGATTAATCACAAGAGTCAAGTATGCAATGCATGCTTACTAGGAAAGCACAATAGAGCTCCGTTTCCAAATCAAACAAACACTAAGTCTTTGGAACCTTTAAACTTAGTATTTGGAGATTTATGTGGACCTATTTCCCCAGAAACATAATCAGGAAAGAAGTACATGTTTTTGCTAGTAGACGATTGTACTAGATACATGTGGGTATACTTATTAAAATCAAAGGATGAGGCATTTGAGACCTTTAAGGAATTCAAGTTAAAGGTGGAAAATGAGGTCGGGAAAAACTAAAAGACATTTAGAACAGATAGAGGAGGTGAGTTCACGTCAAGAGAATTCACAAGCTACTGTAAGGAGAAAGGCATACTTAGGCAACTTACAGCACCATATTCCCCACAACAAAATGGTATTGTAGAGAGACGGAATAGGTCTGTAATGAGCACAACGAGAAGTATGTTAAAGGCTATGCATATGCCACAAAATTTTTGGGCTGAAGCAATTAGGCATGCTATTTATATCTTAAATAGAGTGCCTACAAAAGCCCTGAAGGATTCTACTCCCTATGAAACGCTAAAGGGTAGAAAACCAAACCTGAAACACCTTAGAGTGTTTGGATGCAAAGCATATGCAAAGGTAACCAAACCACATCTAAAGAAATTAGATGATAGAAGCAAGGAATTGGTTTACCTAGGAAGTGAACCAGGATCAAAGGCTTATCGATTGTTTGATCCTGTAAGTAAGGTTATGATTGTTAGTAGAGATGTAAAGTTCTAGGAGAATGAAGGATGGGACTGGAAAGGTTATTTGGATAATCCCAATCCAACTTAACCAGAATGGACGTATTTCATTATAAATGAAAACCAAACATCAAGTATCATTGATGAAGAGAGCACACAAGACCCGAAAGAAAATAATGAAGATAATGCTCAAAGTCCCATACAAAATACTGCTCATAGTGTATCTGATGATGAGATTGAACAAATGGACTATCCATCAACACCTACACCGTATAACTATGAACCAAACTCAGAAGAATCTACTAGACAAACTTCATCTATAGCAAAACCATATGATCATACTCCAGTTCAAGGATACAGAAACTTATCTAACATATATGATCGCGCACGAAGAGTTCAACCTGATGAACTAATGCTATTAGAGGAAGAACCTAGAAATTATAAGGAAGCCGCACAAGATAAGAAGTGGATTGAGGCAACGCAGATAGAAATTGACTCAATCAACAAAAACAAGACATGGAAGCTAGCTACCCTACCAGACAACCAGAAGGCTATTGGTCTAAAATGGTTATTTAAGACTAAACGAGATGCAGATGGAAGAATTATAAAACACAAGGCTCGTTTAGTGGCTAAAGGATACGTACAAGAGCATGGAATAGACTACGACGAAGTCTTTGCTCCTGTAGCAAGAATGGAAACAATCAGGTTGATTCTTGCATTGGCAGCTTATCATGGATGGGAAGTTCGCCACTTAGATGTAAATTCAGCATTTTTACATGGCGGACTTAAAGAAGAAGTGTATGTTGCACAACCAGAAGGCTTCAAGAAACCAGGAAACGAAATTAAAATGTATAAACTTAACAAGGCACTTTATGGTTTGAAGCAAGCACCACGCGCTTGGAACATGAAGTTAGATCAAACCTTGAAATCACTAGGTTTCAAGAAATGTACATTAGAACAAGCAATCTACACAAGAGTCAGAAATGACTCTATGCTGCTTGTTGGAGTTTATGTGGATGATCTAATAGTTACTGGAATTAACAAGAAAGACCTTCAACAGTTTAAGTCACAAATGGAAGAAAAATTTGAGATGAGTGATTTAGGCTTATTAGCTTACTATTTGGGAATAGAGGTTATCCAAACAGAGGATGAAATCTCAATAAAGCAATCAGGATATGCAAACAAAATTCTTAAAGACGCAAGAATAGAAGATTGCAATGAAACCAAGATTCCCATGGACCCAGGAACAAAGCTAGTAAATACTGAAGGAGGAGAACTAGTTCATGCTACAGAATATAGAAGTCTAATTGGATGTTTGAGGTACTTACTTCATACAAGGCCAGACCTCAGTTACTCAGTTGGCTTATTAAGCCGGTTCATGCAAGAACCAATGGAGCAACACATGAAGGCAATTAGACAAGTGTTACGTTATATCAAAGGCACTTCAAACTTTGGTATAACTTATCACAAGACCGGAGGATGCAAGTTACTTGGATATAGTGACAGCAGTTATGGCATCAATATAGAAGAAGGCAAAGGAACAACAGGGATCGTATTTTACTTCGGAAACTCACCTATAAGCTGGGTTTCACAAAAACAACCTACTGTTGCAATATCATCATGCGAGTCAGAGTTCATGGCAGCAACAACAGCAGCTTGTCAAGCAGTATGGCTACAAAGACTATTAAACGCTTTAACAGGCTGGGAAGAAGTGAAGATTACAATCAAAGTCGACAACAAATCGGCTATAGCACTTATAAAAAATCCCGTGTTTCATGGCAGAAGTAAACACATTGATATACGCAATCACTTTATCAGAGAATGTGTTGAAAAGAATCAGATCGAAGTCGAGCACGTAAGTGGAGACTTACAAAAGGCGGACATACTTACCAAGGCATTGGGTAGGACCAAGTACACAGAAATGAGAGAGTTGTTAGGCGTAAAAGATCTGAAAGGATTAGGCACGAGATTAGGAGGGTGATTGTTGGCATAATCTCGCCCCTAGGTAAAGTCCAAGGTGCTACATGTAAAAGACGGAAGTTACAAGGACCAAATGGGTTTATATGAAACCTAAAACCTGCTAGAACGGTTATTTTGTGTCAAATGACACAAACCAAAACATTCATACCGTTTGGAAAAAACCTGGAGGCACGATGGTGACTTTTCACCAAGTATATATAGGGGTCGAATCTCAGTTTAGAGATATCAGATTGTACAAAAAGCATTAGTGTAAAAACCAAATACGTTTATAATTAATACAAGTCATTATTAGTTTATTGTTTCGTGTTACTTAATTTGTTTATAGTATTATAACCCCGTTGGGCAACAATATAGACCCCAATAACACATCCAAATCTTGAAAATACAACTCGAATCTTTAGGGTTTCAAGTGGGTTTTGTAATTCGTGTTTGGAAAAGGTAAAAGGGACTTGAATATGTCTTGCTTGAGCATAAAGAAGCCAGGTACAACCCATTTAGGGTTCGTATATGGGGCGACTTTTAGGGATTTTGGGTGAAACATGGGATTAAATCTAATTAACACTTAAAAAAACATGTAGCTAGTGTTTTGGAATCATGTGGTGTATCATATTGTTGGGTCTTTGCATTTTAGGTTTAGTTTTATGTTTTTGGTTAGAATAAATGATGGGTTTGATGTTTGGTTGATGATTGGAGGATGATTGATTGTGTTTGGAGGTTGTGGTATTGATTTGGGAGTGTTTGGATGTGAGACATGGGGCGTACAAGCCACCAAGACCCACGCTGGGCATAGCTTGGTGGCGTACGTGACCCATATGGCCCAAGGGTCCGGGTCAAGTTGTCGTGGTAGCTTGTGGGTTGATGTTGTTGGTGTTTGGATGAGACGCGTGGAGCCGAAAGCTTCTAGATCTTGTTTGGTTCACGTGGACTTAACCGTGACCGTGTCATGACCATTAGGGTTATAACATTGGTTTCGGGTGTATTTGGTTGGTTGATTGGTTGGCGAGATTGATTGGAGTTGATTTGGGATTGAATTGCGCTATTATGACTTTTAATTTGGACTTGATATATATAAATTGTCAACTTTGAGCAACGTCGGTGTTACTTTGACTTTTTAGTCAATAGTTGACTCCGACAACGCCGTAACATGGACTTTAATATAGTTTGGACTATTGATTGATTAAAAGCCGAGAAGTCATGACTCGTGCGTGTGGACTCGAAACGAATAACGATATGAAATTAATATTGGAATTTGACGAAATATATATATATATATATATATATATATATATATATATATATATATATATATATATATATATATATATATATGAAAATGCTAATAGACTATGAAACATAAATAATAAAAAGGCTTTTATACCAAAAATATCGATAACAAGACTTATTTTGTTATTTACAATTTTAAATAGAAACTAAAGACTAAAAATGGAAATGTTTTATAATAAATAAGTAATTAATGTTTCGAGTACACGTTTATCGAAATATGCCAATTATGGGCATTTAATACTAGTTTCAAGTATTTATTTACTTACGTTGTGTGCATGGGTTACGGATAACCTAACATTAATAGTGTTGATCCACGTGTGTAGCGGACTTATTAGGTTGACGAATCTAATAAGAGCCCGCTAGATACGTTGGGTAACCTTATTAATGAGTGAATTATCCTTATGACTCTTTAGGATGCGACCGGTTTATGGGATAATAAGCGACACGAATAAATAACTGAGTTTATCGAGTTGACGAATTCGACAAGGTCTACTATTTATTCCGAAACTTATTGGACTATGGAGCTTATCGCTTAGATGTCTCATAGTTTTGCATTGAGTCACATATTGGTTGTTTGAGTGCATTCATGGCATCATATTGAGTCGATACACCCACATGAGGATACCAAACACTAGGATTAAACGGTGAAACGAGATATTTTTGGAAATAACGAAATGGAATACATTGGGGTAGATAACGTTGATTTTGGGAAATATATATTAAAATTGGTTTACATTAATAGTTTGTTCCGAGTCGATAGTTGTTGTGCCGTGATTACCTGTTATCTTCTGCTAGTGTTTATTTGTGCGTTGCTTGCTTGAGGTGAGTTTCATAGCCCCATTTTTATCTACGTTTTTAACTAAATTGGGGTGAGAATCATGCTACTGTTTTTGGACCTTTAAAACTATTTGGATTTGCTTATGTGCTTGACTGTTTAGATAGATGTGCGGTAGTCGTTGACTTAGACTAGGGTAGCAATCCTAATTGCTATAACTATTTCCTAGCTAAGAATAGACTTCTACCTCGACCTAGTCTGGGGTTGGCAATTGTTCTAGATTTTGCCACGACAGTGCTGGACTAGAGTCGCTGGGCCCGAGTGATCCCTGGATGCGGGATATGGATGGTGATCCGGTTAGGATCGGTTTGTGAACGATGTTTATCTATCTTTAGTCTTGCATAGCAAATCAACTCCTACAGGTCCACTACGATTTTGTTGAATTTAAACCTATGAACTCACCAGCGTAAGCTGACCTTTTAGCAAGTTTTCTCAGGTATTTAAATGACGTTTGGAATACGTGTTCGGTGGAAGCTTGGCAAGGAGGCATGGTTCAAGGATCATATTTGACTCTGATAAATTATGGGGACCTATTTTATTAAATCATGTTTTGGGCCTAATATTTATACTTTTGGATTATTGTTTTGAATATTTAAATTTAGGATTGGTTTTGAATGAAAATGACTATCTTGTTTGCTATACTTGTGTGAGATACCAATCTTATAACACCCCCAAAATTTCACAGCGGAAGCGTTCGGGTCATGGGGTGCTACTAAATCAATATACACAACACAAGGTAATAAAGAATGGAAATTATATTCCATTTTCAAAATATATATTTATTTAAGAAATAGTTTTACATCATTGTTTCAAAGTGCGGAAGTAAAGCCCATAAAAATATATGTTGTCCCATTAAAAGTTGTATTAAAATGTTTGGAAACACTTCGGATGCCAGTCTTCAATGAATGCCTTTGCCATTGCCCACGCCAAGTAATAAACCTAAGAAAAACATGCTAAAATGTCAACACAAAGGTTGGTGAGTTCATAGGTTTAAGTTATCAAATTTTCAAGTTGGACCACAGTTGCACATATAGCATCTCCGTGAATGACACTATATGCAAAAAGGCTATTATGCTAATACCAAGTTCATGCGACCGAAACTACGACAGTGTGCATGCATCTAGAAGCATGATAAATAAAGCCCAACAAGTGTATTTCCAGTACACTCAATCAATACGATATGATATACGCCCGACGTTTGCCTATCCGGTCAAACTCGAACGGGGGTGTCATCCCCAATAGATCTATTCATAACAATCGCGCCTCCCCAAAGGGAACTAACAGTAGCATAGTTGGGATTCAAGGTTGTTTCACGTAATAGTGTTTTCAGTTTCAGGTCCGAAAAGTGTTTTGCATGTTTCTCACCCCATAGTTTTATAAAGCAAGTAATAAAAGTAAAATTGGGGCTATAAACTCACCTTAGCAGCTCGGTGAATAAAGCACAAAGAGGTCGAGTGTGATGTAGCAGTGGCTCCTACCCGGAACCTAAGAACGAGATGGCAAGTCTCAGAATAATGATAACGTTGGTTTACGACCAAAATAAGAGGGTATTGAATATACAATTCAATAGAGTGATTTTAGTGTGGGTTTATAGATGTGACAATGTTGTCAAGAGTATATTTCGGCTATAACTAGATAATGATAAAAGTTGGATGAAAATATGATATTGATTGATTTGGAAAGATTTGATGAGATAATGTTATAATATAGTCGATTTGTCTTAGTTGGCAAAAGTACGTACATGTACATGTATATAAGTTTTATATATTTTTAGAAGTCTTAGATAAATATATTATTTATAGTTTTTGCGGATGTGGTTGTCTAATATGAAGTAAACATATTTATCTAAATGTAAGAAATGGTAACATGAATGAGTTTATTAGACTTATAAAGGTTTTAAAGTGAAAGTGTCAAAGTGTTCAACCACGAGGGGCTGAAGTTGCAAACATAATATAAGTTTCAAAACTTTTATAAAAGTTCAATAAAATATCAAGCATTGTCAATTTGAGGGTTTGGAAATGTAAATATTCATATAGGCTACTAACTCATATTAGTTTTAAGAAAATTTGCCATTTGTTTCGAAGTTCAGGGTTGGAAATGTAAAACCTGCAAACATAATCAAAAAGAGTGGCAAAAACTTGCCATTGCTCAGGGTCGAACTCAGGACCATTCGCTTGACAGCCCAATGCCCCAACCAACTGAGCTAGGTAACTTGTTACGTTTTATTTCCTCAACTGTTTGGTTAAATAATGTTCGGTCATGTGTTATATTTTGTAAAAAAAATGTTCAGTGAATACTGAGGTCGTGTATATGCATGTATATTGTTTTTGTTTCTTCTCCAAAACTATTTTGCCATTCTCCATTTTTTTAAAAAGCGTCTCATGTTCTAAATATGCATAAGGGTTTACGAGATTGTTTTCCTTTTTAACAAAGCACATACAATGTTTATAATTTAGTTTTGCAAACAAAACTATTTAACAACAATGATACGTAACGAGTTGAGTTCGAGCTACTTACGAGGATGAGAGGGACGAACAAGAACCAAAGAAACCCGACACACTAGCTAACTTCCAACGATTAACCCAAAGAACTTCTCCTCTCCTTTTATCCAAACTAGATGACCAACCAAGCGTCTTCTTTTGCTCGACCTTCCACAGTGGTCGTTCAAGTTGAATGAGAGAAAGTGGTTTGAAGTGAGTGAGAAAAGGTGAGGTCTTAGGAGTTTGTTATATAGAGGAAGATGGGTATTGTTCACCCATAAGGTTCCAAAAAAAAAGAGATAGAGTTTGTTTTGAGCTTGGAGCATGCGTAGGGGAGGGAAAGAGAGAGACGAAATTGATGATGAAGAATAGCAGGTGTGGGGGCGTGGGTTTGCCTTGCTTTCACATGGGAATCACATGGCATGTGGTACCACAAGCATAATATTAGTAGAGTTTGTTGAGTTTTTGTTTGTCTCCTTGACTACTCACATGCATGATATAAAATGCCAAAGGTTGAAACTAGTTTTGTTTTGCTTGGGTCGTTGTCAACAGAATGGAGAATGCATGCCAAATTGCCAACATGTGACTAAATATGAGATTTGTTTTTGTATTAGTTTTTGTGGTTGCTTGTTCACTGGGGTGGCTAGAGAACGAAAGAAAGGGAAGAAAAAAAAAACAAATAACCACAAGTTTGCTTTGTGGTCTCTTGGTTCTACACTCATACGAAAAAAAAAGACATCAATCTTGGATGACTTTTGTTGTGGTCACGTGGGATCACAGAGATGAAAAGAAATGTCTTTAGAATCCATTAGATATAGAATATGAATTTTGATATAACACGTTACTACTGTGAATGCAACACAAGGAAAATGGTGGTAATATTTTACCATGAAAAGATATCAGCCATCTATTGCATTGTCATTTCAAATTCGTGTTTAAGTTTGACATCAATCATCCTTGAACCAAAATTTCTTAACAATATAGTGTACAAGGTTTTACAAGGGTGCGCTGGGCTGGAGACTAAATGGGCGGGCTTGTCCCAAAGTGAGAAAGGTGTTGGGTTGGATCGGGTAGTGTTGGGCTTAGAGACCGGGTGGGAAATAAAAATATAAAAATTTATTATATATTTATTTTAGGAAGTTTTTATTATCAAGGTTGAGGTGAAAATATCTTGTGGCTTGTCGTGATTATAGATCGAAAAGAAAGAAAAAAAATATATAGTCGCGAAAAATCGGTAGGGAAATTTACGAGTGGTTACAGTACCTACCCCTTAAAAGAAACCACGTCCTCGTGGTTTAAGATGTGGGAATCGTCGAGGTCGATACGGTGACGTGACGTGAGTATATACTCTTAAAACGTGACTTGGAAAAGGGGCTAGTCGTTCAAGAAAGATTCGGTGACGTGGGACGATAAGTGAACAACAGATAGATGATTCATCAAACGGAATACAACGCGGTTTCATAAAAGAGTACGATAGTTGAGTTCAAAACAGAAAGAACAGAGTCGTATGAGGTTACGAAGGATGAAGCATATGAGTGAAATAAGAGATCGTGACCAGTGACAAAGGTGGTTTAAATACGTGTGCGAGAATCAAGTAGTTGTATGTTACATAAAGAAATAACATAGAAGCAGTGACGAGTTTACATTAAGAAATAACGTCGAGGTTATTGCAGTGACGAGTTGTACGTTACACACAGAAATAACGTAGAAGCCGTGACAAGTTGTACGTTACATACATAAATAACGTAGAGGTCGATTGATTCTCTCCCAGACAGTCAAGTTTTCTCACACAAGCTAGCCACTGTGAATGGCTAACCGTAAGAAACTTAAAACAGTCTGGAAACAAATGCAATGAAGATCAGGAGAGAATAGGGTTTCCCCGGGTCGTTATGTCCCAGCGAGCTATGCGATGAATCACCAAACGAATAGTGATCGAGAGATTTGAACGGAAAAGAGTTTTGATTATTATAACTAAAGAAAAAGTAAATAAATTACAGGGGCTTAAATGCAAATTAAAGAGAATTAAAAAGATAAAAAATATTAAATAAACGCTATCACTATTTGCAAAATGATGTTTTTGATTTTTCTTTTATAAAACTTAAATTAAAAACTACGTGACGTACAAAAGAAAATGTGATACTGAAGCAGTATTAATCCTAAAAATATGAAAATGATATTTTTACAAACCTAATGACAAAAGAAAATTTTAAGAAAAAGAAAATTATTTTTATAACTATTTATCTAATTATTATTAATTAAAAACTATTTTTAACTATTTAATAATAACCTAAAATAGAAGAAAATATGAAATAAAGCTAGAAAAATGAAATTATGACTTGGAAAAATCTAAAATAACTAAAGAGAACTTTCAAAACTATTTTTATATTTTTCTGATTATTTTTCTATTTTCTATGAATTAAAAACTATTTAAAACTACTTAAATTGCTTAAAAATACAAATTTAACTAAGAAAATTCTGAAAAAATATTTTTTTTGACTTTTTATATTTATCTTAATCTAGGAAAAATAAAAACTTATTTTTTTGAAGTTTTTCTGAATTAATTGTATTAAATGCTAATTAAAAAGTACTAAAAATTGATTTAAATGCAGAAAAATAGCAAACTGACTTAGAAAAATCTGAAAAATTCAAGAAAAGTCTAAAATAATATTGAGAATCTAGGAAAAATATAAAAACAGGGGGTTGTGTGTAAGAAAATGGAACTGCAAAGCAAGTGCTTATAAATAAGCACTCTAAATAAGCCAAAAGGTCACAATAAGCTACCAAACTAAAACAGAAGCTATAATATGTTATAAATACCCAAATGCAACTAATCTCAACTGCTCTTAACCTCTAAATCACCAGCTACACAGATTTGATTGTTTTGAGTTTAATGTTAAAAACAGTTTTGACCCACCACTTTGCAGCCTAAGAATAAGCCACCCAATAAGCTAGAAATCAAAAACCAGATATTGGAACTTAAAGAAGACCTGGCTAGGTGCTTGTAAACCAAAAACCAAACTTGGACAAGCTCTTATGAGCTCTGTGCAAGCTCTGCACAAAACCTGTGCACACTCAGTTAATACTGAGTTTGTGCACAGGGGAAATGAGACCCAATTGACAAGCTCATTTAGAGCTTATAAAAAATTTACAAAAATCTACTAAAATGGTAATAAGAAAATAGACCAGTTGAAGTTTTTAAACACCAAGTTTCACTTGATTTGGCTCAGAAATGAGTCAATGAAAAATCCTCTCAGTTGGCCTCAAAAATGACTTTTTCATGTTTTTTGACTTTTGACAGTTTTGATATGTTTGACTTTTATGAACTTTGAACTCAATTTGTGGACTGATATTGATGTTAAATGATGAAATAAACTTAATGCAATCTATATCTATGTATTGCAAACACAAAACCAGCTTTTGATTTTATAAAATCCAAACAGTTAAGCTATTAGGACAGATTAATAAGAATTTTGACTTTGAGAGTGTGCAGGCACAAATAACTGACTCAAATGAGTCTAACTACTTGTATTAAGACTGATAATGCAGTTGTCAATTACAAACAAAGACTCAATCTCTAATCTACCCACTGATCCAAACACCCTTTTATACCACTGATTTGCAATAAAAAAGAGCTAACTACTGATTTAGCTAATGCTATTGATCAAACTGAGTTTAGCTAACCTTAATACAACCTAATTAACAGATAAAAACTATTAATGACTACAAACAAAGATTATGCAATAAATTGGATTTGAGCTTACATAAGTTCCTAGCCACAATGGCTTGAAATCAGTGAACCAATGAACCTCTATCCTATATAAATCAACCCATTGAACTCAGAATCAACCCAAATCCAGCACTGCTACACCCATATCCATTTCCTTCTCAATTTGAGCTCAGTTTGACTTTCTTTGACCAAAAACCAACTTTGCTTGAAATTGATATATAAGTTTACAAAAGGCTATAATAAGCTTATATAAGCTTGTTTGAGCTTAAGAATAAGCTATTTGAACCTTCAACATCAGATTTTGAAATTGAAAATTGCAATAGTGAGCTTGAAACTTGAAATATGAACACAAACTGGAATTAAAACTTGAAAATAGTCTTAGTACACTAGAATAACTTAATTTGATACAATTCAAATTTAAATTACAACTTTTGATTTAAACTAAAACATTTAACTTAAATACGACATTTAGAAAATTTAAAAACTAAATTCTACTCCCTTTCTTGCTTCTTCTTCTTCCCTTTATACACAAAAAGTCTTCTCTCACCTCTCTGAGCAAATCCCATCAATATTCTGGACCATTGGATGTCTTGAAGAGATTTTAGCCGTTGGATTGGTTTTTGGCGCCAAAATGTGTTTATCAACTGGGAGGGTTGAGTGAGGTGGAGGAGGGGCATTAAATGCTTCTTGGAGGTTTGTTGAAGGTGGGGGGACATGGAAGTGTGAAGGTGAGCTGGGGGGATGGGTGTTGAGTGTTTGCAGAAGCAGTTGGTGAAGGAGAAGAAAAAAGGCGCGCTGGCTTGTTTGACTTATGGTTTGACTGGCTTAATATATTGGAGGGGTCCAAAATGTTATTGACAGGGGGTCACAAGGTGTATATGGCAGGGGTCCAATTGGGTTTTGACAAGGCCAAGGGTTGAAAGGGTATTAATAACAAAGGACTTGTTGTGTAAATTCTGAAAATGCAAGGACCACTTCTGCCATTTATGCAAAGTTGCTCCAAGGGACTAAAAGTGACAAGCTCCAATAGTACAAGGACCAAACTTGACATTTTCAAATTTCCAAGGACCATTTTTGCCAATTTTTAAACTTGAAGGACCAATTTTGTAATTTCTCAAAACTTTTGATATTTTTCACCAAAGGACTAATTTTGACAACTTATGATTTTAAAAGGACCTTTGGTGATTTTTCTTTTGAAATTAAGTGCTCAGGGACTATTTCTGACAACTTTTGAAACTTGGGGGACTGAAACTGCCAATTATGCAAACTTAGCTCATTTTTCATCTGATTTTAAACATTTTGCATCTGAAACATACAAAATGCAATTTTGGAATATTTTTAGTATTTTGATGCATTTCTGAGCATTTTTAAGTGTTTTGCAGTTCAGATTTGACCAAAAATGATGAGTATTTACACACTCATCATCGATACAGTGACAAGTTGTATGTTACACACAGAAATAACGTAGAAGCCGTGACAAGTTGTACGTTACATACATAAATAACGTAGAGCAAGTTACGGAAGCATAGCATAGTGCGATATTGTAATAGTGGGCATGTTAAGCAGTTTAACATAGAGAGATATCGGGCATAAGCATTCGTAGTCTACTCTACACTCTCCTTAAGTTAATTATTCCTTAATTTCATTCAGTTTGTTACATCAACATTATTCTCATTTAAACTTCGCGACCCAATCAAACAAGAACAGCCTTAAATTTTAAATGTGAGTTAATTAAGAAATTTAATGACTTTGAGAAATAATTAATTTAATTCAAATGAGAGCTTATACGAACCTAAGATACAACAGTAACACATAGCACGACTACATCATGTAACAGTAGGCAAGGCATGGCAGACATTGGCAGCGGCGGCAGTGTTGAAGTGTTTTTAGAAAAATTTGGTTATAGTTTAGGTTTTGAAAAAAAATACCTAATTCTCTATAACCTTGGCTCTGAATACCAATCTGTAACACCCCCAAAATTTCACAGCGGAAGCGTTCGGGTCATGGGGTGCTACTAAATCAATATACACAACACAAGGTAATAAAGAATGGAAATTATATTCCATTTTCAAAATATATATTTATTTAAGAAATAGTTTTACATCATTGTTTCAAAGTGCGGAAGTAAAGCCCATAAAAATATATGTTGTCCCATTAAAAGTTGTATTAAAATGTTTGGAAACACTTTGGATGCCAGTCTTCAACGAATGCCTTTGCCATTGCCCACGCCAAGTAATAAACCTGAGAAAAACATGCTAAAATGTCAACACAAAGGTTGGTGAGTTCATAGGTTTAAGTCAAGTTGGACCACAGTTGCACATATAGCATCTCCGTGAATGACACTATATGCAAAAAGGCTATTACGCTAATACCAAGTTCATGCGACCGAAACTACGACAGTGTGCATGCATCTAGAAGCATGATAAATAAAGCCCAGCAAGTGTATTTCCAGTACACTCAATCAATACGATATGATATACGCCCGACGTTTGCCTATCCGGTCAAACTCGAACGGGGGTGTCATCCCCAATAGATCTATTCATAACAATCGCGCCTCCCCAAAGGGAACTAACGGTAGCATAGTTGGGATTCAAGGTTGTTTCACATAATAGTGTTTTCAGTTTCAGGTCCGAAAAGTGTTTTGCATGTTTCTCACCCCATAGTTTTATAAAGCAAGTAATAAAAGTAAAAGTGGGGTTATAAACTCACCTTAGCAGCTCGGTGAATAAAGCACAAAGAGGTCAAGTGTGATGTAGCAGTGGCTCCTACCCGGAACCTAAGAACGAGATGGCAAGTCTCAGAATAATGATAACGTTGGTTTACGACCAAAATAAGAGGGTATTGAATATACAATTCAATAGAGTGATTTTTGTGTGGGTTTATAGATGCGACAATGTTGTCAAGAGTATATTTCAGCTATAACTAGATAATGATAAAAGTTGGATGAAAATATGATATTGATTGATTTGGAAAGATTTGATGAGATAATGTTATAATATAGTCGATTTGTCTTAGTTGGTAAAAGTACGTACATGTACATGTATATAAGTTTTATATATTTTTAGAAGTCTTAGATAAATATATTATTTATAGTTTTTGCGGATGTGGTTGTCTAATATGAAGTAAACATATTTATCTAAATGTAAGAAATGGTAACATGAATGAGTTTATTAGACTTATAAAGGTTTTAAAGTGAAAGTGTCAAAGTGTTCAACCACGAGGGGCTGAAGTTGCAAACATAATATAAGTTTCAAAACTTTTATAAAAGTTCAATAAAATATCAAGCATTGTCAATTTGCAAACATAATATAAGTTTCAAAACTTTTATAAAAGTTCAATAAAATATCAAGCATTGTCAATTTGAGGGTTTGGAAATGTAAATATTCATATAGGCTACTAACTCATATTAGTTTTAAGAAAATTTGCCATTTGTTTCGAAGTTCAGGGTTGGAAATGAAAAACCTGCAAACATAATAAAAAAGAGTGGCAAAAACTTGCCATTGCTCAGGGTCGAACTCAGGACCATTCGCTTGACAGCCCAATGCCCCAACCAATTGAGCTAGGCAACTTGTTACATTTTATTTCCTCAACTGTTTGGTTAAATAATGTTCGGTCATGTGTTATATTTTGTAAAAACAAATGTTCAGTGAATACCGAGGTCGTGTATATGCATGTATATTGTTTTTGTTTCTTCTCCAAAACTATTTTGCCATTCTCCATTTTTTTAAAAAGCGTCTCATGTTCTAAATATGCATAAGGTTTTACGAGATTGTTTTCCTTTTTAACAAAGCACATACAATGTTTATAATTTAGTTTTGCAAACAAAACTATTTAACAACAATGATACGTAACGAGTTGAGTTCGAGCTACTTACGAGGATGAGAGGGACGAACAAGAACCAAAGAAACCCGACACACTAGCTAACTTCCAACGATTAACCCAAAGAACTTCTCCTCTCCTTTTATCCAAACTAGATGACCAACCAAGCGTCTTCTTTTGCTCGACCTTCCACAGTGGTCGTTCAAGTTGAATGAGAGAAAGTGGTTTGAAGTGAGTGAGAAAAGGTGAGGTCTTAGGAGTTTGTTATATAGAGGAAGATGGGTATTGTTCACCCATAAGGTTCCAAAAAAAAGAGATAGAGTTTGTTTTGAGCTTGGAGCATGCGTAGGGGAGGGAAAGAGAGAGACGAAATTGATGATGAAGAATAGCAGGTGTGGGGGCGTGGGTTTGCCTTGCTTTCACATGGGAATCACATGGCATGTGGTACCACAAGCATAATATTAGTAGAGTTTGTTGAGTTTTTGTTTGTCTCCTTGACTACTCACATGCATGATATAAAATGCCAAAGGTTGAAACTAGTTTTGTTTTGCTTGGGTCGTTGTCAACAGAATGGAGAATGCATGCCAAATTGCCAACATGTGACTAAATATGAGATTTGTTTTTGTATTAGTTTTTGTGGTTGCTTGTTCGCTGGGGTGGCTAGAGAACGAAAGAAAGGGAAGAAAAAAAACAAATAACCGCAAGTTTGCTTTGTGGTCTCTTGGTTCTACACTCATACGAAAAAAAAAAGACATCAATCTTGGATGACTTTTGTTGTGGTCACGTGGGATCACAGAGATGAAAAGAAATGTCTTTAGAATCCATTAGATATAGAATATGAATTTTGATATAACACGTTACTACTGTGAATGCAACACAAGGAAAATGGTGGTAATATTTTACCATGAAAAGATATCAGCCATCTATTGCATTGTCATTTCAAATTCGTGTTTAAGTTTGGCATCAATCATCCTTGAACCAAAATTTCTTAACAATATAGTGTACAAGGTTTTACAAGGGTGCGTTGGGCTGGAGACTAAATGGGCGGGCTTGTCCCAAAGTGAGAAAGGTGTTGGGTTGGATCGGGCAGTGTTGGGCTTAGAGACCGGGTGGGAAATAAAAATATAAAAATTTATTATATATTTATTTTAGGAAGTTTTTATTATCAAGGTTGAGGTGAAAATATCTCGTGGCTTGTCGTGATTATAGATCGAAAAGAAAGAAAACAAATATATAGTCGCGAAAAATCGGTAGGGAAATTTACGAGTGGTTACAAATCCAATCGTAACGGCCCGAAAACTTGATTAAGTCTTCCGTTGTACCAAGATTTGGGGGTGTTACAGATTTGTATCAGAGCTCAAGGTTATAGTGAACTAGGTATTTTATAAACCCTAAACTATAACCACTTTTTAAGAAAATTGATCCTCGACCGACGCACGCCCGCTTGCCAAGCCGAAGCTTCTTATTTGATTATGGTATGAACTGCGATTTGACTTATGAGATGATATGTTTTGGGATATGATTCTTGATTTTGGGTAAATGTGATGCGATTATCGAGATATTACGGATTTGATTTGAGTTATCGATATGTTATGATTTTGGGATTTTGAGCTCGATTGATTGGATATGGGATTATGTGATAGAATTGAACTTACGTGTTTTATTTAAAGGCATATTTTGAGTAATGCGGTACCTCAACTTTTGAAACTTTCATTATATGATACATGTTTTGGTTAAGTTGATGCGCTTATTAAAACTAGTTATTTTCGAACACTTATACCTACACTATGCCATTGTCACAGACTATGCCTTCACAAGCTTTTGATGTGTCTGAGGAGGTCCTTGCTGTTGCTAGTTCCCCAGCATTGACTCTCATGACGGTTGCGCAGGGTGATCCCTATGAGATTACCCGTCACTCTAGTTCATCATCATCACATCGCCCTGGCTCATCTAGGCAGCTCACTTTACATCAGGTCTTAGCACGAGCCCAGACTCCTAGACTTGTTCATAGTACTACTCGCATGTCCGTGAGACCACCATCATCACCTATCCGCTTAGCAGCCCCCTCTCTTCTGTCATCACCACCAGCATCACCATGTCTTAGAAGACTTAGATCCCCTACTGTACCACCTCAGGATTTACCCGCACAGAGACTCTGACTCATGGACTCTCCCTCTGAGGATGAGGGCGAGGAGGAGCATGAGGTCGAGGAGGAGCATGAGATTGAGGAGCAGTATGTAGATGAGGATGAGGATCCTCAGGAGGAGGATGATGAGGATATCCCAGAAGGGGGTACTCCTCCATTGCAGAGTCCTGCACATTCTCCAGGACTAGGCTCTCCTTTGCCTGAGCCTGATTCTCCTGGACAGCCTTTTGATTTTGATTCACCTCCACATTCACCTGAGATAGGTAGCCCGTTAGGATCTGAGATACAGTCGGAGATTGCTTCAGAGCCCGAGGAGTATGGAGGTACAGCTCTGATCTAGAAGAGGATTATATCCCAAAATATTAGTCTCAGTAGGTTGTCAGATCGATTAGACGGAGTGACAAGGACTGGTGTAGAGGATTTGAGGATAGATTTGACTAAGATGGAGAAGAAGTCGATGGCCGTGAGAGAGGGTCTGTCGGGACTTTATGAGCAGGTAGGAAACCGGCACGCAGAGTGTTCGATAGCCCAGGAGGCAGACCAAGCGCTTCGGCGCAAGGTCGATGAGTTGGAGAAGGAGGTCGTGAATCTTAGGAAAGATTGCGACTCTCAGCGTTTGGGGATTTTGTCACTATGGAGAGTGATGGATGATGTTTGGAGATCATTTAGGAGTGCCCGTAGTCGTGGCTAGATAGTGTTAGATTCATGGCTTTGTACCATCTTGAAACTAAGTAGTACTTGGTTCGAGATGTAGGTTTATCCTAGTTATCTTATTAGTATCGTTGTTAGGATCGTTTTTATCTCTCTGTATCCTTTCAAGTATTCCACCTTGAAACCTATGAGTTATGGTTATTGGAACATGCATCCTTTAGTTATGATTCGGTCTCTGATTTTTTTGTTCCGATATAGCGTTATCCTTGTTGACCTTGATTATGTATTCGAGCGTTATTTGGTGATCCTAGGAACCCAACTCTATCTTTAGAGCGTGGACTGTGAACTTATGAAACTATTATCCTTGCCTTCAGAGTGATGGCACCTAAACGAAACCCGCTTAGGAACAACCGAGAAGCTCGTACTGTTGAGGATGCCCCTGTCCGTCGAGGTCGTCGTCCGACCCCGACCACTCCAACGACCATGCTGAGAATGGTCCTGTTCCACAAAACCCTCCCCATGTGAACCCAGCCCACATTGACCAGCTTGTGACGCAGCGTGTCGCTGAACTGCTAGCTGAGTCAAATCACTCTAACCCCTCTGGTGGAACCCCAACGTTGAATCAAACTCGAGGTTGTACCAACAAAGAGTTTCGATTCTGTGGTCCCATCGAGTTCGGAGGAACTGAGGGAGTAGTTTACCTAACTAGGTGGTTGGAGAAAACTGAATCTGTGTTTACCGTTAGTAACTGTGATGAGGATTGTAAGGTTAAGTATACAACATTTACCTTGAAGGACGAAGCGTTGACCTGGTGGAACAACTATCACAGATCTGTAGGAAGTGATGTAGCTTATGACATGACTTGGACTCAGTTTAAGACTCTCTTGATCAAGACTTACTGTCCTAAGAATGAAGTTAAGAAGCTAGAGATTGAGTTCTGGAACCATAAGGTTAAGGGTACTGACATGAAGACTTACAATCGTCATTTCCAAGAGTTATCGTTGCTTTGCCATGATATCGTTCGCACTGAAGACCTTAAGATTGAGAGGTATACTGATGGATTGCCTTTAGCTACTCGAAATGATGTCATCGCTGCGAAGCCAGTTAATTTGCATGAGGCAATTACTGTGGGTCAGCGTTTGATGGACTCTTATGTATTAGAAGTAGGAGACAAGGGTAAGAGTGATAGGAGTGATAAGAGTAAGAGGCATGAAGTTGTTAAAGGGAATGACAACAAACGGCATGAGACAGCCAGGGTGTTCGCCATAGGAAATGGAGAAAAGAAGGGTTATGAAGGTAGTAGGACCGCGTGTGGTCGTTGTAACCGACACCACTATGGACTGTGCCCGAATGTGTATAGGAAATGCTCTAAGGTAGGACACTTGGCCAAAGACTGTAGGTCCCGACCACTTGCTGCAGCTCAAACTGCACAAGGAGCGGACTGGAAGGCCACTGTCACCTGTTTTGGATGTGGAAAGAAGGGGCACTACAAGAATGAGTGCCGAGAGCCGTGGATGAGAGGAAATCCCGGTAATGTAGGAGGATTTGCTAACCGAGGTGTGGGAAATAATGGCTTAAACCCTGTGAAGCGTGAGGTTGTGGAGAACCAGGAAAACCATGGTGCTAGGAATCAGCAAAGAGACATGGGAACAACACGTGTGTATGCTATTGGGAAGGAAGCTGGTGAGGACCCTAACGTAGTTACGGGTACGTTCCTTCTCAATAATCGCTATGCTTCCATACTGTTTGATACTGGTGCGGATATGAGTTTTGTATCCACCAACTTTATGCCATTACTAGGAATCTCCCAAACACCTCTAGGGTTTAGTTACGATGTGGAATTAGCTAATGGGAATAGGGAGAAGATAGACACCGTAGTCCGAGGTTGTACCTTAAGTTTCTTAGACCACCCGTTTAGCATAGACCTATTGCCAGTTACCTTGGGAAGTTTTGAAGTCATTATCGGAATGGATTGGTTGTCGAAGAATGGTGCACACATCATCTGCGATGAGAAGATCGTCCGTGTACTGTATGGCGGAAAATTTCTGAGCATTCAAGGAGATCGGGGTGACCGTGGAAGTCCTTCCCGGTTGAGCATCATCTCTTGTATTAAGGCCCAGAAGTACATCGATAGAGGAGGTTGTCTTTTCTTGGCTCGAATTTCTGAAAAGAAAAGCAAGGAGAAGAGTGAAAGATACCTTAATGATGTACCCGTCGTTAGAGAATTTCCGGATGTGTTTCCCGACGATCTGCCAGGGATTCCACCTGTCCAACAAGTGGAATTCCAAATAGAGTTGATACCCGGTGCTGCACCCGTAGCCCGGGCACCTTATCGACTTGCTCCAAGAGAATTGGAGGAACTGTCTAAACAGTTGGCAGAGTTATCAGAGAAGGGATTCATTCGACCAAGTTCGTCACCGTGGGGAGCACCAGTATTGTTTGTGAAGAAGAAGGATGGATCGTTTCGGATGTGTATCGATTATAGGGAGTTGAATAAGTTGACGGTGAAGAACCGATATCCGTTACCTAGAATAGATGACCTATTCGACCAACTCCAAGGAGCTAGTGTCTTTTCCAAGATTGACTTACGATCTGGTTATCACCAGCTTAGAGTTCGAGAGGAGGATATCCCCTAAGACGACATTTAGGACTCGTTATGGACACTATGAGTTCCAAGTGATGTCGTTTGGTTTGACCAACGCGCCAACGGTTTTCATGGATCTCATGAACCGAGTATGTAAGCCATATCTGGATAAGTTTGTGATAGTGTTCATAGACGACATCTTGATATACTCCAAGAGTAGTGAGGAGCACGAAGAGCATTTGAGGCTCATTTTAGGATTGTTGAGAGAGGAGAAGCTGTATGCCAAGTTCTCTAAGTGTGAATTTTGGATACCGTCTGTACAATTCGTAGGTCACGTGATAGATAGTCGAGGTGTTCATGTTGACCCAGCTAATATTGAGGCCATTAAGGAATGGGCAGCTCCTAAGAACCTATCAGAAATCCGCCAGTTTCTAGGTTTAGCAGGCTATTATAGGAGATTCATTGAGGGATTTTCCAAAATAGCTAAGTCGCTGACCAAACTGACACAGAAGGACGTTAAGTATGAATGGGGAGAAAAGGAAGAAGAAGCATTCCAACTTCTGAAGGAGAAGTTGTGTAGTACGCCCATCCTAGCTTTGCCTGAAGGAAGCGAAGACTTTGTCGTATACTGCGACGCTTCACATAATGGCTTAGGTGTTGTTTTGATGCAATGGGAGAAGGTGATTGCTTATGCATCCCGACAACTTAAGAAGCATGAGAAAAACTACACCACCCATGACCTTGAGTTAGGTGCTGTAGTGTTTGCCCTTAGGATCTGGAGACATTATCTGTATGGAACTAGGTGTGTAGTGTTTACCGACCATAAGAGCTTGAAGCATATCTTGGATCAGAAGGAACTGAATATGATACAGCGACGTTGGTTAGAATTGCTTAGTGATTATGATTGTGAGATTCGTTATCATCCTGGTAAGGCTAATGTTGTGGCTGATGTACTTAGTCGTAAGGAGAACATTCCACCATTACTCGTTTGATCCTTAGGAATGACCATTATTTCGCCTCTACCATCTCAAATCTTAGCCGCCCAGGCTGCAGCATTGACGGAAGAGAACCGTCTTTACGAGAATCTTCATGGAATGGTAGAAAGTGAAAACGGCTTCTTGAAGCATTCCGATGGAACCTTATGCTTCAAAGACAAAATCTGGATACCATTTCATGTTGGAATCCGTGAGTTGATTATGCACGAGTCGCATAAATCAAAATACTCTATTCATCCTGGAGCCGATAAGATGTATCAGGACCTTAAGAAGCTCTACTGGTGGCCTAACATGAAAGCCGACATAGCTCAGTATGTCAGTTGGTGCTTGACTTGTTCTAAGGTAAAGGCCGAACACCAGAAACCCTCAGGACTCTTAGTTCAACTCGAACTCCCAGAATGGAAATGGGAGCGAATCGACATGGACTTTATCACCAAATTACCAAGAATAGCTAGCGGCAATGATGCTATCTGGGTAATCATAGATCGTTTAACTAAGTCTGCTCACTTCTTAGCCATTAGCGAGACCGATAGTCTCGACAAGCTTGCACGACTGTACCTTAAGGACATAGTATCGTGTCATGGAGTACCGGTATCTATCATTTCCGATCGAGATAGCCGTTTTACATCCCACTTTTGGAGATCCTTACAGTCAGCGTTAGGAACAAACCTGGATATGAGCACTGCTTATCACCCTCAAACCGATAGTCAAAGCGAGAGAACCATTCAGACCTTAGAGGACATGCTTAGAGCCTGTGTTATTGATTTCGGCAAAGGCTGGGAGAGATATCTCCCTTTGGCCGAATTCTCTTACAACAATAGTTATCATTCTAGCATTAAGGCTGCTCCATTTGAAGCACTGTATGGCCGAAAATGTCGTTCTCCTGTCTGTTGGGCCGAAGTTGGCGAGAGTCAACTTACAGGTCCCGAACTTGTCCTAGAAACCACTGAGAATATAGTTCAGATTCGTAACCGGTTGCAAACCGCTAGTGATAGACAAAAGAGTTATGCTGATAGGAGACGTAAACCTTTAGAATTTCAGGTTGGAGATCGTGTTATGTTAAAGGTTTCTCCTTGGAAAGGAGTGATTCATTTTGGAAAGTGTGGAAAACTCAATCCCCGATATATTGGTCCCTTTCCAATCCTGGAAAGAATCGGACCGGTAGCATACCGCCTGGAGCTACCTTCGGAATTGAGCACTGTACACAATGTCTTTCATGTTAGTAATCTTAAGAAATGTCTTTCAGAGGAAAACATAGTTGTGCCTTTAAGAGATATCCGTATTGATGAGAAATTGAATTTCGTTGAGGAACCGATTGAGATCATGGATCGTGAGATTAAACGGCTGAAGTATAGCCGTATTCCGATTGTCAAAGTTCGTTGGAACTCCCGACATGGACTGGAGTTCACTTGGGAGCGTGAGGACATTTTCCGTAGGAAGTATCCTAGACTTTTCATGACATCAAGTAACTCGGAGTGAAACCCGGGACGGGTTTCTTCTGAGGCTGGGAGGCTGTGACAACTGGCAATTTAGGGAGTCTATTTTAGGTAACCACATTACTTTAAACTAAACCGAGTTTTGCCTTTAACACTATTTTTATCAACCGTGACTTGATTTTATATTGTCTATTGGTTTTTATGGTTTATTTCATTATTGGACGAGCTATCGTGTGAGTTTTAACTCTTTTTGGTAGGCACTATTCGATTCGGCACTAGAAAAGCCTAAAACGAGAAATAACATAACTTTTAGACCATAACTCAAAAGTTTACAAATAAATAGTCAAAACTCATGGAAAAACATAAATAACGATATTAGAAAGTCGAATGAACGTTGTGGGACACTCGGAGGACAATATATGAGCTCGGGAATGGGTAAACGGGATAGTTTACGAAAAATGACACCTTCGGCCCCTCCTCTTTCCCCTAGCCGGCGCCCCCTCCTCATCTTTTTCTTTATTTTGAGGTCCCTCCCTCCTAAATATAAATACCTGATAACATCAAATTAGCCTGATATTTTATATGTCAAATTCCCATGTTTATGGCCTCATTTGTATTAATATGGTACTTAATTAGTGCATATTCGTTCATAATTGCATTTCAGGATAAATGAGGCGTTGGAGCGGAAAAGATATGAGAAAAATGCCGAATATATGTTCTGAAGATTGATTTACAAAGGCCTATGAATTATTTGTGAAGGTTACGCCGTAACTAGCTATAATGTTACGGCGTAAATTTGGAGCTTTGAAGGATACGTCGTAACCATTTCTTATGGTTACGCCGTAATTATTTTGTGAAGGTTACGGCGTAACATGCAATTTAGTTACGCCGTAGAGATTATTTCGGAGTAGATAAGTATGAGATGACGAAGACTTACGGCGTAACCCGATGTTTAGTTACGCCGTAATTAATTACTTGGACTCAAAGTTTCGAAGGCTACGACGTAATTATAATTTAATTACGCCGTAATTAATTTAATGCGACTATTTTATATGAAGCTACAAGGAGTTACGGCGTAACTTATTAATTTAGTTACGCCGTAAATAATAAAAGCCCGGGCCCAAGTTGCATAGTACCCTAATTTTGCACTATAAATAGATGACAATATTTGTAAAATAAAATCATCTTTTGGGGAATATCAAATTGATATTGCTGTGGTGGTACTGTACGACAGAAAAGAAAAAGAAAAGGAGGCGCACAGCTTGGATCTTTTAGGGGTAAACCCTTCGGGGTTTTGCCCCGGTACTCAACTAGGGGATCGATAGCATTATCCTTTGCACGATATGTAATTATTTTCCGACTCATATTATTATTTTGGTTTCACTATTGTTGATTATAATTTTGATTATCAATATAATTGTTGGCGAATTAATTCTTATTGTGTTCTATTTAATTGATTATTAATTTATTATTAGTTAATTAATGATTTGATGTTATGTCTTTGTTTATTTATTGTTTTATATGGTAATTATATTTGTCATCCCACTAGGGTATTTTAGAGATGTGGAAATTAGGTCTTGGCCTAGTTTAGATTCTTTTATTATTAATGCTTTTGCGTTAATTAATTGTTTCTAGCGTATGCATGCATAGTTTATTAGTAGCTACCCTTGTTTCGGTAGTTTTGAATGACGGTAGAGGCCAATTGCCTAGGAGATATGACCAACTGACCCTAGGTGAGCGGACTGAGACGGGAAGGGGGTAAGATATGACCAACTGACGACCCTTTCTACTTGTGCGATTTGACCAACTGATCACCTACCGTTTGGATGAACTTAAGAATTAGGGGGTAAGTGTCTAAGTTCCTAACGGCCGGGCACTCACTATTATAAATCTAACAGGTAGCGGAACTTAATGACTTGGCTTAGGGGACCAGGAACAACAAGACTTATGAAGCCTGACTTCTCCTGTGGTGGCATCTTTGCTGATAGGTTAGGGCGAATTGACCAAATGTTGTCCTCTCGACTTTAACCCCACTTGAAACAGGAATCTAGTGACATTTAGAACCCATGTAATGCGATAGTAAACGACCGGCTCTTAATGACTGCTATTAGATTTCCGAATGATCCCGGGTGACCTGTTCATCTTGGTGAGGATTCTAAGAACTATAGGGTAGACGAATTGACCAAAAGATTCTATCGACTGTTACCACTTGTGAAAGAACTAGGTTTAAGAATTGCATCACTATCGTTTCCATTTGCTTGTTTACCAGAGAACCAGCCCAATTGATCGCGTGACACCTTAAATATTATCAATCATTACATTAAAACTTATCTATTTGACTAATTTAATTAAGGGAAAATGACAAAAATAGACCGCGCGCCCTGATGCATATCACTTTCTGGACCACTTTTATTAATAATTTGAAAATGGACCAAGGGCAACCGCTGTTATTGGGCAACTCATTGAAATTGTGACACGTGTCCCGTATGTGTAAGGTATTGTTTTTTGGCTAACGAAAAAGCGGTGGGCAACCGTATTTTTTAAAAATGATTTTTTGGTCATTTTACATTACATAGAACGTACACAATTGAATAGTGAAAGTACATTACATATGTATTCAAAATCAATTTCCCACTCGCACAAAAACATTCATAGTTACCGGTTTTCTCTGTTTTTGCTTGTCGCATAAAAACATTGTAACTAAGTTGTTTTAAAAAATGAGACCGTCTTCTTCGTCAGTCCCTCTTTTCCTTGTATCGTCAGTTATGTCACCAGCTATAAACGTACACTGTAGAGTGCAACCCACATTGGATTGATCAAGTTTGTTTAAAAAATGTGGCCAAATATGGTACGTAAATATTTTCCTCGTTGTTTATTGTACATTATTTATTGCCAATTGGTTATATGCTTCAACAAATCGCTGTTGTTATTCGATTAATACCTTTGATTTCTCCTCTTTTACGTCTGTCTGATTCGTAATTATGTAGGGTATAATATGGTAGATGTCGTCTGTTAGGTATGTAACATAACCTGGTTCATTAATAATTTTAGTGGCACTCTCTAGACTAATAAGTAGTCGTTTATATGCATTGTATACGCAATTGTTTACGACGTTGGTATAGATTCCATCCATGGTCTGATTTAAATTGTATTTTTTGTTGACCTTTTTTAGGACTATGAAGCGAAGTTAATCATTACCAGTAAACTGAACTACTTTTGGTTGATAAAGCAAAAGTTAGACGCAAGACGCCGCATCTTGTTTAGGAATACCTGCTTTGGAAGATGGATTGATCTGTTGTTTTTTTAACATGAAACGCACATCATAGATTATATGCTAAGGAAACAGCATAAAGTCGACCATTCTCACTATGACATGCCCTTCGTTTATTACATTGAAGGGCATGCTTTACATTTTGGTCGTCGTGAGTTTTGTCTAATGACCGGTCTGCGGTTTGGATCTGTAAGCTTTGGGTTGTATACATCTGGTTCTCTAAATTTTCGTAACAGGGTATTTCCTGACAAGCAAGGGTATATTCTAACCAACTTAGATGTTATTGGTGTTATCGAGGATGAAGAGCGGTTTGGACAGATATCTGATGAAGATGTTGTACGTCTTTGTCTTTTGTTAGCCTTTGAGGTGATCTTTATGGGTCGTTTGTTAACATGCGAGGTGGATGATACACTAATGAGGTTAGTTGATAATCTAGATGATTGGAATGCTTTTCCATGGGGTGAGCATATTTGGACTCATTTATACGACCAAGTTCATAATGTATTTGATAAGCATGTGGATGACCACCTTTTAAGATTGAAGAAAGATCCAAAGCATTGTCCAACATACACACTGTCTGGATTTGTGTTTGGGTTTCAGGTATCCATTTTCCAACTAAACATTTTTACTGATTTGTATATAAGTTTATGTTTTATTTTCATTTTTTATTTATTTATTCTCATAGGTGTGGATCCTTGAATCGTTTGAAAAATCTCATGCTTGGTGGATTAAACATCCAAATGTGATACCAAGAGCACTTGACTGGTCTAGGAAGTCCATCTTTAAAAGAAATGATCGTTCGAACCTTTTTTCAAACGTAAGCCAGTTAAACTTTGTTGTTATTTATTTATTGTTTATAGGTAAAAAAAAGTAAACATACACACAAAATTAGATGTTCCATTTCCACCTATCTAAGCACACAATATCTTATCAGACCCAGATTCTTCATCAAATGTTTTTTATCTGTCTGCCTTTCTTTTCATTCTACCTTGAGGCTTGCCTTTGATGGCCAAATGAATTTCATAATCAGCACTGGATGAACAATTGGATTAGTTGATTTTGTACACTGCAAATTAAGGCTATATGCTCCTCTCTAATTTTAAACCTCAATGTTGGCTCTGCAATCCCTTTACCCTTTCCAATATCAGGTTCCGTAACTACACCTTTCTGCACAGTTTCACCAATCTGTAGACTCTTAGCAATAGGTTTGGGTGCATGGATAGGGTCAGATTGCTTTATGTTGACCAATTGCATGGCAACCTCATTCTCAAGCTTATTTTGGTTTTGGTGCTGGTGTTATTGTGGTGCTTATAATTGTAGCAGATGTTGCCTCTGGGCTTGAAACATCTGAACTGGCAGTGGCTATAATAATACCAGGAGTTGTTGCAGCAGTGGTTACTTCAATACTATCAGCGGATGCAGCAACACTAGCACTGATTGCCTGCATAACTTCCTTATCCTTTTCTTCAACTGTAGCCTTTAAAGAATCATCCAGTACTGCTTCTTTACCTTCCATGCGTTGCCTGAATTTGTACTCTCACTCCTCCTCTGTTTGGATGCATCATCTAAACTTTTAATCATATTGCAGGTTGCCTTCTTTCCCAGTTTCTTCACTTTCCTGAATGCATGGAACCTTTGCCTTCTTAGTCTCTCCAAAACACTTACCCTGTGCTTTGAACCTCCTGATTATTTCAGCGCGAGTTGTTGTCGAATTTTTAAGACCAGTGATCTTTGAGTCCATACTTGTGAATATATCCGTCAATATGAGATTGAGTTTCATATAGTTTTCGTCGAATTTTGATTTCAGCAGTGATTTGGGGAATAAATATGTTATCACCAAAAAGTTACAAAACAGCTCTTATAGTTTCCACAATCATCAGAAACTAACTAGCAGTGATTTGCCAGAACTAGCAGTGTTTTCAAGCTAGCTAGCAGTGGAAATATTATTTGCAGTGGAAATATTATTTATGACTTTAATTACGAATCCCTTATAAAATGTTGTCGTATATATCTCAAAGTAATTAACTAAACCATATATATATATATATATATATATATATATATATATATATATATATATATATATATATATATATATTTAACCATTACTGAACTTTAGGATTCAACTACAATTACTGATCTGAGACCTACTATACATGAGTTCCAATGTGCATGGTGGATAGATAGCCAAGATTTTTTCAATGACTACGTCCCCAGACCGCCGGTCAGGACCCAGCACAACCTTGTTGATACCTACTTTTAGAGGCTAGAAAAGTCACGACAACGTGCGAAAACTGGTTTGAAAGTAAATTCAAAACAATGCAAGAGTGGAAGTAGTTCCAGAACAAAAAGCCTTAAGGATCATGTAATTTCCGGTCTGAATCGCCAAGTTTTTAAACTTGAGTGTATTATTCAGGTTCTCTTTATATTCATTATAATATAAGAACAGTAGATTCACTTTTTTTTAACATCACCTGCCGAAATTTCCTAACACTTAGACCTTCACAGGTTCTTGCACATGACAGAACTGGTGGTCTTCGGGTATTCCTTTCAACTATTCTATAGTTATTTCTCGCTGCATTGTTTATTTTTAGAAATTTCATGCATATTTTTTTATAGGACAAACTTGATTTTGAGTCACATTTTCCAAACACAAGGACTGCCTTTTCCGATTCACTTAACAACATTTATCTCAAACTAATCGACTTGCCGGAATCTGACGTGGACGTTGCTCAGGTTAATATTTCTTCTTTTGCATTTAGTTGTATGGCCGTTATATACAAATGTCATCAGCGCTAGTCTGTTCCAGGAGTATCTCCTTTTAGAGGAATTGAGATTCGCGTTGGCAGAGGAAGAAAGGTTACAGTTGGAAGAAGAGAAGCTGAATGCTGAGGCCAACATCTTAAGGCTGGAAGAGGCTAATAGGTTGCGGTTGGAAGAAGCTGAGATGTTGAAGTTGGAGGAGGAGAAGAAGAAAAAACGACGCGCGTTTATGAATTCGGCACATTTTCAAAAGGCTTTAAGTCGGTTACCACCCGACAAGAGGATTCTCATGGAACCTATTTCGCCACAAAACAATCAGGAGGTTAAACGGCGTAAAATAAAAAAACACGATCCTAACATGAACGACCCAACTATTGCTGAGGAGCTTAACAGAGTGAAACCTTGGGTAGAGGTATTGTGATAGTTTTTACGAACTTGTCAATATACTTGCTTATCAATAATGCTCTGTCAAACTAATACATTGAACCTGTTTTCTAGGATCTAAGTAGATGGTTTCATTCTGTCGAAACTCTTTTCCTGTCTGATGAGATTGAAGAATTCCTCTGTGATCCTGATAGACACCGGTGTAAATTTCCATGGTCAGATGATTATACTGTAGATCGCAATTTCTGGCTTCGCTTAGTTTGCTTAGACCCTGCTAGAAAAGGTTGGCTAACTGAGGAGGTTAGTTTATATAGGCTTTCTTATTCAGATTTTCTTTTTTTACCCTGTATTTGATTTTCACCATTTCTTAAATTGGTATTTTATTTGCTGCAAATGCGTAGCATATAGACCTATGGGTTGACTACATGTGGCACGTACGACCTCAGAATGCTAACTGGGCGATGGTTAGTAGTTACTTTGTTTAGATTCTTCTTCAAAATGGCATGCCCGTGTTTTATGCAGACGGGACGAGGTATCCCATGCCCTGGAATGATGTTGAACAGGTAATACATTTACTTTTCATTTCCTCCTATTTTTATCATTTACAGTCACTCAATAATCAGGTAGTTCATGATACCAACTTTAAACACTACATGTTTTAAAGTATGAACAAACTTGATATTTGTCGCTCATCTTTTAAAGTATGAATAATCAGGTAGTTCATGAACAAACTTGATAACAAATCATAAAGTTTCCTTTACGTATTAACAAACTTGATACTCACAAACTTTATCCACAGCTTTTGATCTATCATCAGTTCTTCCATTGACACTAGCAGTGGTTTCTTTGATGCATACTTTGCATAATTCGTCCAAAAGAACCAAAAAACCAAACAATCCTCCCCTAAATTTGACATTTACAATCCAAATCATCAAGTTTCTTCTTAGGCACAAAATACCTTCTTTTTGGACGGTGCTTCCAACGTGCTACAATCTGTATGCTCCATCTCAGAATCTGAATACCTTCTTTTTTGTATGCCAGTGATCTTAGACTCCATTGTAGTACATTTATCCGTCAATTCCTTTATAAGTTTCATTGTATCCTCATGATAAACTAACTAGCAGTGTTATCGTAACACTAGCAGTATCTCCATGCAAGCTAGCAGTTGGAACAGTTTTGCACTCCAATCTTCCAACCAACTTATTATAATTTTTTTTACACAATGTTACTATTATTATTTTTTTGTTATTTATTTATTTATTTATTTAATGTTTCAATTCATTTTTTTGTCCGTTTTAATTTGTATTTTTTTTTAATTTTGTATTTTATTTTTTTATTAATTTTTTTTACACTAAAAGGTCCAAAAAAAACCTATTGCTCATAAACATAGTAGTTATAACTTATAAGTGTAACCCAACAAAAAAAACATGATATCCACTAGCAGGACTTAACAAAAACAACAAGCAGTTGATTCATACACACTAGCCGTAGTAAGATTTCCATTAGCAGTACTACCTTTGTTACAAAGTTTTTAAAAAAACATCTTGAGACTTGAGACCAAGTATGCATTAAAACATGATATCCACTAGCAGGACTTAACGAAAACAACAAGCAGTTGATTCATACACAATAGCCGTGGTAAGATTTCCAATAGCAGTACTACCTTTGTTACAAAGTTTTTAAAAAAACATCTTGAGACTTGAGACCAAGTATGCATTAAATTTACAGTCCAAAACTTGTTGATTTAAAGCCTTGAATGACTAGTCGAGGCTTCAACGTAGTTCTAGAACGTGCAGCAGCTTCAGACTCACCTTCAGTGGTGGAATTTGCCATAATTGTTTGCGTCTTACACTGCCATGAGATAAGTCTGCTTTCCAAAAACTAAGCCCCTCCATTTGTAATCGTTCGATACCAACAGTATATTGATTACCCTAGCAGCAGTTATGGTAACACAACCCGTAGTTAACAGTTGGAGCAACATATGAGTAAGTACATAAGCAGATGAATTTCCCAAAAGCAGTAGTTTCTATACAACCCAAGACCGTGCATGAAAACGTTATCCATTGTCTAAAACGTCCATTAGTAAGTAACATATTGCTTACCAGCCGTAAGCCATGTCAACAGCACATAGAAACACGACAATTGTATTCTTGTATTTACCTTTGACCAGATAAATAAAAACTCACTTTTATTAATTTCAGACGTTGACCAACTATATCCTAATACACAGCCAACTGTCTTTTAGGTTTTTATTCCTCTCAACGAGACTGTTAAACACTGGTGTCTTGCCCAATTTAACATACCTACAGGAGTGGTAACATTCTATGATAGCGGCAACACGCGTGACTATGAGTCACGTGAATGGTATGTCCGTGTTAGGGAGTTCTTACAGGTATCTTCTTATTATAACCCACTCATATTATTACTTGTTTGTTATACTTTGTGACCATACACCATGCTTCTTATAACCAACATATATAATAAGATTACGGACAACACATACATAAATAAACTTATACTGTAATTTGTTATATTTTGTGACCAGACGTGAATAAACTATGCTTGTGAGTAGTTGCCCATTATTTGTGTGTAGTTGCCCAAGAACAAATTTATTGCTGGCCAAAGTTTCTTGGGTGTACTGTTGTAGCAGTTTGACTTTGAGTTTGGTGCACACTAGTTCCCTTCAAGTACATGCAACTATGTACCACCATCATTTCCTTACATCTATTCACCATTAATAAACCGTCATTCTTATTTGAAATCCCATTTTTTATTTACCACAACCAACAACATAGTTTCTCATAAACATTAGTTATACTTAGGGGGCGTTTATTTTTTGCTTAACGGGTCCTTAGCTAAAAGTGTGGTCCCACCAAATTAAAGCTTTATGTTTCATTTTCCCTTAAATGGTCTGGTTAGAGAGATGGAGAAATATTCACTCCTTCCCAATCAGATCAAGCAAGAGAAAGGGGGCCCCACTCAATTTAATTCAAAACAAAAAAGAAACAAAGCCGTCTATACTCTATAGTAGTAACATCAAACGACTACCACAACCAACAACAGATTATCATCTAAAATATTTGTAGATTAACTAGAACCAACCAAAAATAAAGTACATAAATCTGCTTGCTTCCGTATTTTAACAATTTATTTTCCTGATTTTAATTTACATTGTGTCCCGCACATATAATACAAAATAGGAAATATATACTTAGGTAGCAAGCTTGATTACTTTAAATTTACAACTGCACATAAGGTTCATGATTTAATAGGGGCACATACGATTTAGTTGCCCATCGTATGTATGTGGTTGCCCAAAAACAATTAACTTGTTGGACACAACTTTCTTTGTGCCTTTTTTGTGCAATAGTTAAAGTTGAAAAACTAATGGAATAGTTTCCTTCAAGTACATGCCACTAGCTACCACCATCATTTCATTACGTCCTTTCCTCATTAATAAAGTTTGTCCTACTTATGTGCATCCCCGATTTGGGTTTTTTACAAAATATCCATTCAATATTGAAATAGCACAGGCAAGTGCACACTTAGTCAGACTTTATGATATAAAAGTCTTAGTTATACTATGGTAGTGTATTATTATTACATAAAATATAAACGATATGTACATATAATAACAGCATATGTGTGTTAGTTCATGTAACCAAAAAGTAATCAATATAAACCTGTTTAATGGCGTCTATTTACAAAACATAGTAAATTAATAATTTTTCTAACCCAAGGGACGTAAAATTTTGTTGCATTCGTAACTAAACAAAATTCAAACTGGTTTAGTTGCCCCCAAACTGAAACTAGTTGCCCAAAATGATTATCTTGTGGCCAGGAAGCGGTTGAGTACAAGAGAAGCTTCATTAATTAAACTTGGCCTAATGTGCAACAGTAATTACTTGACATGACTCAACTATTCACCACTTGACTATCCACATTAATTCAGATAGACTTCAATTCAAAATAAACTCCATGTCACCCCACCCCCGCTCTTTCCCCCCACCCCCACCCCATTTGGGTTATATAAACGGACATCATATATCCCAATATCATACAACTTTTGTCAGGGGACACACACTAGCACAATTTACTACAAAAGAAATGGATAACGTACTTAAAGACATGGTTAACAACGTGTTTGTGCATGACAATGAACGTGACTTCAAGTTCTTAAGTGACATGCATGCAAAGGTGATCGACCTAACTCGTCGTTGCACTCTAAGGGCCGAGCAAATCAAGCAGTTGGAGTGCGTGGTTGGGTCCAGGCTTGCCAGTGCTGTTTTGGAAATCCCGCGTGCAATTTAGGACGAGGAGCTTGAGAAAAACAGGACGCTGATGAGGCTAATGAGTGAGACTCAGCTCCAAGTTCTCAAAAAAATCTCCTTTCTGGCAAAGATGCACAAAAATTATTAATCCTCTACTCCTAACTTGTTATGTGGTCTCTCTGACCTTCTGTGATTGTCATATTATGTGTTTTGTTATCTTCATGAATGTCGTTGCTACGTTGATGTATTTTGTTATCCTTTAATGTATTGAAATGAAATCTATTATGAATAAAAATATTTCGAAGCACATGTCAAATGTTCGAACGTTGTTTATGAATCACCAATAAAAAACATGTAATACTTTTGAACACATATATAATTTACAACATGAAACTAGATATCATATTTAATCCGGCTTGAACAAACACCTATATTTCATCAATAATTTGATGACAAACGTGGTTATTTCGATTATATAATAGTTACATTTTTCTGACAAGCCTCTAACAAGATCACCCGTCTATTTATTTTAACAGTTTATGTTATTCTACAAGTCAAACTACCAGTTGTTCTAGAGCAAGCAAACGTTTTTGATAAGACTGGAATACATCCGAATGACTATAAGATTTCATTTAGGTTAGCCGAAAACGTTCCTAAGCAAGGTGGGATTTTTGGTGATTGTGGTGTGTGGGTTTGTATATTTTTATATCGATTGGCACATGGTCTATCGTTGCACGTTGATGATTCCGCTGACGTCGCGCTAGCATATCGCGAGAAGATGATTCAGTTTTTTTATAAACATAGATTTTATCGTTTGTACTAACAGTTTTAAACTTATCTCCAACAGCACTTTCATTGTTTTATCATGCACCATCTATTGATATATTCGTTAACACATAAGCCATTAATGACCAAACAATGGATTCATAACAACTATTTACTACACTAAACACACTTATAACTTGCATACATAAACCAATAATCATACTGTACCTTGCATGCAGCAACCTTGGGTACGTGTAACATTCATTCAAAAAACAATGGGAGACAAGACGTAAAAGTATGTACACATTTACATCTAAATTTGTTGTACAATGCATATACTCTTTTTTTTTAAACTACACAACTCCAGTTCATTTATTCTTCATTTGGACGTCCATTTAATCATGACATTTGGCCGTCCATTGCAAGAAAGATTAAAAAAGTGTGACATATAGGTTTTTCAATTCATTTATTCCCATATCATTGCACAACCACACTCTACATGAAAACTTATAGCGAAAATTAACCAAAACATTTCCCTATTACTATTTCCATATTAAAATAATCGGTATGCCTGCCATTACCTTTCGTGATTGTCAATTGCCCTTACTACGTTTTTGTGCATACTTGCTAATCTTATTTGTATACATTTATTTACCTTTATTACAGAAATGCTACACGCTACGTAGCTGCGAATCTTGTAGTTGAGATTCACTACGATGGTGAGTTCATTCGGTTGCCCAAATTAACTTACGCGTATGGGCGCACCCTTGTGCAAACGTTCAGTAAGTCCACAAGGATGAACTTCAATCAAATGCTTGACTTTTTGGTAAACAAGTTAGAGTGTGAGATACGGGCTTTGTATTTATGTAGGCCAGTATTTGCTCTTTCAACCGGTTTGACAGTTGTTGAATGCGATAATGACATTAAAAGGATGTTTCAACTTGCTGAGGAATGTGGGTTGATCGCCTTGTACATTGCACATGCACCTGATAACTTATCATGTTTCTATTATGATAACCTAATTGTGGATCTTCTTGATGAGCCAACGCGTGACAGGATAACAATACATGATAAACTTTTGGAGCTTGCTACTTCTAATTTTGCCTCTGATATTGCTGCATGGGAGGAGGAACAAAGGTGGTCACCTCCCCTAAGAAGCCCTCCGTTCCAAACTAGAAGTCAAAGAATTGAATGTCAAGGAAAGAATCTATTCATGGATTTTTTGGGTACCGAAATTGTTGATGCTGACATTGGGTCCAGTAACGATGAATGGTACTATGGGGTATTTCTTGGGTCTGTATCTATGGATGTTGGGCCTTCTTCTTCTTCCGTTAAGGATAGTTCTGGTCATAAGGCCTCTAGAAAACCTTATGCAAGGAGGCATTGCTTTCAAACACCAAGATCGGGCTTACGGAAGTTCAAGATGTCGAGGCATTTAAAGGCTCTAACAAGAGACCGCCGTCGAGGAGGTGCGGGATTAAAAGCAACCTGGTTTTTAAGGAACGGAAGGTTGGAGTGTCGGTATTTTTATGCAGCATGCTCATGCTGCCGATAACGTTTAGAAACTATGGTGTGTACATAACTTAAAACTCAAAATAGTTTGTCTAGTTTAGCCTTTTTTGTAAGGAGACGTTATGTAATTGTTAAACATTTTTTTGTTTGTGCTTCTTATGATTACCAAAAAAAATGTTCAACAATTACATAAAATTAACATGCGATGTTTTTGTGTAACCATCTGCTTTGGGGTTATCGTAGTATGCACCTGTTTTTTGATCTACGTTCGGTGTCCGTTTACATAATACTGTGTATGAATGCTTTATAGTATGATGTATATCATGGCAACCTTGATGGGGCATCTCTGTTTTAGGAAGCAACCCTATAAGGCAACTTCATTTTTTTTCTTCTTTTTTTAGATAACTAAACAAAGTAGAAACTTATCATATAGGGCAACTTCATTTTATTGGGGGACTGTAGATAATTTTTATTTTTTTTCCTTTCAATAGTGAGCATTTTTTTGGTGGGTGTACACGTGTCCAACTATGTTTTGGGCACGTGCATGGTAACTAATTTATCCAGCCCTGTTAGTATTTACCCACTCTCACCTCAATAAATAAATAAATAAATAAATAAATAAACACTTAAAAAATTGTATTTGACAGTTTTGCAGCTTGATTATACAGTTTGCATTTTGTGTATCTAGTGTTTGGATTCATTTTTTGCTAACTAAATACGTCCTTGCATTGGCATAACATAACAAATACATAATACAATTTAGTCTACATATATTACGAAATACAACATATAACGAGAATAGGTTGTGGCTCACTTGTTCAATGACGAGCATGTCATAACCTAGGTGTATCGATTGCAGCTTGTTCAATTGGTCGGTCATTTTTAGGTGGTTCACTTGTTATTCGACTTGCAAGTGGTTGGGTTTCTTCATCACTAAGGTCATAGAACGATGAATTTCATCAGCTGTTGATGTAGTCTCACTTCTACCTCTGATACTCACTGAACCACCGCCTATACAAGATGCTGGAACATGTAGCCCCATCACACCATCACACCTTCACCTCTACGAACTATAGCTGTTTTTCCCCTGCTAACATGTACATCAGCAAGTGTACATGCATCAACCCCACAAAGAGTATTGTTGTCGCTTGCGTAAAAATTCATTGGACAACAGTACCACATGATTTCTCTATTCGGTGCACGCCTTGCATCTAAGGTAAATCATACTTGTTTTCTCTTTCCATCCTGCACCCAATGCATACCATTTACTCAACCGGTTTCGATAAAATAACGAAAAGAATAGCATTCACGGTTTATATAAGAACGTCTACTAGCATAACCATCTGTATTTTTCCTCTTCATTTATTACACTTGAATGCTGTGCCATACTAGTTAGTTGGAGAATTTAATTGAAGAGTAACACACACTGTTTCTAAAATATTCAATTACCTTGTGACTAGTCAAATTAAAGGTCAGTCAAGATTGTTATAGCAGGAGTAACCTTATAAAAATTGTAGTAACACCATGTTTATATTACACTGTTTCTAAAATATTGAATTACCTTGTGACTAGTCAAATTAAAGGTCAGTCAAGATTGTTATAGCAGGAGTAACCTTAGAAAAATTGTAGTAACACCATGTTTATATTATTTGGTCTTCAGCACTAGCAGTAGTAACATGTAATAACATTTTTAAGTCTTAATTCCGAAACCTTAGATAAATTGTCTTCAGCACTAGCATTTCTAACTGTAAGTAGCAGTTTTTAGTTGTTACTGTGACAGCCGTAAGATACATGAGGGACCTAGAATGATAAACACTTAAACCTTTTATACCCCACACATCAGTTTATGGTCCCAAGTCCCAACAATCAACATCCCCACATTCCTTGTTATACACTAGGTCACTTTCAGCGAAGAATCCAAATAAAAATATATCGTTGTCCTTTTCGTCTATTTTTAGAAACAAATCCAGGTTTGTTGTACTATCCTGTATGTACTTTTGTTACCGTATTCGTTCATACATTTATACATGAATATAAATAACTGTGCACTTTTATTTTTTATATTCTATTAGTAAATTTTTTATTTAATTCAAAGTTATTTAAATTGTTATTAGGGTTTATGTTTTATAGGTATGCTCATTATACCCCTTTAACTCTAGTGCTTCATTCTTTATGGTTTATGTTTTATATGCCATGTCGGAAACCAACAACATGATGTTTATTTGGCACCGCTTACTTGATACACTTTGTTTGTTTGAAACGTTACATTCCCATATGCATATTTTAATAATGAGATTTACTTGCATTAACCAGGTAAACAGGTCCACAATGACGGCCGCTCAAACAGATTTATTCTTAAAACAATGGAGGCGGTATTCTTTCAGAATAAATCATGAGATGCAGGCACAATTAAAGGTGACCATAATATAATTATTTTACAGAAACCATGGCTTTTATTTATTCAAATATTTTACATCCATTAGCCAAAGCCTAGACCCACATTTCACAACAACAGTCAAGCTAAAATTCAACACAAGATACATGACTAGAAATAGAAATACCAACATAAACAAGACATCGTCAACGCCAAGACAACAATTAACCGAATCAGTACACCATGCCTTTCAGCTTCTCTATGAATGACAGAAGCTCCTGGCCTCGCTTCTGCTTCTTCATTACATTGACCAATATCGCTGCGGCTTCTGTCAGATCTTCGGTTTGCAGCTTGGTTATTTCTGAAATACTTTCCACACAAGATTCAAATGGGTATAAAAGCTTCAACTCTCCAATAACATGATCCCTTTCAGCCACACGTGCCCTGATTTCTTGAGCCTTCTTCATCAACTCTGCTTCATCCACCATGACAACACTCACATCCCTTCGAAAACGAACTATCATCATATCTCTAACAAAACTAGATCCTGCAACACCAGCAAGTTCTTCACAGAATGGCCTACGTGTATTCATCCTTTTTTAAGGTTTGTTTTGTATGTTTCCCCCTTTGATTGCTATGCGTGTGTTTTATACAGAAGGTTTAGTTTAAGTTATAATATAATTAGTGTTGTGTCAGTGTACAAAACTGATGCGTCCGTTGAGTTGACAGCCACACTAGTATTTAGTCTACCACAAGAAGTAGCATTAAATGACCAACCTTTCACATACACGCTTTTTCATTTTCCCCCTTTTTTAGTATTACATATACCGCATATTAAGATTAAAAACGAAACCACGTCAAACAGATTGCGTGTATATATATGAAACCAGGAGGACAAGAAATAAATATAAGAAATTACAAAAAATAAATGACAAATAATTATAAAATAAAATAAGATAAAACTGGAAATGTAAGAAGTGCCGGATTTACCTTCAATTTTTATGGACACTTATTCATATGCTATGCTTACTTACTTGCAATATGTAACTCTTTTTTTTTCACATTAAAATAATAATTCGCTACATCCCAAGTTGGCTAAAAGTACTACTACGTAAACTAGTTGCCATGAGTACACTATTTAGTTGCCCAAAGTAGCATTTGCTAGCTATGCACTAGCAAAGTCGTCATAAAAAATATTTGAAAAAAATAGAAATATGTAAATTAAATAAATCCAGTGAAACCCTAGCCCCTTGTTGCATACATCACCACTTGGCTAAAAGTACTACTACGTAAACTAGTTGCCATGAGTACACTATTTAGTTGCCCAAAGTACCATTTGCTATGTATGCACTAGCAAACTAGTCATAAAAATAGTTAAAAAAAATAGAAAGATGTAAATTAAATCCAGTCAAACCCCAGCCCCTTGTTGCATCATCACCACTTGACTAAAAGTACTACTATTTAAACTAGTTGCCATGAGTACACTATTTAGTTGCCCAAAGTATAGTTGCCATGAGTACACAATTTAGTTGCCCAAAGTATAGTTGCCATGAGTACACAACTTAGGTGCCCAAAGTACCATTTCCTAGCTATGCAATAGCAAACTCGTCATAAAAAATATTTGAAAAAAAATAGGAAGATAGTATAAAAAATAAAAAGATATTGTGGGTTAGTACCTATTTGGTGTGATCCACTTGTCCATTGGAAACAGACAATTGTCATAACTAGTTTGTCAGAAATTTCGTGTCTATATATGACGCTATGTAACAAAAACAGTTATTGGTATCTCTATTAGTGAAAGTATTAGAAAAGCAAACATAACGATGTACGATGTCTACTGGCATGGTTTTATGTGATGAATTACCAATGTTTGGTGGCTCAAAGTTGTTAAAAGATATTACGATCGCGTACTACAGAGGTGAAGTGGAAGTTGCTTTACGTGATGAAGCAGATCATAGGAGGAATGCTGTTGAAATTAGGGGCCGTGTCAACCGTAGACAACAAATGATAGCGGAAGTGGAGCTTTTATGCAGTTCGGATTGTTGGTTGCCAACTATTAATCACCTGTTAAGGATGCAAAATGAGGATCTGGCTGAGAGTTCCAAACTTCTGTATTCTTGGTTTAGAAAACATGACCGTGTTAAAGAGCTGAATGGTTTAATTGAAAAGTTGGAATCAATGGAGGTTTGATGTGCTTTGTATTAAGTACATGGAAGCTGCTGCCTTTTGTTTATTAGGGGATCGTTGTTACATTTTGGAGTCACTTATCTCATCTCTGTATAGTCTGTTTATGTCATGTTAACCTATGGATGTGATCCCTTTTATGTTACTACTTACTAGTATATACTGTATTTGTTTGCGTAGTTATTCAAACTGTCTTCGAGATAGTAAGTCACTTTACAAATTAAAAAAATTTACTAATAAAGTACTAATATGAAGATGAAATTTTATTTAGTTAAAAAAAAGTCATAGTGTGGGTGGTTAACTTGTTTGGGGAATGCAAGCCAATGAGATGATTAATAATGGTAGTAAGAATTTTTGTGTGTCGATAATAGAATATGATGACGTGTTGAGTTACATGCTTATTTATGTGTTAGAATAATAACCCTTATTATATCATTAAAAAAAATTAAATAAATACAAAAAAATAATAATAATAAAAAAAGGACATAATGAAAAACAGCACAGTTGGGGATATATGCGCCAAAAAATTAGTAACAACTGCTACAAGTGTTAAAAAAGTAAGTTTTTACTACAAATTAATTTGGAACAAATTGTAAACTCTGTTCATACGTAAATCCCCAACCACTGCTAACGTCAATCTAACCACTGCTAACGTCGTTGTACCCATTCCTGGTGTCGCAAAAACCACCGCTACTTTCCTCGCAAAAAGCAAATTTATTTGTGTTAACGTAATCATTTATATTCAAATACCAAAAAGGAGATAAAATCTGCATGTAAAGATGCACGTTCCTTCCCAAGTAATTTTATGTCAAATATAGCAGCAATAGTGTAGGAGCCTAGGCACGTGCCTACCCACAAAACAGTTAATGAAAATAATTATAACGCGTGCACGAACAGTAAAATCCTCGCTATAAATACGCGAGGTAAATCAAGGGGAAAGTCCAGAAAAAGCAAAAAAGGAACAATTCCTTTAGCCTACAAAAGTATTTCCACCTGCATATCAGGCAACCGGAATATTTTAAAAAACCGAAGAGAAGTTGAAGATGTTATTCAGAAAAAGATACCGATGGTACACAGTGAAAAAAGAATACATACGGACGTCAACAACAACTCGTTGCCCACGCACGGCCGTTTCCAAAAAACCCATACATAGCCTAAACCTTTACCCCAAAAAAAAAAAGCGCAAAGCTGATGCTGCGACAACTGAAACATGTTCTAAAATGACTACTAAAAACAGTTAGTCGTTCTAAAATGACGACTAAAAACCCATCTCCGCGAACATCCACAGCACACCTTCACCCTAAACCCATGTCCTTTCACGTGGTGGTAGTCTGCCAGGACCATATGCATACCAAAGGTGGGAGTCTAAACCTATTAGACTCTCATTAGCAATATGGGATATTGAAAGTGCAGGCATTTCCTTCTTAACCTCGCCGTTCGAGAGCGGAAGAAGGAAATAAATCATGGGAATTGGGTCATGGGAGTGATAAAATGTGTTCGGGAGATGGGTCCCGTAGGGAAGGGCGACAAAAGGAAGTTTGGGGCAACGAAGTACGTAAACCAGACTGTTCCAACAAGAAAATTCCCTAAGAAAGTCAAACAACTGAGGATGAAAGCGATGCCTTCTTCCTCTGTTGGTGCAGCCCGGCCCCCATTCAAGTGTGCGTCTACGAATTCAGGGATATCTGGTTGGATAGACCGGGTCTAAGGAAAAAATGACCAGCTTGCGGGAGCCGGGATAAAATAAAACCTGCGCGGGTTGGGAAGCTACATTACCAAAAGCCGTTCCTGTACCGTGCAGATGGGCGTATTTAGACGGGAAACCCCCTGAAAGGCCCATTGAAGTTGAAAGGCCTATCTAATTCCTCGGGGAATCCCATGGGTTGATCAATACGCCGGGGCCACGAGGAAGCAAGCCGCCGGAACTCCTTCAAGGAAAGGATAAAGGCAAAAGACCCGCACCGGGAAATCCAGCAGAAAAGAAGAGTGTAAGCAATACACAAACCAGTGGCAGTAAAAGTCGCGTACCACTGCTAATGTACTTGTCACTGCTACTATGATTGTGAGGGATGAATATGTAATATTCTAGAATGTCTTCGGTAGGATGTTTTGTATTAGATAAGAGAGGTGATACTCACACCTCACTTTTTGATTCATGCACCACTAGTTGTGCATTACAGTATTGTATAGTACAATACTGTAATGCACAACTAGTGGTGCATGAATCAAAAAGTGTGGTGTGAGTATCAATTCCCGATAGATAAGTATTGTAAGTATATTTATCTTGTACAGTAGTTAGTATATTTTGTAAAGGACTCCTTATCCTATTAAAGGAGGTCCTAGGTTTGAGTTCTATATAAGTTTTGGTGATATCTAGAGTCGATACACTTCAAGGTTGTAAACGCCAATACTATTAACAACATATCGAGGTGTTTAGTGAGAATATTTGTTCGTTAATTATTATTCTTCTTAAGGAGTACTTGGTTGTGTTCGTTTAGTCACCTTCTATAGTAGATCCTTCGCTAAACTGGGATTTAAAACAGATTTTTATGTTAATGGACGAAACAATTTTAAAGACCATTAATCAATCTACAAACATGAACATCTTCACTTGGATTATTTTTTGAAGAACATCTTCACAACGGAATCAGGTTATCGGATGTGTACAGTGACATTCGTTTGAGTGGATTATTTTGAGATTTATACGACGTTTGTAAACATAAAACAAATGCTACACTGCTTTTATGCTCGATTACTTAAATTAACTTACAACTGCTAGTTGTTTTTTACTACTGCTTTTGTTGGGCTGAACAGTCGTTTACCACTGCTTGTAATAAACTTACAACTGCTAGTTAATTTGTACTAGTGTTGAATGTTAAACCTCTATTTTTGGAAGTGTGTATTGTCTCAAGTTGGTAGTTATTAGTAGGTTGTAGAATACGAAATTTACTTCTAGAAGGAGTCGTGGGTTTATAAAAGTATTCCGTATGGAAAACAAGTTGCCCTAACAACAAAATTAGGTTTGCCAAAATTATTTTGGGTAACAACTGCTTGTTGGCCAGATTTAAAAAAAATGGATAATGGGATAACAGAAGAGATGAAATAGTAAATACGTTGACATACAACGTTTGATACAGACAACCAACTACATATTACGATTACTACATGGTTGTAACTTTAATTGTTACATATTATATAACCACTTGATTGATAACATTCATAGACTACGAAAAATATTAGCAGTCCAATGCTTCCTTCCCACAGAGATAGCGTACTAAAACCAAAAACCTTCATTCCCATTTAGCCTGATCCGTAACTTCAGCCATACTAACCTGTTGAAAATGGCATTGAAATATCATTAACCAAATCAAGTGATAATGTTTAAAAGGAACAATAATATAATGGTAAGTTATAAATAAAGCATACTATAGGCAGCACAGTCTGTATGATTTAACAAAAGAAGAGATTCTTTGTATGGGGCGATGTAGAAAGATCCCGTATCTCCTAAAATTCCCATGCTGACAAATAATTCAAGTTCTTTGTTGTACACGAATACCGAGTGACCCAAATGGTTGCCAGTGTACGCTTCCACTATTGGATCCTGATACTTTGTAAACCCAAGCAAACGAACAGATAATAGGGAGGGGATGGCAAAGAGGCTTCTAAATGATCTTATGGCAAAACCATTCACGTCCACTAACCATCCACAAAACAATGGCATATCGTCATCAATGATCATACCAGAAATCACTAGAGAGGTTCCAAGATCGAAAACATAGAATGGAACTGGGACTTCATTTTTTAAAATCTGCGGAAGGTCTATAACTTTAAATTGGTTGGTTACCAAATCAAACGAAATCAACATATAAATCTTGTATGTAACACCACCCTCATTAGTTAACTTTTCACTCCCAGTCCAATAGATAAAATGACCGACAACTGCCTGACTTTGACGTTTCAATTTGATAGTTTCATGAAGGGGGTGGAAATTTTCAAGGCATGTCCACCTTAACGAGTTGAAAGAAAAGACAGAAACATACCAGAAACCACTTTGGAAAACAGGATAGGAGACCTTCACGATCGTCGGGTCAAGAGTGTCCGGACGGACGGCAAAACCAAAACAAATCTTTTTACATTCAATTTGATGCGTGTAAAAGGGGACATGTACTGCAAGTGATTTTCGGATTGTCGGGTTCCAAATAACAGACATTAGATTAGAGCCATAAACAAAACACGAAAGACCGTGAGAATTGCCAACTGCAATCATAGATGAAAGCATTAAATCTGTACGAAGTACCGTAGTGGTCAGCTGTTCATTAAAAGCTAACATAAAACCTTTGTGACCCTGATAAAATGTTAGCTTAAAAAAACACTCATCGTTAGGACGAACACCGTAATTAGAGATGAAAAAACCACAATCTATACTAGCCTTCCATAACTTGCAAACACTACGTAGCTGGAGTATAGACTTAGGAGGTAGCCTGCGAATGATATCTAGTTGAACATCCAGTGGGATATAGTCGGACATTTTGTTAAACAAAAGCAGAAAGATTGGGATAAAGATATGAAGTGAATAGACCAAAAGAAGAAAGAAAGATGTTGTTAAACAAATTAAGAAAGATTTGTATTGAAGAAAGAGATTGGCAAAAGAAGACATTTAAGGACATGTACCGTAATGTACTATAGGGCAACCAAATATTAAATTCTGCTAGTATATACCAAATAAATTAATAAAGTATACATAACCCATAATATATAGAAGTGGTTTGCAAAGCATAGGCTTTTTTGTATATGTGCACGGGTATTAACTAAAGAAATGCCGTTGAGTTAAAAAATTATTATAATAATCGACTAATATATAATGCAAGTAGAAATACCTACAGTATACGTTGAAAGAAAAATACTTCACATGTCAACATTAGACAATAATTATGGGTCAAACGGACATTAAGAATAGTACCTTGAAAGACCGGTATCATATTATGTATTCAACCTTGTGCTTCTAGAAGTATTCAAGCATCCGATCACGGTAAGCTAAAGCTGTTTGAAGAGAGTCGTCTACTTCCAGAAGCTGGTTACGGAGCAATCTGTACAAATTAATGCACACCCATACTCCGCAGTCACCATACAACTCCGATTGTTTTGGTACTTTTGGACACTTGTATGTGATTTTATAATCCCCCGGTGATATGCCCTTACTATGCAGTACCCCAGAGTTTGTTAGGTACGATTTAAGCTGTGTTTGTAAGTTTCTCTTGGAACCTCGCAACCACCGTTCACCTCCTGATGCTGACCCAAGAGAGTCATAAATGTAAACAACTCTAGTGCGGATATGGAGCTCACAGAGTATCCAGTGTTTTGCACTTTCATTCATGGGAAAATACACCTGATATATAAAACAAATGCAGGATATTATAAGCTGTTTATAACAGTAGTAGTATATGTACGGTAAGAGTCTGCCAAAATGACCTTTGCAACATCTCGCCAAGCCACAGGGTATGTTGTGCCATCTGAATAAGTGGTAGGCATGTTGCCACCTAGGATTTGATTGCAAAAAGTACACCCTGCCAAAGCCCAATCTGCATCAGCTGGTCTAAACAACCACATCAATTCAACCCATGCATCCAAGTGCTGCGGACAGATAAAGCAAATCAAAACTGTAAACATTGGTTTCATAAGTAAAAAAACAAAATAATAAACTAGTGCAGTAGACCAGCTAGGCATCAGCTTTACTCACTAACTCATTAAGCCACCCGCCGGTGCAGTCTTCAACACATGCCAAGGCTACCCAAAAATTCCTATAAGCATTAACCGCACCGGAGCCCCAAGGAAACCTATAAAGTAATGGTTCTTTAAGCTTCAAATACTTGCGAAGGTAATCAGGAACAGTAACCTTCTTCTTGTTTCATTTCGGGTGTCGTAAAAGTTCCTAAAAAATCAAATATATTCAATAACATACACACAATGATAATGATGTTATTGGATTAACAAACGGAATGTACCTCTACAAACGGTTCAATTGTGGGCGAATAGAATCGACTACGTGGACACGTTCTGGGGTTTCCAGATGTTTCCTAAAAACAAAGTTGAAAGATAAGCAGAAAAAAAAAGATTCGTTTCAGTTACAATTTAATAAGGTGATGTACATCTGAAACGGCAGCTGGGATAAGAGCCTCGTTAATGACACCCTGCGATCTTGTAACACGGCGGCAAGGAGCAGCTGATGTTTTTGATACCCCATATTCCGAATTGACGGACCCAAACAACGTCGCGTAAGTTTGTACAGTGCGCCTTCTTTTACTGAGGTTGTCGTTCAATTTTACTGTCTTTCTTTTGTTCGTATTCATATCGGAGAAAAGATCTTCCAACAGAGGTTTGTCATTAGGACCTACCACATTTGCAAATGACACTTTCTTCGGTTTAACCTGAGATTCAGGGGCTTCAGCGTCTTTCTTTGTTGGTGTATCTTCTAGGCTAACCACAGCAACATCATTGTTACTGGATTCAAGGCCAACAAACGAATTTTTGTCAACCACATCCCCTTGTTGATCAACACAATCCATTAAATCTAAAGACGGAAGACACAATTTTGTATCGACGCTTTTGTGGACATTATGTTGTGAGGAAACAGGAGTGTCATTTTGGCCGACCACATTTACATATGGCAGGTTGTTGTCTTTAAACTGACATTTGAGAATATAGTATGTTACAAAATAGCACATTAAACTATTTTATTTATCGGCGATGTTTTACAGAGAATGTAGATACCTCATGAGCTTTGTTGGTGGGTGTTCCTACTTCTGTCTGCACACAATCAATATTGGTAACGGGTTCTGGTTGGCAAGCCAATTGTTTCTGAACCACATTTTGCTGTTCGTTATGACAATCCATTGCATCTAGAGAATTATCAACCGAATCTTTTTCATCGTTTATGTAAGACGACCGGTCATTACCACAATCCGGTTCCTCCTGAATTTTAAATATATATATAAGTAGGGACGTATGCTTTAGCTGATATTTAAACTGTAACTGAAATATAACGTACAATAATGGGGTCACCGGGTATTTTATTTTCCTCTTTAGGTGCAACTGGTGGAAGTTGAGTACTAATTTCACCTCCATATTCCATAACATGACATTTTTGGGTCATGGCACAAGCTTCAACAAGCATACCAAGGTGACATGGTTGCGTTTCTTTAAACCCATCATCATTGTCAATGTCCGTTGCATGGTCCGCATGGACAACCTTATATCCGTTAGGGCCTAGAATATGAGACGATGTGGCCTGTATCAACCAATGTTTGATAAAAGTGTGGACACGAACGATTACTTGAGTTTGGTATAAACATTGTAGGTAAACTGAAAAGTAAATACAAACCTTCGGATCATCGGGAGTAACGTCAGGGTCGTTTGTGGTGGCACAACTTTTAATATGTTGACGATCAACAGCAGCATAATTATTAAGACCCAATAGTTCGTGTACTTTTGAAAGTCTGCTTTTCACAGACATAAACACATCAAATACAAAAGGTGTGTTTCTGACCGAATGAATGCCGTTTTCTATCATCAAAACTTTTTTATTCAAATCCACTAACTCACGAAATAGACGCCCTGTCGAATGAGTAGTTCCCGTTTGTGCAAGATTTAAATTGAAATCGTCCATGCACAAGTTTAAATTGAAATCGTCCGCGAATTCATTTGAATGCTCTGCAGTCTTGTAACCATCGTCTATCTCTGGAATAGATAAACCATCTATAAATTGGGCGCTGGCAATACACCACGGTTGCTTCATTTCAGCTTGTGTTGCAGAAAGTTCAGCAATGGGAGTTGAATCCTAACAACAACAAAAATAATTAAAAAAAAATTGAAATTACTCAAATACTGTGAACTAATTCAGGTACAAGTTAGTGGGGTCAGCAATGTAAGACTGTGTGATGCATACCGGTCCAAAGAGGTTACAACAGTCCGGGTTCCGAAACTTTGAAAATCCTGACCAAGCAAGACCACGTGGAATGATCTTATTGTCTTTCACCCACCAACGTGAGCTTTTAGGATAAGTCTCTAAAATCCAAATCTGTAATAGCCACAACTGTCATCTTTAAAACGTGTACTTATGCAGCTATCGTTTTTGAAAATGTTTCAAGGTTTACAAAAGTAAATGTCACCTGTTTAGGATGAAACAACACCTTTATGGTTACAATTTAAAAAATAAATCACAAACTAAAATGTGTTATAACATTTTTGTTATCTAAATTACGGGTAACTTTTATATTACGTGTATACAGAACAAAACACCATGATTTCATAACAATAACACAACAAACACTAATTATAGGTACTTTTGAAATGAATAAGTAATAGCACAACAAAATATAATCAAAAGCAAACTACAGAGAATTCAAACCTTGAAAGCCCAAGCGAACCCGTATAGATTGTATGTGAATATGAATATGAACAATATTGACAGTCCTTTCATAAAATTTATGCCACATATATTCACCCCAAGGAAATACATTCCAGGCTTCAAAATCATCAACCAAGGACAATAAGTGATTATGGACGCAATTCCTGTCTTCTTTTCCCATAAACACCAGCTCTGCAGCTACCAGCAAACACACCCTAACAACATCCTCATCAGAAAGAGATAACCACCTTTTCCCATCCTTTTTTTCGTCATTAACAAGTTCCAAAAGATCAATTGCATGTACATTTGTATTACCATTACTCTTTTTTCCAGGAAATACACGGTCGAAAAATGCGCTAGATGGTTTAATAGGTTTTGAAACTTTGCCAAATCGAAACCCTGTTATCAGACAAAATTCTTTCCGGCCAAACCTTAACGAATGCTCCCCTATTTGGAATGTTAGTGGAGGGGAATCAGAGGAGATGTTAGAAACATATACCTGGTGTTGCAAAACATAATGCATCAGAAGGCAATCATTCTTGCACGACTTTATATCCAACCATGGACCAAATACTGTTTGCCTGAACAACCTTTCCCGGTTTTCATTCTTTGACAAACAGAGTTTAATATCTGGCAGCAACTTCAATGTAGAACGAACTGCGATTTTACAATTGTACAACTTTAATTTTGTCATATGGAATTATAGAGTAAAATTAATTAGGGTTTAGAGGGTTTTGTGAATAAGATGTGGTTTGTGATGTAGAAGAAGACGTTTAATTGTAGAAGCTGTTAGAAATTGTACAAGAAGATGTTTGATTGTGTGAGTACGCGCGTGATGTTGTGTGCGTTATTATTATTAGTTTTATAATACAACCAGTGTAAAATGACCATGTTATCCTCGTGTATAAATACAAGTTGCCCAATATTATATAGTTGCCCGAAGATACAATTTGGTTGCCCAAAAAACAATACCTTACAATACATGACATATACTCTCAAAATACGTACTTTGGTCATACCCTTGTCGGACACATAGCACCCCATGGTTGGATACCAGGAAATCGCTGGGCAACTGGTCCATTTTCATTCGGCAAAAGTGCGTGGTCCGGAAAGTGATAAGCCTCAGGGCGCGCGGTCTATTTGACCAATTTTCCCTTTAATTAATTAGACAGTTGGGAATCAACCGTTCTTGGGACGACCTCGGTCTTACCATTCCCTCACTACATGCGACCGGGGTACACTGCCCGTTAGTGCATTAGGTAGGCCATAGGTAGACGAGTTACTATAAATGTAAAACCTGGTCAGTAAAACCTGCATCAAGTTTTTGGCGCCGCTGCCAGGGAACGGTCTTTGGCTATTTGATTTATATTATTCTACAATTATGTCTTCTGTCTTGAGATTACGGCGTAACCTTGGCCATGGTTACGGCTTAATCTATTCTTATTATATATCAGGTTTCTTTCAGACTGAAGTTACGGCGTAGTTAGTAATTGGACTTACGCCGTAACCAAGTCTGTGACATCTCAAAATTATGAAGTATGTGTTGTATCTCACTTGTTGCTCATGTTTATTATTTTTACACATTTAATGCATGAGGTTGTGATAGTGTGCAGGTTGAGCAGGAAGAACAAGTGAAGGGAATCTCGACGCTATCATAAACCGAGATTAGGAGAGCGATGGACATTATTGGAGACGTCCGATTGATGGCTGTTGCAGAGTCTAACTTAAAGACTCGGGAGGATAAAGAAAAGTGCTCGTCGGGAGACTACCCGTCCTTATCCTAGATTTAGTTTCTGATTTTATTTTTCTTAGACCTTTTTGAATATTTTTGTATTTTGTTGGTTTTGTTTTTGGGTTTGGTATGTTTTGTTTATCTTGTTTACAGGTTCAAAGACCAATGATGGATGATAGGAGTTCCGATAACTCCTCTTGATCACGTAGGAAGAAGTTGACACTGTGGGCACAACAACATCAGAAAGTAATTACGGCGTAATGGGCCGATCCATTTACGCCGTAACTGGCTATCATTAAGACCATCTGCCCACTTCATTCTGTCTACGCCGTAACTACGCCGATCTAGTTACACCGTAACATCCATGTTCCAAGTATCTTCTTTCTCGGGCTTTCTTATTACGCCGTAACTGGGCCGATCCAGTTACGCCGTAACCCCTTCCTGGTAAACATTTCATTAAGTCAACTCACCTACGCCGTAACTGGGCCGATCCAGTTACGCCATAACTATCCTCTGATATGAAAATTTTTAATAAAAACAGTTTCAAAACATTTTCATAACTTTGTATTAGTAATTAAATGAACTTTGTGGGTGTGTTCCCTGTAAACCCTCACGAGACTTCACTCGTCCACTCGGGACACCGAGGGGTTTAAAAGGCTTGTTGCATGCGTTAAATGCAACCGTGATTCCTACGAAAGTGAGTTAGGTTTTATTTTATTTTTATTTTTACATTTCGTGCTATTTTTGCTTTTTAGCTGGATTTATGCTTTTTTGTATTAGTTTTTCTTGCAGCAATTCAGATTGAAGAATTATGGAGCTATGATTGGCTGCAAGGGAACACTTTTTATCCGTCCTAGTTGAGTGCTATTGTGTTTGCAAGAAGTGTTGATGTGAAGATGGATGTAGCTCGTGGAGGCACAATTGGAGCGTGTTTTTGAACATGCGTTATTATTCATACCGAGCTAATCCAGGGGAGTTTTTTGTTCCATCTCTAACACTTCTTATCTTTCATTATATGCTTAAGTATGACCCAAGTGGGGGGAAGGGATTAGACATAAACACCCGCTTGATTTTATTTGCCCTTAATTTTCTAGTTTTTGATGAAAAGTATTTCATTAATAAAATTTTGACATGTTTTTCATTACTTAACTGAATTAATCTAGACTGAGCACACCTACCCTATATTCCATTGTGTGAGGATAAGCCTTTCCGTTTTCCCCTTATACATAATACCATAAAAATGAGTGTGCCGGTGGCTGTAGTAGACTTTAGAACTTGGCATTGTATATCTTTTCGAGACCATTATCATGAGCATTACACTGAGGTAACTTGGTGTGATCGGTGTAGATAGGATTTAAGGCAACTTTAGGATTAAACCCAAATAGCCCATATATGTTTTGTGTATATTGGCTTTTCACATCGATTAGTCAATCCCCTTGTTAAACCTTGTTTGTTGCACTCATCATTAGTGCAAGATACCCCTAGATACACCCTTCAGAGCCTTTCCTTTCATTTTGTTCACCCAATATTATTGTTTCGTTACACCTATCGCCTAGCCTACCCTGTAGTTTCCTTATGTCCATGGTCTGGGCGCTGTTGGTTAATTTTAGTTCCACTAGTGAAAATCGCGGGTTTTGAATAAAGGGTTTTGGAAGAAAGTCGGGTTTAGATGATAGTTGATCTCAATTGGGGGGATGCTTTATTTGTTCGTATTGTGTTTTATTTTTATTCATGTATACCTTGTCTTGCATCCAAAAAAAAAATGCAAGCAAGAGTTTGTTAGTTGTTGCTGATCGAAATATAAATCAGCTTATGTGTCGTATTGTGATAAATGTTCTCGCCTTGTTCAACTAGGCGCAATTGTTTAAAATCCGTTTTGTCTAACGGATAAAATTAGAAACCCGAACATTTCTATCTCGCATTTCAAATTTTAATCAATATTCGTACAATGGGGACATTGTACATTTCAAGTGGGGGGATGGGAGATAGAAATGATTGATTTTGGTAAAATTATGTGCTAAAAGTACCTAAATTTTAAAATTTTTATAGCACATACTTTTTTTTCATTGATAATGAAGGCCGAGTTAAAGCATCTTATTTGCCTAAGTTTAGAGATTATGAGGTGTGACAATCCGTACTTTCAGGTCATTTCTCGACACGATTCATGTCTCATTATTTCAACATTTTTAGTAAACTTGGTTTACTTGTTTCAAATTCGCGTAACCTTGGAGGTTTAGCGGCGAATTCATGATCATAACATCACGTACATTTCATATGGACTATGATTAGTCTACATTTCATTGACATCATGTGCATCTCATTAGTACATTCACGACATTTCATTTTCACTTGCAACGCGTAATTTTTATGTTTAATAAATTTTTATCGCGTGAGTTTTATTTTGTATATTTAATCCGTTACTTTCAAAAATGATCCCGAGGTATTTTTAAACTCACATTTAGTTCATAAAAACTATATTTTTAGTTTTCCTAATGTTTCAAATTTATTTGGTACTTAAATCGTTAAAGTTTAATTATTACGTCGTTTTCTTAAAAATTTTACGATAATTATTTTATCACTCAATTTTCACAAGGAAAGTATTTTTACAATTTTTATCACCTCAATACAATCTATTTTGAGCTATTAAAAAGTTACTTGTACCAAAATTTCACCATTTACCTTTACATTTATTTAACTTACATTTTATTCTACAAATTAAACAAGATACATACAAGTTGCAAAGTTTAAAAAAAAAAAAAAAATATATATTTGGGAGACAACCCTCCCCCAAAAACCGGCCAAGGGGAGGGTGTCACATAAATGAAGCATGGTTTATGTCTTGCTAATAATTCACACAAGTTACTAAAGTCTTACTTGACTACATCATTTCCTTCACTTTTCACATAGTCTCAAGGTGTAAAAAAAAAATTTCATTCCTCTCTTCTTTTGGCTTCAAGAACCGGCCATACATCCAAGGTGCCAAGGGATCAAGTTTTTGCTAAATCAAGTGTTATTTCAACCTAGATCATATCCTTTTTATGGTTTTGAAATAAAAACCAAGGATATTTAAGTTAATCCTTGTTACCTACACCTCTTCATTATCACTAGTAAGCATATTCTTATCATTTTTATGTTTCCTTATCATTTTCATATGTTTCTTATCATTTTTGGAGCTTATATGCATGTTATGTGATTTATACCATTTATTTCATGATTCTTAAGTTATATATACAATATGGTCATCCTATAATTACTCCCATGGTATTCTTTGGTATTGATGGTGATTAGGAACCCATGACACCCTAAGAAGGTGTATGGTAGGATTAGATTAGTTTTGGAGTTGATTTGAAGGGATTAGAATAGGTTTTGTCCGAGAAAAACTATTTTCGTAAACTATATTTTGTGTTCTGTCCTTAATCCGAATTTCTGGAAAAACCAACAGTTGATACGACATTTTGGCCTTGATATTTAGAAAATATACTTTAAAACGAATCCGTGGCCTTTTGAACGGATAAAAACGGAGTTATAACGAAGCCGTGGTGAATTTTTAAAGTTTGACGACGAAACGTATATTTTTCAGGATTTTCAGCTTGCTGTTTTTACATATTTCGGGTCAAAAACGAGCCTTAAGCTTCACAAATTATTTCGACAAGTCAAAAATATATTAGTTTTCTTCGATACGAAGCTAAGGACATATTTTACGTAGAAAACGGATTTAAAACGACAAAGATATGGCCGTTTTCATAAAGTTGCCGTAACTATTATTTTCTGAAAAATTATATTATTTTTACGTTACAAGTATTTCATTAGCTGTGAGGGCTATGTTTGCGGCTGTTTTTAACCATGATGTGAAACTTTTTATAACGAAGTGTCTTCTAGTAAAATCAAGTTCATCGGCCATATTTTTCAAATCAAAAAGCCGTTTGTCAAGCGGATTTATGGTAATTTATTTACGGAGGTTCAGACATTGGCCGAAACTTATTTTCTGCACACAATTAACAAAAACCACCATCTTTAGCCTTTGATATCTCTATGATCGAGACCTTTTGGACGAAAACTCCTGAACTGAAACTTTTAGATATTGATACAAACTTTCCAAAACCGTCGAGTTCGTTCTCTAAAGATCGACGTACACCATTTTACGACTACTTTTCCGGAGTCATTTTTGTTAATTTCATGGTTTTTCCGACGACATTGTTTTACGACGAAAAATGGTAATTTCACCAAAAATCATTATAAAACCATTGTAGGATGACATTTTGACGTAAAAACATGTAAAGTCATTTTTGAAGGGTCAAGACGTCAAAAGAGTATTTTTCGACGACGAGTAATATTTTCAAAAACCCGTAAATGGTATAAATAACATACGAAGTGCATGCATAGCATTACATTGCAACTCATGACATATCATATCATTGATAATAGGTCCCGGTTGACGCATTACATTAAACCTCAGTGTACTCACTTTTGCCGTTATTCCAGTTTATCCAAGTGAGTTTTCATAGCCCCGTTTTTACATGCTTTCGATTATTTTCAAACCCACGGGGGAGAATACATTGCACTACATTTTTTTTGTACGATACCAAGTATGTTAAATTCAATTACATTGCTTAAGTTACCGCATATGCCAATTTGAAAGTCCCCATTACTTGAACATGAACCGTTAATCTTTGAAGCGAGGATGAGTGGATAGATCTATCGAGGGTGACGCCTCCATCCGGGTTGGTGAATCCCAACCAGGCAAACGGATGCATTTCATTTGATGGTATTACGGAGTTGTCTGGCAAACACTCTGCAGGGGCATACGTTATTGAACAGTCTAGTTTCGGGGTCATGGGCTTAGAGCAATTGTAACATTATTTTTACGTGACTGGATTGTCATGCATATTCTATACTTGTGTAGTCGTATAAAACATTTACATAAACCTATGATTTCTCACCAACATTATTGTTGACCTTTTTAGCAATGTATTTTCAGGTAACTGAGGCATTCGCATCATGACATGGTTTAGGGACCTATATTTTGAGTCGCGGCGTCGACTTACATTATGTACATTATGGTACTTTATTTCAAAACATCGTTTGGATTTGTAACATGGATGTATTTCCGCAAACTTTGTAAACCTTTTGGGACCGATGTTGTACTCTGATTATGTTTTTATGAAATATCCAACGATGTGTTTTTAAAACGACACTTTAGGTCGTTCAATATAACTGTGATGTGGTGCTATGACAGTCAATCCCCAGGAATTCCATTCCGCTGCAAAACAGGTAAATTGGGGGTGTGACAGATTGGTACCAGAGCTACAGTTATAGAGAACTAGGTTGCATCATTGACCCTAGACTATAGCTACATTATCATAGCATCTCATCATTTCATTATTGTACATATTCACTTTTCATGCGGATTCACTTACACTTTGTCGAGATTATTTACATTTATTTCATATCGGTTGTCACAGACATGTCTTCAGATTCTCACCCTATTACCATATCATCGGACCCTAGCATGGATGATGATCCATCACATTCCACTGAGATTGTATCTTCTATCGGATCCACTGCAGCCTTCCCACCGATCATGACCGACACTGAGACCGAACCCTTCGAGGAGGGTGAAGTCGCACCCACACCTCACATTAGCCCAGCTCATAACCCGTTGCTCGCACCATCACCACCACCAGCACCACTGCCAGCACCATCATCACCGTCATCATCATATTTTCTTAGAGATCCTGTACCCGCATCGGACTTGCCGCCCAAAAAGCGTGCTCGTTTCGATATCCTTACACCACCATCGACTGAGCCCGAGCCGCCCGTTAGATTTGAGTTAGGCGAGAGTTCTAGGGCAGCTGCTGCACGACAGCCTTCCACAGAGGCACTAGGAGCCCGTGTTGATGCCCAGCAGTTACAGATTGATAGTTTGACGCGACAGTTGCAGGAGTTTTCGGTTGATAGGATTGAGCCCATAGCTGAGGAGGTTGAGGGTTTGATATTAGGCAGGGTTTGTATTGACTTAGATTTTCAGAGTCTCCAGCATAGACAGATTGAGGATAGAGAGCACATCACAGAGTTGAGGCAGGAGATGCCCGAGCTGTTTGACCGAGCCGAGATGACTCAGGATGAGTTACAGAGTCAGTCACAGGAGTTAGCTTTAGCTCGTGAGCGTATTGTCACATTGCAGGGTCAGATGGATGAGATGAGGAGTTTGATTGATAGTTTGGTTATTCAGGTTCGCGATCTTCAGGATAGGGCAGGCGGAGCACCATGAGGTGCCTTATGTAGACTTTTGTCATGTATAGTTTTGACCATTATTATCCTAGTCACAAGGTGTGTGACGTAGTTTAAAGAACTTGTAGTATTTTGGTTGTTGTACAAACAAATTATCAAGTATTGACTCTACTATGTAGGAATGGTTATTATTATGTATGATATCGGTCCATGTAGGCCGAAATTTTCATGTATATTATCCACGTGTGTTGTGATTATATTGTGATATTTCATTATTGTTCCGTTGTGATTCCATTTATCTTTATGCATGTTGTGGTTGTGGATATATTTGTATGATGGTTGTTTCTACTTACGAGTTCTCATGATTGTTTCATCTTGTGATTTTGAAGAGTTATGGCACCGAAGAAAGCAACAGTTGAAATGACCCAAGCAGCAATTCAGAAGTTAGTGAATGATAGCATTGCTAATGCTCTAAGAGTTGAACGGGAAACAGTGGCTGCTGCTGCTGCTGAGGCCGCGGCCGCTGCTGAAGCCGCAAGATTAGCTGCTGCAACTGGTAATGCCGGAGGATCTGGGGTTAAGAAATGTTCGTACAAAGATTTCAAGAGTGGTGAACCCACTAAGTTTCGAGGTACCGAGGGAGCAACAGCAATGGTTAGATGGTTTGAAAAGTTGGAGTCGGTATTTTTGCTTTGTAACTGTCCGGATGACAGTAAGGTTAAGTATGCTACGAGCACTTTACTCGATGGAGCGTTGTCATGGTGGAATTCATACGCTCAACCAATGGGGATGGAGAATGCTTTTAAGCTTACGTGGGAGGAATTTAAGAGTTTGGTGACTAAAAAGTTTTGTCCTCGAACGGAAATCAAAAAGTTAGAGACGGAGTTCTATGAATTAGTCACGATTGGGTATGATATCGACACTTACATTCGGAGATTCCAGGAATTAGCCGCATTATGCCCGTCGATGGTATCGGATAATGAAAAATTGCTAGAGGCTTTTATCGGGGGACTTCCCGAAGTGATTCAAGGAGATGTGACTTCATTCGATCCACAATCAATTGAAGAAGCTATTCGTGTTACTCAGAAGTTGATGGCACAAGTGGTGAAGCGGGGCAAGTACACCACCACTAACCGAAATAACAACAACAACCCCAACAACCGTTTCAACAACAATAATCGAGGCAACTACAACAACAATAGTAACAATAACAAGCGCAAGTGGGACAACACAAGGGGTAGAAATGGACTTTGTTGGTGGCCGAACATGAAAGCGGAGATTGCCACGTACGTTAGCAAATGTCTTACCTGTGCTAAGGTAAAAGTCGAATACCAGAAGCCGTCAGGATTGCTCCAACAACCGGAAATTCCTCAATGGAAATGGGAACGTATTACAATGGACTTTGTTACGAAACTTCCTAAGACATCGGGAGGTTACGACGCTATTTGGGTAATTGTTGATCGCCTTACCAAGTCAGCTCATTTCATACCGATTAGAGAGACTTATTCCATGGAGCAACTCACTAGACTTTATGTCAAGGAAATAGTCTCAAGGCACGGAGCACCAATATCTATCATTTCCGACAGAGATAGTCGATTCACTTCAAACTTCTGGAATTCATTGCAAGATTCGTTCGGAACCAGATTAGAGATGAGCACAGCATATCACCCACAAACCGACGGTCAAAGTGAAAGGACCATTCAAACATTAGAAGACATGCTGAGAGCATGTGTGATTGATTTTGGAAATGGTTGGGCTAACCATTTGCCATTGATTGAATTCTCGTACAACAACAGTTATCACACCAGTATCAAGATGGCACCATTCGAGGCACTCTATGGTCGTAAGTGCCGATCACCTGTTTGTTGGGCCGAAGTAGGAGACGCACAACTTACTGGCCCAGAAATGGTACGGGAAACCACCGAAAAGATTGTTCAAATTCGTGATAGACTCAGAACTGCAAGGAGTCGACAGAAAATTTATGCGGATGTTAGACGCAAGGATTTGGAATTTCAAGTGGGTGACAAAGTTATGTTGAAAGTATCGCCTTGGAAAGGCGTGGTACGTTTTGGAAAACGTGGAAAGTTAAACCCGAGATACATTGGACCATTCAAGATTTTGAGCAGAGTTGGTCCGGTAGCTTATCGACTTGATCTTCCTCCAGAACTTAGTCATGTGCACAACACGTTTCATGTTTCGAACTTGAAGAAGTGTCTTTCAGACGAATCGCTCGTTATTCCATTGGACGAAGTTCAGATTGACGACAAACTCAACTTTGTGGAAGAACCTGTAGAAATCATGGACCGCGAGGTCAAGCAGTTGAAACAGAGTCGTATTCCTATTGTGAAAGTTCGTTGGAATTCTCGACGAGGTCCTGAGTTTACTTGGGAACGGGAAGACCAGATGCGACGCAAGTATCCACATCTTTTCGCCGACACCGTTAGACCTAACAACGATTGAATTCAGGGACTGAATTCCTTTTTGGATGGGCGAATGTGACAATCCGTACTTTCAGGTCATTTCTCGACACGATTCATGTCTCATTATTTCAACATTTTTAGTAAACTTGGTTTACTTGTTTCAAATTCGCGTAACCTTGGAGGTTTAGCGGCGAATTCATGATCATAACATCACGTACATTTCATATGGACTATGATTAGTCTACATTTCATTGACATCATGTGCATCTCATTAGTACATTCACGACATTTCATTTTCACTTGCAACGCGTAATTTTTATGTTTAATAAATTTTTATCGCGTGAGTTTTATTTTGTATATTTAATCCGTTACTTTCAAAAATGATCCCGAGGTATTTTTAAACTCACATTTAGTTCATAAAAACTATATTTTTAGTTTTCCTAATGTTTCAAATTTATTTGGTACTTAAATCGTTAAAGTTTAATTATTACGTCGTTTTCTTAAAAATTTTACGATAATTATTTTATCACTCAATTTTCACAAGGAAAGTATTTTTACAATTTTTATCACCTCAATACAATCTATTTTGAGCTATTAAAAAGTTACTTGTACCAAAATTTCACCATTTACCTTTACATTTATTTAACTTACATTTTATTCTACAAATTAAACAAGATACATACAAGTTGCAAAGTTTAAAAAAAAAAAAAATATATATATTTGGGAGACAACCCTCCCCCAAAAACCGGCCAAGGGGAGGGTGTCACATAAATGAAGCATGGTTTATGTCTTGCTAATAATTCACACAAGTTACTAAAGTCTTACTTGACTACATCATTTCCTTCACTTTTCACATAGTCTCAAGGTGTAAAAAAAAAATTTCATTCCTCTCTTCTTTTGGCTTCAAGAACCGGCCATACATCCAAGGTGCCAAGGGATCAAGTTTTTGCTAAATCAAGTGTTATTTCAACCTAGATCATATCCTTTTTATGGTTTTGAAATAAAAACCAAGGATATTTAAGTTAATCCTTGTTACCTACACCTCTTCATTATCACTAGTAAGCATATTCTTATCATTTTTATGTTTCCTTATCATTTTCATATGTTTCTTATCATTTTTGGAGCTTATATGCATGTTATGTGATTTATACCATTTATTTCATGATTCTTAAGTTATATATACAATATGGTCATCCTATAATTACTCCCATGGTATTCTTTGGTATTGATGGTGATTAGGAACCCATGACACCCTAAGAAGGTGTATGGTAGGATTAGATTAGTTTTGGAGTTGATTTGAAGGGATTAGAATAGGTTTTGTCCGAGAAAAACTATTTTCGTAAACTATATTTTGTGTTCTGTCCTTAATCCGAATTTCTGGAAAAACCAACAGTTGATACGACATTTTGGCCTTGATATTTAGAAAATATACTTTAAAACGAATCCGTGGCCTTTTGAACGGATAAAAACGGAGTTATAACGAAGCCGTGGTGAATTTTTAAAGTTTGACGACGAAACGTATATTTTTCAGGATTTTCAGCTTGCTGTTTTTACATATTTCGGGTCAAAAACGAGCCTTAAGCTTCACAAATTATTTCGACTAGTCAAAAATATATTAGTTTACTTCGATACGAAGCTAAGGACATATTTTACGTAGAAAACGGATTTAAAACGACAAAGATATGGCCGTTTTCATAAAGTTGCCGTAACTATTATTTTCTGAAAAATTATATTATTTTTACGTTACAAGTATTTCATTAGCTGTGAGGGCTATGTTTGCGGCTGTTTTTAACCATGATGTGAAACTTTTTATAACGAAGTGTCTTCTAGTAAAATCAAGTTCATCGGCCATATTTTTCAAATCAAAAAGCCGTTTGTCAAGCGGATTTATGGTAATTTATTTACGGAGGTTCAGACATTGGCCGAAACTTATTTTCTGCACACAATTAACAAAAACCACCATCTTTAGCCTTTGATATCTCTATGATCGAGACCTTTTGGACGAAAACTCCTGAACTGAAACTTTTAGATATTGATACAAACTTTCCAAAACCGTCGAGTTCGTTCTCTAACGATCGACGTACACCATTTTACGACTACTTTTCCGGAGTCATTTTTGTTAATTTCATGGTTTTTCCGACGACATTGTTTTACGACGAAAAATGGTAATTTCACCAAAAATCATTATAAAACCATTGTAGGATGACATTTTGACGTAAAAACATGTAAAGTCATTTTTGAAGGGTCAAGACGTCAAAAGAGTATTTTTCGACGACGAGTAATATTTTCAAAAACCCGTAAATGGTATAAATAACATACGAAGTGCATGCATAGCATTACATTGCAACTCATGACATATCATATCATTGATAATAGGTCCCGGTTGACGCATTACATTAAACCTCAGTGTACTCACTTTTGCCGTTATTCCAGTTTATCCAAGTGAGTTTTCATAGCCCCGTTTTTACATGCTTTCGATTATTTTCAAACCCACGGGGGAGAATACATTGCACTACATTTTTTTTGTACGATACCAAGTATGTTAAATTCAATTACATTGCTTAAGTTACCGCATATGCCAATTTGAAAGTCCCCATTACTTGAACATGAACCGTTAATCTTTGAAGCGAGGATGAGTGGATAGATCTATCGAGGGTGACGCCTCCATCCGGGTTGGTGAATCCCAACCAGGCAAACGGATGCATTTCATTTGATGGTATTACGGAGTTGTCTGGCAAACACTCTGCAGGGGCATACGTTATTGAACAGTCTAGTTTCGGGGTCATGGGCTTAGAGCAATTGTAACATTATTTTTACGTGACTGGATTGTCATGCATATTCTATACTTGTGTAGTCGTATAAAACATTTACATAAACCTATGATTTCTCACCAACATTATTGTTGACCTTTTTAGCAATGTATTTTCAGGTAACTGAGGCATTCGCATCATGACATGGTTTAGGGACCTATATTTTGAGTCGCGGCGTCGACTTACATTATGTACATTATGGTACTTTATTTCAAAACATCGTTTGGATTTGTAACATGGATGTATTTCCGCAAACTTTGTAAACCTTTTGGGACCGATGTTGTACTCTGATTATGTTTTTATGAAATATCCAACGATGTGTTTTTAAAACGACACTTTAGGTCGTTCAATATAACTGTGATGTGGTGCTATGACAGTCAATCCCCAGGAATTCCATTCCGCTGCAAAACAGGTAAATTGGGGGTGTGACATGAGGCACTACGCTACTTTTTATATGCATTGACTCGTGTATTGAAGACCCCTTGACTTTTGACCCTCGGTTTTTTCTACGGGATTGAATGCGACTAGTGGTGGGGCGACTGTGGACTTAGGAATCTATTTGTTTCGTGTCTTTTTATTTACACCCATTAAATATCCCATGTCTTATCCTACCCTTAGTCATGAATCTAGTTTAGGTGAGGAAGCGAGCAATTATTGGTTTCTTGGCCATGGATTTGGTCATGTATCATTGGTTTTGTCCCCTTCGCTGTAGCTCGTTAGTAATGACAAAATAACCCCATAAGCCTATGTTGTGTCAACCCATTGCCTTTTAGAATAGCTGCATCTATAGACTCTAGTGGTGGAGATTAGTATCTTTGCCAAGCCTATGATAGAATACTCGCCATGACTGAGCAATTGAGTGATCACCCCATATATAAACACGTGAATTATGAGAGAGTGTGATTTCAATTCCCTTTTCGTGAGGTGCTCGATTTAGAATTTTCTGGCTTAGATGATTTTTAGACTCATATCTTCCAATTAATCCTGGGAGATATCTTTTTAAGAATTATTTAAAGGGTCTACTTGAGGACAAGTAGGATTCAAGTGGGGGATATTTGATAACATCAAATTAGCCTGATATTTTATATGTCAAATTCCCGTGTTTATGGTCTCATTTGTATTAATATGGTACTTAATTAGTGCATATTCGTTCATAATTGCATTTCAGGATAAATGAGGCGTTGGAGCGGAAAAGATATGAGAAAAGGCCGAATATATGTTCTGAAGATTGATTTACAAAGGCCTATGAATTATTTGTGAAGGTTACGCTGTAACTAGCTATAATGTTACAGCGTAAATTTGGAGCTTTGAAGGATACGTCGTACCTATTTCTTATGGTTACGTCGTAATTATTTTGTGAAGGTTACGGCGTAACATGCAATTTAGTTACGCCGTAGAGATTATTACGAAGCAGATAAGTATGAGATGACGAAGACTTACGGCGTAACCCGATGTTCAGTTACGCCGTAATTAATTACTTGGGTTCAAAGTTTCGAAGGCTACGACATAATTATAATTTAATTACGCCGTAATTAATTTAATGCGGCTATTTTATATGAAGCTACAAGGAGTTACGGCGTAACTTATTAATTTAGTTACGCCGTAAATATTAAAAGCCCGGGCCCAAGTTACATGGTACCCTAATTTTGCACTATAAATAGATGACAATATTTGTCAAATAAAATCATCTTTTGGGGAATATCAAATTGATATTGCTGTGGTGGTACTGTACGACAGAAAAGAAAAAGAAAAGGAGGCGCACAGCTTGGATCTTTTAGGGGCAAACCCTCCGGGGTTTTGCCCCGGTACTCAACTAGGGATCGATAACATTATCTTTGGCATGATATGTAATTATTTTCCGACTCATATTATTATTTTGGTTTCACTATTGTTGATTATAATTTTGATTATCAATATAATTGTTGGCGAATTAATTCTTATTGTGTTCTATTTAATTGATTATTAATTTATTATTAGTTAATTAATGATTTGATGTTATGTCTTTGTTTATTTATTGTTTTATATGGTAATTATATTTGTCATCCCACTAGGGTATTTTAGAGATGTGGAAATTAGGTCTCGGCCTAGTTTAGATTCTTTTATTATTAAGGATTTTGCGTTAATTAATTGTTTCTAGTGTATGCATGCATAGTTTATTGGTAGCTACCCTTGTTTCGGTAGTTTTGAATGGCGGTAGAGGCCAATTGCCTAGGAGATATGACCAACTGACCCTAGGTGAGTGGACTGAGACGGGAAGGATATGACCAACTGATGACCCTTTCTATTTGTGCGATTTGACCAACTGATCACCTACCGTTTGGATGAACTTAAGAATTAGGGGGTGAGTGTCTAAGTTCCTAACGGCCGGGCACTCGCTATTATAAATCTAGCATGTAGCGGAACTTAATGACTTGGCTTAGGGGACCAGGAACAACAGGACTTATGACGGTGCGCCTGACTTCTCCTGTGGTGGCATCTTTGCTGATAGGTTAGGGCGAATTGACCAAATTCTGTCCTCTCGACTTTAACCCCACTTGAAACAGGAATCTAGTGACATTTAGAACCCATGTAATGCGATAGTAAACGATCAGGTCTTAATGACTGCTATTAGATTGCCGAATGATACCGGGTGACTGATCTGGTCCGAACCGTCAAGTCTAATCACACAAGCTGGCCACTTGTGAATGGCCGACCGTAACAGACTTAAAACAGCTTGGAACCAAATGCAATGAAGTCCAGAGAATAGAATGAATTCCCGGGTCGTTAAGTCCCACGGAGACTCAATGGTGTGCAAACACTTGATCAGACGATAGAATGATCACTAAGGATAGTGATCAGAAAGGATTTTGATGGATAACTACACTACTGAAAAAGTTTATAAATAACAGCGACTTAAATGCAAATTAAATAAAATTAAAAAGTTAAAATATATTAAATAAACGCTATCACTATTTTTACAATGATGTTTTTATGATTTTATAAAATAAAATAACTTAAATAAACTATATTAACTAAAACGTAAACTTAAATTACTTAAAAACGTGACTTAAAATGAAAACGTACGTTATGTACAAAAATTACGCTGGAGCGCAAGATAAAACGTAAAATTTATGAAATAAAAGTACTACAAGTGTAAAAATAATTTTTTTACGTACAATATGATAAAAGAAAATTTTAGAAAAAAGATTTATATTTTTTTGACTTTTATATTTTTTATTATGAATTAATTAAGAATTTACACTAATTAAATGTTTAAAAATACTAAAACTATAGAGAAAAATCTGAAACTTTTTTATAAAATACTTAATACTAATACAATTTTATAAAAAATACAAAAACTGAAAAAGCTAGTAAGAATAAGCTGGAAATAAGTGAATAAGCTCGTATAAGCTAAAATGGAAAACAAGGCTTATATATTAGATAGTGTAAGATATAACCGAAAAAGACCCAAGGGCGCAATGGCATACAGGTACACCACTATCATCCTCTTGAGGGAGAGGTCTCAGGTTCGACCCCTGCCTCTCCCTTTTTGCAAAACATTTTTATTTTTGGAATTTTTCTTTACAAACTTATTAAGCAAAGAAGGATAAGCAATTTTTAAAACTAAAACTTTTTATAAAAATGACAAATAAGCTCTGATTTGGCTTAAGATCTTAACAGTGGAGCAAAAATATGAATAAGCACAAGATTAAAGCCAAGTGACTAAAAAGCTACTAAATAAACACAAGCTAATAAGAAAATAAGATAAGCAATTAATAAAAAGCTAAAATGACAACTGAGGAAGCTTAATTACCAAGAAATAAGCATAAAATAAGCCAAAATAAGCAAAATCTTAAACTGCCAAACAGGAAACTGTTGTGATTACTAGGCACCTTCTAGCTTAAATTAAGCACTTAAATGATCTTGGAAATGAAAACAAAGACTGGGAATATCAAGTTGACCAAATGAGCTATCCAAAAAGCTAATATACTCACAGTGGTGTTTACTAGAGGGCTTTTAATGAGCTTGTTCAAAAACTTGAAAACACTGACTTATTATTGGACTAGATAAAATGGACAAGTTAAAAAGCTATTAGCAGACCTAGTAAATAAGCTAGAATTTAAAAAATGAAAATTAGAACCTTAAGACAGCTAGTTAAGCTTCTCAAAAAGCAAGATTAAACATTATTAAGCTAACTAATGAGCTCTATAAGAGCTTATGAAGTTGGGTACCAAATCTGTGCACAGGGCACTATCTCAGTTAAGGTGCTCAAATCAAGCTTGAAAATAAGCAGTTAAAAAGCTAGTAAGAAACAAGCTAGCATTTTTCTAATTTTATTTAGCAGCTAAATATTACTATCCCAAAAGGATTTAAGCTAAAACTTAATAATAAACACACAATAAAATTCTAAGTTTTATTCAAAAATGGGTATTTGGAAAATTTGACTTTTTATATAATGAAGCAGTTTGACTTTTATGAGATTCTAATGATCCTAGATGATCTAATTTGATGTATTAAGCTACTATAAGACTGATTTAGGCTATATAAACAACTTTTACACTAATATGCATGATTATGGAATCTAAATATCTAACAGTTAAGCAGAGATGAGTTTCAAAGATCAAATTGACTTTTTATAAAACAAGGAATGGATTTAATGCTTTGACTGAGCTAAAAGGTTCTATTGTGACATATATCAGACAAGTACAATACCACAGACACCTTGTAACACATTTTCCACAACAAATCCAAACAAGCCTTATCAAAACTGATTTGAAGCTTTTAACTATAAAACAAATTTTTAAACCAAGTTACCTATTTATTATCAGATATTAACTATTTTTAGACAGTATTAGACTAGAATTAACAAGATTAAACCACTAATAATATGAAATGCAAATTTCATAAAAAAGGCTTACAAAATGAGTTATTGCACAGTACATGGAACTGAGGATCAAGAACACTCCTATAGCTTACCAATAAGCTCTAAACCAAAAGCATACCAAATATCACTCTGCTTCAACTTCTGGCAACAACATTAACACATTTTGAAATTTGAACTTGAAATTTGAAAATGCACAAACTGAAATCAAACTGGAAACTTTAAATTGCTTATTGAAAAAGAGTTACAATACACTGAGATTACTTATTTAAAAGCTTGAAAGATTAAACAAACACTGGAAAGTTTAAAAAACTTAAAACGACATTAAAGAAAATTATATAAACTAACTACTACTTTTCCTCCTCTTCTCTAGCCTCTTTTTATATTCCAAACTTCTTCCCACTTGTTTCTGATTTGATCCCACCATCTTTCTAAGCCATTGGATGCTTTGAGACCATTCTAGCCGTTAGATGCATTTTGGCGGGAAATGGATTTTTGACAGATGGAGGTTGAGTAAAGGGTAAAGGAATGCATTTAATGATATTTGGATTGAGGTGGAGGAGGGGGGACAAAGATGGTGATATATTGAGGTGGAGGAATGGTGGCTTGAGTGAGCAGGGTAGCAGGTGAAGGTGAGACTTTGGGGGAGAAAAACAAGTGGCGGGGTTTGGTTTGTTTGACCGAGGGGTTTAACCCTTTGACCGGGTCAGGATATTGGACGGGTTGGATGGTTTGGGTAGGCTTAGGATTGGATTGGGCTTATATAATAACGAGGGTCCATTTGGTTTACTAGTATACAAGGACCACAAATGCAATTTATCCAAACATGAGGACTGAAAATGCCAATTTTCCAAACTTATAACAAGGACCAAAAATGACAAACATTGATAGTGCAAGGACCCTTTTTGCATTAAATCCCATTTTAAAAGGTCCAAGGACTAATTTTGCAATTTTCCAAAGTTTAGGGACCTTTCTTGCCAATTGACCAAAGAATCATTCAAGGATAATTTTTTACAACTTAGAATACTTCAGGGACCTTGAATGATAAAATTCCACATTTTTGAATTCCAGGGACTAGATTTGACAACTTTTAAAACTTAGGGGACTAAAACTGCCATTTTTGCAAATTTGATACGTTTTTCATCTGATTTTGATATTTTTGCATTTAAAACACATAAAACACTGATTTGTGATATTTTGATCATTTTGATGTGTTTCTGAGTGTTTTCAGATGATTTTGCAGTTTAGATTGTACAAAAATGATGAATATTTAGACACTCATCAATCCCCCACACTAAGATATTGCTAGTCCCTAGCAATGATTTGAAGCTTTGATGGATTTTAAAAACTCTTTACCAAAAGCCATCACTTCTGGAGTAGCCAAATGTTTCAGTTCAAGTAAGAACCTTGGTACACTGATAACCAAATGATTTTGAGCAAATCATAAGCTGTAAACGGATTTGATTTGTCTTTACCAGAAGCCGTACCCTTCTGGACTAGCCAACTCTTAGATAAATTATCAATATTATCTTTGGTGAGCTGATTACCAATTATGGATTTTCCACTGCCTTTACCACAAGCCATAAACTTTCGGGCTAGCCAACTCTTCACTTTTTAGGATATGGTGAGTTGAGAACCATACAATTTTGGGCAAATTTCAAGCCGTAAACGGATTTGATATATCTTTACCAAGAGCCGTTTGCTCCTGGATTAGCCAATCCTTTTGTCTTACAGATAAGGCGGACTGATAACCAAGCTGAGTAAGTGTAGAACACTTACTCCAAAAAAAAATTTTGGCCAAAAACGGGGGAATTAGGCGGATAATGCATGATAAAATTCGTGAGAATTCCCCCCCACACTTAGAAATGAATATTGCCCTCAATATTCAAAGTACCGGCGGTTATGCCAAAACTGAGAACGTAAAAGGAAAATACTACGGCCATTATTTTAAAAGAGATTTTTTTTTTTTTTTTTTTTAGATATAGATATATATATATATATATATATATATATATATATATATATATATATATATATATATATATATATATATATATATATATATATATATATATATATATATATATATATAACATGTGGGGCAACTCCCCCACACTAGGGTGGTAGAAAGGGGTAAGAAGTCAGAAATATGGGTGAAAACCCATATGGTGCGTGCTACTGTTTTTGGTTCCCGAGTCGCTAGCTTGACTCGACCCCGTATTCATTGGTTCATGGGGAAGCAAAGTGGAAGAAACAATCTCCATCGGACTTTCATTCAAGATGTTTGGACAAACATTTGAAGCACGTGAAAGTTCCACACCGATGAGATATAGAGAGAACCGGCTCAAAAATGATGAATGAAAATGCCGGGATCAAAAATAGTGTCTTCATTCCCGAAGGAGTGAAGAAGAGAGGAAGTCACCGAGTAGGTGAAGAAAAGAAGGAAAATCATGATAACAATCATGACTAGATCTTCTTCCTCGGGATTAAGTGCAGTTGCACTTATTTGGATTTTATTGGTTGAGCTCTTTGGTTTGGAAGGCATCTCGGTTGGGAGGGTGGGAAGATTTGTCATAACTATGCAAATTGAGATTCTCTCCCCCCGATCATGATTTTTGCCATCCAAGTAATCATACTCCAGCGGAGATATGATATGAGTGAGTTCACTGGAGAACTCCTCGTGAAGAGTATACGGAGGTGGGACATGTGCGGTACTTCGTGGGCTATAAATATGCACCTCGTCCATTATAGTCTCCGTGTCAGACTCATCACTATCAAAGATTGGATTAACTGAATTTAGAGTAAATTCAGAATCGAATTCGAATAAGGGATTAGTGATAGTCGTATTAATTGTTGTGGAAACAACATGGTCAACATTCTCTTCTAATTTGACGATCTCGGAATGTGGAAGTAATGCATCAATAAATTATATGTCTTTAGAATATAAAGAATCGGCATCACTATAATCACTGTCAAAATCTGAGAAAGTCTCAACAAGATCATTTGTAAGAGGAGAAGACACATCACACTCATGGTCAAGAATTCCCTCAGACTCACTTGGGATCGGGATAAAGTTCTCAACATTAGACGATTCCGTTTCCGGAATAGTGCTGAGATGCTTATCCCCCATGGTGAGAGAGTCTTTGGGATCAAAAAATTTCAAAGAAATAGGATCATCGACCTCTTCCAAAAGGAATTCACTTCTCTCAACCGACATGAGTGAAGGGGAAGAGTCGGAAATGAAAGGTTCTGAAACGGGAGTGGGATTGCCACTCGGAGCATCGACTTTATCGTAAACATATATAGCTCCTATGCTCTTCATATTCTCCTCCGCCAACAATTCTCCCATACTCTTTCCTTCTTCAACGAGAGTGGGATTGCCACTCGGAGTCGTAGATTCCTCATCAAAATCATCATCGTCGTCGTCATCATAATCGTACACGAGAGGTTTCCAATATTGGGAACTTACTCTAGCTGCTTGTTCTTCAGCATACGTTTTCTGACGAGACTCTTCTTTAACCAATTCTTTCAAATCTTTGAGTATATCTAGACAATTTTCGAGAAGTTCTTGAGGAATTTGCAGAGGTTGTGTTTGAATCGTTTGGTACTGTGGAGGTTGGTCATGATAAGAGTAGTCATAATTGTTACAAGGATTATGCTCATAGACAAGCGTGTTCCCTGTTTGACACTCAAAACTCGGGTGAGGACCTCCACAGTACTCACAAGAATATGTCTCCATCTCATAGTGCGGGGGTTGGTTGAGGAAATTAGTTGTTTCATTGTAGGGATTTTGGTCATAGACAAACCCGTTTCCCGGATTCACAATGCCACAACCGGGGCAATTTCCACCATTTTGAGGTCCCCCACACCATTCACAACCAAATTGGTGAGGATGAGACATAGAAAGAATCAAATGGTTTTAGAGGGTAAGAAATGTAGAATCAAAAGATGTGAGAGGATAAAGATGGATTTTTTTGGATTTTTGAAAAACATATGCAAAAACAAAGAATGAAAATATTTTTGGGTTAGTTAACACTTCAGGAAAAGTGTTAATGAACTTTTTGGATTTTCTGATAACTTTACAAAAAACTTTTTACAAAAGGTGGGGTATGTGCAAGAATGGGTCTGAAAATGGCTAAACACACGCTAAAGCCTCCCCGGCAGCGGCGCCAAAATTTGATCTGGTCCGAACCGTCAAGTCTAATCACACAAGCTGGCCACTTGTGAATGGCCGACCGTAACAGACTTAAAACAGCTTGGAACCAAATGCAATGAAGTCCAGAGAATAGAATGAATTCCCGGGTCGTTAAGTCCCACGGAGACTCAATGGTGTGAAAACACTTGATCAGACGATAGAATGATCACTAAGGATAGTGATCAGAAAGGATTTTGATGGATAACTACACTACTGAAAAAGTTTATAAATAACAGCGACTTAAATGCAAATTAAAGAAAATTAAAAAGTTAAAATATATTAAATAAATGCTATCACTATTTTTACAATGATGTTTTTATGATTTTATAAAATAAAATAACTTAAATAAACTATATTAACTAAAACGTAAACTTAAATTACTTAAAAACGTGACTTAAAATGAAAACGTACGTTATGTACAAAAATTACGCTGGAGCGCAAGATAAAACGTAAAATTTATGAAATAAAAGTCCTACAAGTGTAAAAATAATTTTTTTACGTACAATATGATAAAAGAAAATTTTAGAAAAAAGATTTATATTTTTTTGACTTTTATATTTTTTATTATGAATTAATTAAGAATTTACACTAATTAAATGTTTAAAAATACTAAAACTATAGAGAAAAATCTGAAACTTTTTTATAAAATACTTAATACTAATACAATTTTATAAAAAATACAAAAACTGAAAAAGCTAGTAAGAATAAGCTGGAAATAAGTGAATAAGCTCGTATAAGCTAAAATGGAAAACAAGGCTTATATATTAGATAGTGTAAGATATAACCGAAAAAGACCCAAGGGCGCAATGGCATACAGGTACACCACTATCATCCTCTTGAGGGAGAGGTCTCAGGTTCGACCCCTGCCTCTCCCTTTTTGCAAAACATTTTTATTTTTGGAATTTTTCTTTACAAACTTATTAAGCAAAGAAGGATAAGCAATTTTTAAAACTAAAACTTTTTATAAAAATGACAAATAAGCTCTGATTTGGCTTAAGATCTTAACAGTGGAGCAAAAATATGAATAAGCACAAGATTAAAGCCAAGTGACTAAAAAGCTACTAAATAAACACAAGCTAATAAGAAAATAAGATAAGCAATTAATAAAAAGCTAAAATGACAACTGAGGAAGCTTAATTACCAAGAAATAAGCATAAAATAAGCCAAAATAAGCAAAATCTTAAACTGCCAAACAGGAAACTGTTGTGATTACTAGGCACCTTCTAGCTTAAATTAAGCACTTAAATGATATTGGAAATGAAAACAAAGACTGGGAATATCAAGTTGACCAAATGAGCTATCCAAAAAGCTAATATACTCACAGTGGTGTTTACTAGAGGGCTTTTAATGAGCTTGTTCAAAAACTTGAAAACACTGACTTATTATTGGACTAGATAAAATGGACAAGTTAAAAAGCTATTAGCAGACCTAGTAAATAAGCTAGAATTTAAAAAATGAAAATTAGAACCTTAAGACAGCTAGTTAAGCTTCTCAAAAAGCAAGATTAAACATTATTAAGCTAACTAATGAGCTCTATAAGAGCTTATGAAGTTGGGTACCAAATCTGTGCACAGGGCACTATCTCAGTTAAGGTGCTCAAATCAAGCTTGAAAATAAGCAGTTAAAAAGCTAGTAAGAAACAAGCTAGCATTTTTCTAATTTTATTTAGCAGCTAAATATTACTATCCCAAAAGGATTTAAGCTAAAACTTAATAATAAACACACAATAAAATTCTAAGTTTTATTCAAAAATGGGTATTTGGAAAATTTGACTTTTTATATAATGAAGCAGTTTGACTTTTATGAGATTCTAATGATCCTAGATGATCTAGTTTGATGTATTAAGCTACTATAAGACTGATTTAGGCTATATAAACAACTTTTACACTAATATGCATGATTATGGAATCTAAATATCTAACAGTTAAGCAGAGATGAGTTTCAAAGATCAAATTGACTTTTTATAAAACAAGGAATGGATTTAATGCTTTGACTGAGCTAAAAGGTTCTATTGTGACATATATCAGACAAGTACAATACCACAGACACCTTGTAACACATTTTCCACAACAAATCCAAACAAGCCTTATCAAAACTGATTTGAAGCTTTTAACTATAAAACAAATTTTTAAACCAAGTTACCTATTTATTATCAGATATTAACTATTTTTAGACAGTATTAGACTAGAATTAACAAGATTAAACCACTAAAAATATGAAATGCAAATTTCATAAAAAAGGCTTACAAAATGAGTTATTGCACAGTACATGGAACTGAGGATCAAGAACACTCCTATAGCTTACCAATAAGCTCTAAACCAAAAGCATACCAAATATCACTCTGCTTCAACTTCTGGCAACAACATTAACACATTTTGAAATTTGAACTTGAAATTTGAAAATGCACAAACTGAAATAAAACTGGAAACTTTAAATTGCTTATTGAAAAAGAGTTACAATACACTGAGATTACTTATTTAAAAGCTTGAAAGATTAAACAAACACTGGAAAGTTTAAAAAACTTAAAACGACATTAAAGAAAATTATATAAACTAACTACTACTTTTCCTCCTCTTCTCTAGCCTCTTTTTATATTCCAAACTTCTTCCCACTTGTTTCTGATTTGATCCCACCATCTTTCTAAGCCATTGGATGCTTTGAGACCATTCTAGCCGTTAGATGCATTTTGGCGGGAAATGGATTTTTGACAGATGGAGGTTGAGTAAAGGGTAAAGGAATGCATTTAATGATATTTGGATTGAGGTGGAGGAGGGGGGGCAAAGATGGTGATATATTGAGGTGGAGGAATGGTGGCTTGAGTGAGCAGGGTAGCAGGTGAAGGTGAGACTTTGGGGGAGAAAAACAAGTGGCGGGGTTTGGTTTGTTTGACCGAGGGGTTTAACCCTTTGACCGGGTCAGGATATTGGACGGGTTGGATGGTTTGGGTAGGCTTAGGATTGGATTGGGCTTATATAATAACGAGGGTCCATTTGGTTTACTAGTATACAAGGACCACAAATGCAATTTATCCAAACATGAGGACTGAAAATGCCAATTTTCCAAACTTATAACAAGGACCAAAAATGACAAACATTGATAGTGCAAGGACCCTTTTTGCATTAAATCCCATTTTAAAAGGTCCAAGGACTAATTTTGCAATTTTCCAAAGTTTAGGGACCTTTCTTGCCAATTGACCAAAGAATCATTCAAGGATCATTTTTTACAACTTAGAATACTTCAGGGACCTTGAATGATAAAATTCCACATTTTTGAATTCCAGGGACTAGATTTGACAACTTTTAAAACTTGTGGGACTAAAACTGCCATTTTTGCAAATTTGATACGTTTTTCATCTGATTTTGATATTTTTGCATTTAAAACACATAAAACACTGATTTGTGATATTTTGATTATTTTGATGTGTTTCTGAGTGTTTTCAGATGATTTTGCAGTTTAGATTGTACAAAAATGATGAGTATTTAGACACTCATCAGTGACCTGTTAATCTTGGTGAGGATTCTAAGAACCATAGGGTAGGCGAATTGACCAAAGGAGTCTGCCGACTGTTACCACTTGTGGAAGAACTAGGTTTAAGAATTGCATCACTATCGTTTCCATTTGCTTGTTTACCAGAGAACCAGCCTAATTGATCGTGTGACACCTTAAATATTATCAATCATTACATTAAAACTTATCTATTTGACTAATTTAATTAATTAGACAGTTAGGAATCAACCGTCTCGGTCTTACCATTCCCTCACTACATGCGACCGGGTACACTGCCCGTTAGTGCATTAGGTAGGCCATAGGTAGACGAGTTACTATAAGTGTAAAACCTGGTCAGTAAAACCTACATCAATACCCCATCACCACCTCATTTTACCTCTTCACTTTCTCTCACTAAAAACACACACACCCCTTTCTCTCTCTAACTCTCTTTCTCTCTCTCCTCAAAATAATTAAAACCTAACCCTAAACCATTATCCGGCCGCCGCCACTGTTCTGGCCACCTCCGGCCACACCGCCGCGCATGACCACCCACCTCCACCACCATCTTGAAGCTCTCTTTCTCCTCTTTCCAACCATATATGGCACGCGCCATATAGACCCCAATAACACATCCAAATCTTGAAAATACAACTCGAATCTTTAGGGTTTCAAGTGGGTTTTGTAATTCGGGTTTGGAAAAGGTAAAAGGGACTTGAATATGTCTTGTTTAAGCATAAAGAAGCCACGTACAACCCATTTAGGGTTCGTATATTGGGCGAATTTTAGGGCTTTTGGGTGAAACATGAGATTAAATCTAATTAACACTTAAATAAACATGTAGCTAGTGTTTTGGAATCATGTGGTGTATCATATTGTTGGGTTTGCATTTTAGGTTTAGTTTTATGTTTTTGGTTAGAATAGATGATGTGTTTGATGTTTGGTTGATGATTGGAGGATGATTGATTGTGTTTGGAGGTTGTGGTATTGATTTGGGAGTGTTTGGATGTGAGACATGGGGCGTACAAGCCACCAAGACCCGCATTGGGCATAGCTTGGTGGCGTACGTGACCCATATGGACCAAGGGTCCGGGTCGAGTTGTCGTGGTAGCTTGTGGGTTGATGTTGTTGGTGTTTGGATGAGACTCGTGGAGCCGAAAAGCTTCTAGATCTTGTTTGGTTCACGTGGTCTTAACCGTGACCGTGTCATGACCATTAGGGTCATAACAAGGTTTTGGGTGTATTTGGTTGGTTGATTGGTTGGCGAGATTGATTGGAGTTGATTTGGGATTGAATTGCGCTATTATGACTTTTAATTTGGACTTGATATATATAAATTGTCAACTTTGAGCAACGTCGGTGTTACTTTGACTTTTTAGTCAATAGTTGACTCCGACAACGCCGTAACATGGACTTTAGTATAGTTTGGACTATTGATTGATTAAAAGCCTAGAAGTCATGACTCGTGCTTGTGGACTCGAAACGAATAACGATATGAAATTAATATTGGAATTTGACGATATATATATATATATATATATATATATATATATATATATATATATATATATATATATATATATATATATATATATATATATATATATATATATATATGAAAATGCTAATAGACTATGAAACATTAATAATAAAAAGGCTTTTATACCAAAAATATCGATAACAAGACTTATCTTGTTATTTATGATTTTAAATAGAAACTAACGACTAAAAATGGAAATGTTTTATAATAAATAAGTAATTAATGTTTCGAGTACACGTCTATCGAAATATGCCAATTATGAGCATTTAATACTAGTTTCAAGTATTTATTTACTTACGTTGTGTGCATGGGTTACGGATAACCTAGCATTAATAGTGTTGATCCACGTGTGTAGCAGACTTATTAGGTTGACGAATCTAATAGGAGCCCGCTAGATACGTTGGGTAACCTTATTAATGAGTGAATTATCCTTATGACTCTTTAGGATGCGACTGGTTTATGGGATAATAAGCGACACGAATAAATAACTGAGTTTATCGAGTTGACGAATTCGATAAGGTCTACTATTTATTCCGAAACTTATTGGACTGTGGAGCTTATCGCTTAGATGTCTCATAGTGTTGCATTGAGTCACATATTGGTTGTTTGAGTGCATTCATGGCATCCTATTGAGTCGATACACCCACATGAGGATACCAAACACTAGGATTAAAAGGTGAAACGAGACATTTTTGGAAATAACGAAACGGAATACATTGGGGTAGATAACGTTGATTTTGGAAAATATATATTAAAATTGGTTTACATTAATAGGTTGTGCCGAGTCGATAGTTGCTGTGCCGTGATTACCTGTTATCTTCTGCTAGTGTTTATTCGTGCGTTGCTTGCTTGAGGTGAGTTTCATAGCCCCATTTTTATCTACGTTTTTAACTAAATTGGGGTGAGAATCATGCTACTGTTTTTGGACCTTTAAAACTATTTGGATTTGCTTATGTGCTTGAATGTTTAGATAGATGTGCGGTAGTAGTTGACTTAGACTAGGGTAGCAATCCTAATTGCTATAACTATTGCCTAGCTAAGAATAGATTTCTACCTCGACCTTGTCCGGGGTTAGCAATTGTTCTAGATTTTGCCACGAAAGTGCTGGACTAGAGTTGCTGGGCCCGAGTGATCCCTGGATGCGGGATATGGATGGTGATCCGGTTAGGATTGGTTTGTGAACGATGTTTATCTATCTTTAGTCTTGTATAGCAAATCAACTCCTACAGGTCCACTACAATTTTATTGAATTTAAACCTATGAACTCACCAGCGTAAGCTGACCTTTTAGCATGTTTTCTCAGGTATTTAAATGACGTTTGGAATACGTGTTCGGTGGAAGCTTGACAAGGAGGCATGGTTCAAGGATCATATTTGACTCTGATAAATTATGAGGACCTATTTTATTAAATCATGTTTTGGGCCTAATATTTATACTTTTGGATTATTGTTTTGAATATTTAAATTTAGGATTGGTTTTGAATGAAAATGACTATCTTGTTTGCTATACTTGTGTGAGATACCAATCCAATCGTAACGCCCCGAAAACTTGATTAAGTCTTCCGCTGTACCGAGATTTGGGGGTGTTAGACCACCTTTCTTACCAACACTTATATATACACATCCTTATACTTATACATTAGAATTTCAAACTCACCCCCTTGGAACCATCCCCTAGGCCGGCCAACTAAAAGGAGAAACACCAACATAATTCTTTTGTCCTTATAAACCTATACTTCCCTTACTCTTGTCTAAAACTCAAACATATGCTAACAAGTGATTTTCACACCTTGCCAATCTTTGATTCCCCCTCTCTTTTATCCATAATACATGGCTCTAGGAGCCTCCCCAAGTCCAAGATACACTTAATACCTTATTTGGATAGCTTAAACAAAATGATATCTCATGTTTACCACTTTTACTTCTATCTAAGCTTGGTACCTAACTCCTATTTTCTTCACATTCCAAACGCAAATCACCTCTCTCTTTCTCTCCTAAAACGGCAGCAACAACAACATATGGCAAGGATATAGTGAGCTAGGTATAATTGGTGAAGTGTTGGTGATCTTAAGTTAGGGTTTTGAGATCATAAGTGGTTTTCTTGGGTTCTTTATGCATTTTCTTAATTATCTTCACTTCATCACTTGTAAGCTCTTCAATAAATCATTTCATACTTATTTACATTCGTATGTAATATCACATACTTGTTTTTTTTATCACCTCTATATGTTTGTTGTGATGAAACTTGTTTAAAACTCAGATTAAGAAACCCTAAAATTTCCCTATTTAAAGTCGACTTGTTCACTAGTGAGAAACCACTTTAAATAAACCCAGGTCAAATTCCTTTGGCACACACTTATATCTAGGTCTTAGGTAGTTCCTGATCATATTTTATAGTTTTTGGAACTTTTTTACTATTTTTAACACTTGATGCGAAACTAGTTGCTGGAAAAATTGTAATCTGAGTACTCGACTCAAAAAGCCTAAACAGAGGACCTAAAATCCACCTCGGGAACTCTAATTGGACTTGTTTGATAGGTAAAACATAGATCATACTATACAAGTTGGAATTTTGAAAATTGAATGAAAAACAAGCGAGCTATACTCCGTTGAAGTCAGGAAAAGTTTCTACACAAACTGTAAACAACATGTCAGTGGGTTTTCGGGTATAAATTGATACCTAAAACTTGTTGTCATGAACCGACGCCTTGATCTCTTGAAATTAGACATATTTATCTATGTGTAGAGAGTTTAATGACTAAAAATGGGCTAGAAATGAAGGAGATACGCTCCTTTAAAGTCATAAATTATTTTAAATCAACAACTATTTTCTAGGTTTTTTGAACTAAAAATGCGTTTTATTCGTTTTTCTTAAACGTTTTGACTTACGAAACTTTATAAAACTTCACTACAAGTATGTAAGGGTGATAAAACTTTATAAAACTCATATGAATATAGTACATGTCGTATCGTTCCTAAAACGATTTATTTATCTAGGTCACGTTTAAGATTACTTGTTCTTTGAACTCGTTACACTTTCCATTATTCACTACTTACTTGATGTGAGTTTCCTAGCCCCAAGTTTACTACGTTTTACTCGTTTTAAATGCTTTGAGGCGAGAATACAATGCTTGCTTTTACATACAGACACAAGTACTTAAAACATTTACGGGTTGCTTAAGTTAGCACATTTGCCGTTAAGTCCCCATTTATCATGAACCGTCAATTACTTGTAAGCGCGAATGTTGTGAATATATCTATTGGATTGACACCCCCGTCCGGGTAAGTAGCAATTACTTGACTAGAGGTACCGTTCAAACGTATGCATACCATTATAAGAACTTTGGGTGTTTGGTAAGACACCTACAGGGGCATACTTATATACATACCAAATACGTTATTAAGACTTCGGGGTCATAAGCTTAGTGCAATTGTAATATTTTTGTGTGACATTGTATTTGTTATAATGGTCTACACGGAAATCTTGTGGTCCACTTTTACATTTACTTAAACCTATGAACTCACCAACATTATGTTGACGTTTTAGCATGTATTTCTATTTAAATATTATGTTGACATTTTTTTATTATTATTTTTTTATTTTTTATTTTTGAGTAAATTGCATAAACGGTCCATGTGGTTTGCTCAAATTGCAGATTTCGTCTCTGAGTTTTCGAAAGTGTTGGCGGCCTCCCTGTGGGGAAAAGTTGAGTTCATTTTCGTCCCTGTCCAAAGTTCAATTACTAAAATACCCTTATGTTTTCTTTTTCCAATTTTTAGGGACGAAATCTGCAATTTGAGCAAACGACATGGACTATTTATGCAATTTACTCTTTATTTAAAATGAAACTTTAAAAATCAAACTCAGGTTTCTAAACCCAGTTTCACACAATACACATTTTGACTTTCTTTTGATTCTTTAAACAAACATAAAAAAAATGCAAAACACCCACTAGCAGATCTGCACATTTGCAATTCTCATAAACTTTTTTTTTCTCTCTCCTCCCTTTTGGTCCCTTCCTCATCTCATATTATAGCTTCCACCTACCATCACTCTCGTGACTATAGTCGAACAAATACAAGATTCGGTGAGACCCCGACGGCGGCGCAAGTGAACGTGAAGCGACGACACCGGTCAGATCTATAATGGTACTGATCATTGATGTAGTGATATGTGTGTGTGTTTGTCGAGGTGTATGTGTATTTTGTGTGTGGTGGGAAAGAAGAAAGGTGGAGAGAAATAGAATGGGGTTAAAAAATCTGAGTTTTCATTTATAAGTATGAAAGATTAAATGTAGTGTGAAAAATTCAAGAAGTTGTTGATTGAAGGTTAAGTTGTAAATGAAGATGGATGATGCTCTAGTTTTCTTTTGTCAATATTTATGTTTTAATTTTGTTGACTTATGATTTTATTTTAGAAGTATGATTATGGTTTTGATGATTTTAGTGCTTGTTTGAAAGTTAAATGGCTCGTTAATGGTGTATTTATATAATTCGAGAAAAAGGAAAAAAACAATGTGTTGAAGAATCTGGGTAAAGGATGAAGATAGATGAATCTTTGTTAAAGAAATAAATAATAATTCAGTTTTAAAATCAAAATGAATAAGATAAGGGTATTTTAGTAATTGAACTTTGGCCAGGGACGAAAATGAACTCAACTTTTCCCCACAGGGAGGCCGCCTGCACTTTCGAAAACTCAGGGACGAAATTTGCAATTTGAGCAAACCACAGGGACCATTTATGCAATTTACTCTTTATTTTTTATTATTTTTTTGACAGTTTTATGGTGTTGAACTTGTGTGTATAAGTATATGATTTTTTTCTCAAAGTTTTTGTGATTATACATGGGTTATATAAGTGTTCTTCTAATATATTTTGCATCATGTATAAATTTTCTAAAAATTAGGTATAATATTGTTTAATTTTTGGATACAAATCGGACCATTAAAACCCATCATATTACGAGTACACTACTACACAAAAATCTCATTTAGTACGGTTTTTAATGCCATTTAGTATGGTTTTAAAACCGTGGCAGATACGAGTGTACCAAAAAAGAAAATCGTTTTTTTGTACCGTTTAAAACCGTGGCAAATAATGATTATTTGGTACGGTTTTTTATCAAACCGTAGCAAATTTCTTCCACTACTAACCAACCATACTTTTCTTGTTTGCTACGGTTTTTTATTAAACCGCACCAAATCTGTTTCTTTAATAAAAAAAAAATAATTAAATTTTGTTTTTCAAAACCTGCAACCAAACAATACCACACGACCCAAACAGTATTCCAGCACACAAACAATATTCAACAAATTTAACATCCTATATAAACATCAACCAACGCAACATCCGAGTTAGACAAAAGTGTTGTCCATTACAATTGCTTAAACGTCATCATCACAAAAATATAAAGCGTTAACTGTTAGGAATTAGAAATTCCAGGTATTAAAGAGTTGGTCACCTCAAGTATATGTAATCGTTAGAAAGCTCGTAGTCGTAGTTATTTTAATTTAAGTAGTATTTAGTTAAGTAACACCGTGGAGGACGGACGGGTCTTTACCCACTGTATGCCTGATCCACAGTCCGTTGTGTGGCATTTATTGTAAGACTATAAATACTCTCTACCTTCCAAGGTAGAGAGTTGGAGCTCATAATAATATTTTTCTTTCTCTCACTATAGTTCCCAACTCTCTTCCTTTCTCTCACTAGAACTTTCTCTCTCTAACATACTAATACGCCTACTTTGATTATGGTTTAGAGTGTTTGTGAAATCCAATATCTTACAATTGGTATCAAGAGCCATGTTTTGATCACTCATCTTTCATGCTCTTTGTTTTGGTGGATTTCATAAGGTTTTTGGGGTATTAAGGGTTTAGGAGAGTTTGATTCATTTGGACAAATTCTAGTGTTAAAGTTTGAATTTTGCTTGTACTTTTGTGTTTAGGATCATCATATGTGTTTAGGTTTTGAATTGGAAGGCTTAAATCATTGTGGTTTGGTTGTTTTGGATTGATAAAGTGGTTATTTGTGAAAGAAGGACGAAGCGAGTTGAGTCTCGGACTTGTTTTTCTTCAAAGCGAGTTGCTTTGTTATTTGATGCGAGTTGGTACATGCGACTTAGCTGTTTAGCGAGTTGATTTTTATGCGACTTGGGTTCTAAGCGAGTTGTTTCTTTAAGCGACTTGAGATCTAAAGCGACTTAGCTATTTAGCGAGTTGTAACGCTAGCGAGTTAATTTAAGCGACTTAGTGTTCAAGCGAGTTGATTGTGTTGCGAGTTGATACTAAAGCGAGTTGGCTATTTAGCGACTTGATTCATTAAGCAAGTTGATTGTGTTGCGAGTTGATGCTAATGCGACTTGGCTATTTAGCGAGTTGACTGCTTAAGCGAGTTGTGTGTTTAGCTACTTGTTCATTTAGACTTGTTACTTCTTCGTGATACATTCTTACGGTTGTTCTTTTGGTTTAGTAAAATCCCGTGAAAGAATCAATTTCCCGGTTTAATCAAAGAATAGTAAAATCCCGTAGAATTTGTTATCATGGCAAACATCGTTCCTACCAGTGCTTCGTCAGTAGCTGAGGATGTTCAAGCTGCTGGCTCAGATACTCGTCCACCCATGCTTGACATAACTGACTATGACTCTTGGGCTCAACGAATCAGATTGTACTGTCTTGGAAAAGAAAATGGGGTTAACATTCTCAAATCCATTGATGAAGGACCTTACCGAGTTGAGACTACTAGAGATGTACTTGATACTGCTGAAGATGGAACTCTGATTTACGGAATGGACAGACCAAAGATGTATGATGAGCTTGACGATAAGGAGAAAAAGAGATTCGATGCAGATATCCGAGCTTCCAACATTATACTGCAAGGTCTACCAAAGGACATCTACAAGCTTATCAATCACAACACCGAGGCAAAAGCTGTATGGGATAATGTCAAGATGCTTCTTTCTGGTTCTGAGCTAACTATTGAAGACCGAGAATCACAGCTGTATGATGAATTTGAGCACTTCAAGATGAAATTAGATGAAAGTATGTATGAGTACTATGTGAGATTTCATAAGCTGGTGAATGACATGAGGAACATCAGAATGACTATGCCTAACATTCAGCTGAACTCAAAGTTTGTAAACAACATGAATCCCGAATGGCACAAATTTTTTACTTCTGTGAAGCTCACTAAAGGATTGAAGAATACGAATTATGAGCAACTCTATGCCTTCCTTCTTCAAAATGAGAGGCATGCCATGTTTGAAAAGAGGATTCTAGATCAGTTCAAAGCTCAGGGAGAAGCAAGTTCAACAAATGATTCAACTGCCTTTTACTCAAAAGTTGGGATTACCACCAAAGCTTCTCAAGTTGTACCTATGGGTAATGGTAATCATAAACTTATTCCAGATCCAATGTTCAAACAAGCTGATGCTGATGCAGGCATGGAAAACTTCATCAATCAACTGGCTCTCATGATAAGTCAAAACATGAATTCTCTCCCACAAACCAACAACAACCTCAGAACAGCCTCTAACCACACAATCAAGCTACTGTCAGAGATGGGAGGATTGTGGTGCAACCAGTTCAGGAAAGACAATATGATTAGGGAAGAGGTGGAGCTGGTAGAGGGTATGTTGCAAATCATAATCGAGGAAGGAATGGAAATCAAGGTCAAGCTAAGCCGATCAAATGCTATAACTGTGGTGGTGAGGGATACATTGCAAGGAACTGCACATCTTCAAAACGTCCACAGAATACTGAGTACTTCAGGGATAAGATGCTGCTGGTACAAGCTCAAGACAATGGAGCAGCTTTGTATGAAGAGGAGTTACTGTTTCTTGCTGAAGGAAATGCTAAGACCTATGATGCTGACGTTGATGAACAGCCGATTCAAGAGATAGGTCATAATCATCAGAATGCCTTTCAAGTAGCCGATTGTGATGCATACGACTCTGATGTTGATGAAGAACCCACTGCACAAACCATCTTCATGGCTAGCATTTCTCCAATGGTCTCTCCTAAAGTCTCTTCATCACCACAAGCTCGTCCATCCAAAGACAAACTCATCTCTGAGGTATTAAAATTATACGATGAAGTTGATGAGCAAAAGATACATAACGAAGTACAATCAACTGTGTTTATTGAATCAGATATTGAAAATATGGGTAATATCAATGTTGTCCCATATGATCAATATGTGATACAAAGTGAAAGTGAGATTGTACCAAGTGATGCATCTTCTGCAATCAATAATGATTTTGTTTTTGATGAATTCACTGCATGTGCCTCTGATGATTCTGTAATTTCTGAACTAAATACCTATAAAGAACGTGTTGCTATTTATGAACAACGTGCAAAATTTGAGTTGACCACTCGTGAGCAGGAAATGGATGACCAAGTGCGTACAATCATTAGAAAAAGTAATTTTAGAGAAGAAGTATTAAAACAAGAGTTAAATTCCTTGCAAGAAAAGCTTTCTAAAACTGCTAAGCAAAAACAAGAACATCAAGAAAATGTGAAAATGCTTAAGCAAGAATTTAATGCAAAGGAATCAAAACTCTTGAAAGATTTTTCTAATCTGAAAACTTTGAAAAACAAACTTGAAAACAAGTTGTACATACAAGGGAACACCATTCAGACTGCTCACATGATCACTAAACATAGAGTCTTAAGCGATAAGCATAGCATTCCCCTTGTTGAGGAACCAAATCCAGAGGTCATTAAAAGGGCTAGAAATGCTCATAAGGTTCTTTATGATGGCAATGAAATCCTTAAACCTAGACAGAAACCTAGTTGTGTTGAGTGCACTGAGGAAGATAAGAAATCAGATGAAGTCACTAGGGAAAAGATGAACAAGAAATTAGATGATCCTAAATGTAAAGAGAAGAAAATAAAGATCACACCCCATGATTACAAGAAGGAAAATTGGATTTCCTTGAACATGTATAAGCGTCAGACATTGTTAACACCCGAACAAGTGTTCTAGAAAAAGGATTTAGATAAGCAAAAAGCAGAGAATCTAGTTGTAACGAACCCTCCCCTTAGGAAAATGCCTAAAGCAACTGTGTATCCTCCCAATACACCAATGCATCTAGTCCCTAGAACTATTGCCACTAAAATCAAGACCTTAATCAGTCAATATGTTATCTTTCAACTATTTGTTGATTTTGAGAAAACTTGCAAGAAAAGGATCACACCCACTGGTATAACTGAAGGAGAAAGGGGTTTTGAGCAAACCAAAGAATGTTATTTAACTGAAGTCATGCCTTTCTTTAAACAACTAAAAGATCAATTTGAGAGTCTTAAAAAGAGAATGAATTCAGACATTAAAGAAATGGAAAAGGAATTTGATGCGATGATATTTGAGGTTAGTGATTATGAGCGAGCATTAAAATATAATGAGATTGAGAGAAGAACTTGCATACACTGAATGAGAATCTGATTTCTGAATGTATTGCTCAAGATGTGTTTTTCACTGCTACAAATTGTTCCATTAATGCTTCTCGATTTCATGAATTATCTGTTGCTCTGAAAGTCTCCCATGATCGTGTCATTGAGCTTGAAAAGACTAATGCTAAACTAAACGAGAAAATTGAACTGGATGATCATGATAATATGGTGAAACATCTTTCTAAACTAGAAGTTGATCATTTTGATCTACAACTAAAATATCAACATCTTAAAGAAAATGTTAAAACCTCAAACATCAAGACATCCTCAGATGCTCCAGAGTTTGATGCAGTTTTTCAAATAAACAAACGTGATGAACAGATTCAGGCTTATTGTAACACGATCAGAAAATTGAAAGCCCAAATCGCTCAATTAAAGGGCGAAAAGAACAATGTGATTGGTTCCCAAGTGCCTCCTCTTTTAGATTCTCAGAATTCACAAACGTTTCATCTTCAAAACTTAGTTAATTCATTACAAAAGGAAAACGAAAGTTTTCTAGAAGAAAATGAAAAGGTTAAACGTCATTTCAATGAGTTATTTGAATCAATAAAGGTTACTCGTAACAAAAACAACGAACAAATAGCTTCATTGCAAAAGGAGATTGAGAATCTAAAGAGTCAGGTAAAAGGGAAAATGAAATTGACCAATGGGGAGAATGGTGTATCAAAGACTGATTCTAGCAACAAATATGTTGTGTCTGTGAAATATGTTCCCCCTCATCTCAGGAATAACAAACTTGCCATTCAAGCATATTTCTCATGCCTTAAGGATTGTCTAGAATGTCTACGTGAGATTTTTGAAGAGGATAAACTAGAAAAACCACTTGACAATGCAATTGGACATGCATGCTCATATGCCAAACGATCTCAAGAAATTCTAGAATGTTTAATCACAGTATGCCCAAAGTCTTTAGGTGAGAGAGTAAATCCTTTGATTCCAAGTTCTATGCCTAGTGCCAAGTATGATATTCATTCGATGCCCGATGTTTTGAATATGAACCTTAGTGTGCCTTCAAGAAGTTTAGATTACAGATCTGTTAATGATAAGATAGTGAACTCATGTGTGCCTTCTAGAAGTACAAATCCCAGCACTTCTTGTGTTAAGAAAGTGAATCTTAGTGTGACTGCATGTAGTTCAGATCCCAGCACATCTAAACAGGAGAAGCAAAAAGTAGCAAAACCAACTAATGTTCCCATTCCGTCTACAGGAGTAATCAGTGACATTAAAGCAAGCAGGTCAAAGTCTCAAGAAAATACAAGGAATGATAGGACTTCGTAAGCTAAGAATGTGCATTGGAAAAGAGTAGAAGACCAACCTAGGAACTTTAATTTTGAGCCGAATAAAACGAATCGTGTTGATTCTAATATTAGCCATAGGCGTACTGTAATTAATTCGAATTCTGATACTTTTTGCAAACCTTGTATTGATGTCTGCTTGAATTCTGTTTCTAATCATGAAAGTGGTGTTAATGTTTTGCCTAATGATGTTAATTGTCCAGTTAATATTGTTGATGCTAAAAATCATGTTAAGAAGGAAAAAAGGCAAAAACGTAAGAAAGTTAGAAAACAATGGAAACCCACAGGAAGAACATTCTATAAGATAGGATATAGATGGATACCGGTTGGCCGTAAGGTTAATCAGACAATGCCCACTAGAAAATGGATGCCTACGGGTAGAACTATTCCCTTAAGAAGTGGACATACATTGAATAGGGAAAATACGGACACAAGTACTGCATCTATTTATAATGATTCCATTGCTTCAATATCTGATATGGACGTTTCTATTTCTGATGTGGGTGTTCCAATCTCTATTTCTAACCAAATGGAACCCATTCTTGCATGGGGATCCCAATTATCCAGTTATCCACTCTTGTCTGTGTTCAACTGCAGATCGTTCAAATCGTTCTGTGGTACCTGGACTCAGGCTGTTCCAAGCATATGACTGGCGACCGGTCGCGGCTCATGAACTTCGTGAGCAAACTCATCGGGACAGTTAGATTCGGAAATGATCATTTCGGTGCAATTATGGGTTATGGTGATTATGTTGTTGGTGATAGTGTTATCTCTAGAGTATACTATGTGGAAGGTCTTGGTCATAATTTGTTCTCTGTTGGTCAATTCTGTGATTCTGATCTAGAAGTAGCCTTCAGAAAACATACTTGTTTTGTTAGAGAACTTGATGGTAAGGAACTGTTAAGAGGAACTCGTGGTTCACATCTTTACACCATCTCTATCGATGATATGATGAAGTCTTCTCCAATTTGCTTGTTGTCAAAGGCTTCGAAAACAAAGTCATGGTTATGGCATCGTCGTCTCAATCACTTGAACTTCGTAACCATCAATGATCTCTCCAGAAAGGACTTATTTGTAGGTTTACCTAGACTAAAGTATGAAAAGGATCATCTTTGTTCAGCATGCCAATTGGGAAAAAGCAAAAAGTATGCCCATAAACCCAAACCTACAAACTCAATTACAGAAGTTCTTTATACCCTTCATATGGATTTATGTGGACCAATGAGAGTGCAGAATATCTTTGGGAAGAAATATGTGTTAGTTATGGTTGATGATTACTCTAGATTCACCTGGGTCAAGTTCTTAAGGACAAAGGATGAAACTCCTGATATCATCATCAAACTCATCAAACAGCTGCAGGTTCGACTTAACAAAACCGTCAGAATTATTCGAACAGACAATGGTACTGAGTTTGTTAACAAACAACTTAGTGAATTTTATGAAAGCATTGGAATCAGCCATCAAAGAAGTGTTCCACGAACTCCTCAACAGAACGGTGTAGTTGAAAGACGAAATCGAACTCTCGTGGAAGCCGCTAGAACAATGCTGATTTACTCAAAGGTTCCAATGTTTCTCTGGGCTAAAGCTATTGCCACTGCATGCTACACACAAAATCGTTCCCTGATTCACACTGTTCATGGAAAAACTCCATATGAACTGGTCCACAACAGAAAACCTAATCTCTCTTTCCTTCGTGTGTTTGGTGCATTGTGTTATCCAACTAATGAGGGTCAAGACTTAGGCAAACTGAGAGCTAAAGCAGACATTGGAGTTTTTGTAGGGTATGCACCAAACAAAAAGGGATACCGAATCTACAACAAAAGAACCCGAAATATCATGGAAACAATTCACGTTACATTTGATGAGCTGACCGGTCAAACGGCTCCTGGACAATCCAGTTCAGGACCCGCACTTCAAAACAGTCCCATTGGTTCATCCCTTGTTCCAAACTCTTCTCAAGAAACTCCATATGTGTAAGATATTAGTTTTCACATACACATCAAACCATAACACAAAGTGGCGTATGAATGAGGTTCTAGAGAGAGAAAGTTAGAGGTTTAGGGAACTTAGTGAGAGAAAGTGAAAGATATTATTAGGAGCTCCAACTCTCTACCTTGGAAGGTAGAGAGTATTTATAGTCTTACATAAATCGCCACACATCGGGCTGTGGATCAGGCATACAGTGGGTAAAGACCCGTCCATCCTCCACGGTGTTACTTAACTAAATACTACTTAACTTAAAATAACTACGACTACGAGCTTTCTAACGATTACATATACTTGAGGTGACCGACTCTTTAATACCTAGAATTTCTAATTCCTAACAATCTCCCCCTAAGGGAGGTCACCTCGATCATGTACCAAAATTACATTGAATACAAATAGATATTACATTAAAAATTGTTCTTGCATTCTTGATGTAGTCCTTTGTTCCTAAGCTCGTAGTCATTGATTCTTCACATTGCATGTTTGGTTACTTCAAGTGGAGGTCTTTTACTGATCCACGTGATAGTAAATTTGAACCAGCTTTTGAGATCATCAGCAATAAAAAATCTTTGAGACATCCATTGTGGTGTTGGTATTATGTGATGTTGTAACTTTAGGACCGACATGCTCACATTCTGGATCATGATATCTTCTCATCAGAGTAGCGGAAGCTTTTGTTGAATCATGATATTGGCAGCAGCGTAGCAGAAGCATGGAGTGAAAATATCAGAGTCATTGATGCACTAATCATGATTTCTTTTGAGTTGAATGTGTTAAGTGAGCATGCGGCTATGGATTGACCGCTTCATTCTGATCAGCTGCAAACGTCGGGCGTACCTGCATACAACAATTAGCAATAAATCCCACGAAAGTGTCTTTGATCACTTTCGTTGAATTGAGGTACACGGCCCACGGTTCCCCGTTGATCAGTACATGTACTGCCTGTGATCAGGTATAATTCCGAAGAATTTCCTTGACAGGGTTTCGCAGCTGCTCTAGCTGTTCTCAAACCGGAACATCTCAAAGAAGATAACACGGAGTGAGTGAACCAGCGAATTTTAAGTCCACTGATTGATGAAAAGATATTTGAAAAACAATCGTGTATTGCTTAATAGAAATTGTTTTTGCAATACAACGAAGGTTTTATTGAAAATCAATTATCAATCATAAAAATACCTTTTGGTTTGAAAAATGAGTACACGGTCGATGTGCTAAAGAAGAGAGTTATTAAGCACAAAGACCGGTTTTTCAAAGGTATCCGTCAATCCATAACCTGAACCAGGATTGATTCAAAAGATTGAATCGCCCCATTGTTTCTGTTCAGTTGTCACATGGTTGATCTATATAATAGATCTCACATGCCACCTACCAGGAGCTTGTTTGATGTTTGCTCCAGAAGGCTTTCCATCTTCATTGTGAATATGTAAACACATCACTCAGATGTTCTGGCAATACCACAAGGATAATGCGTAGGACTCAAGATATAATCTCTCTTTCCACATTGTGTGAAACAGAGAGTCTTCATTGAAAGTGTCCTAATGAGATTTATTGATGATCTCGTGGCTCTAGACTCAATTTGTGCATATTTGGATCCTGTGCCGGAGACTAGGGAGAGGGTCTCCTTCTTCAATATCAACAAACTATAAGAGAAAGTCGATAGATAATGTCGGTTCCCCGTGAGAATGAAACAAGTCCTTTTAAGAGGAACTTGAGTGGTTTGGAAAGTTGAAGTGCAGTGCGTCACTGGGTCCATGACGTCTTGTCTTCAATACCGATGTTACCATCAGTAGCATATGAAGTGAACCCGGTTTCTGTCCTAAGGTTGAATAAATGGAGGGCTATTTGTTTTCACCCTTTTCTCATTCAATTCTTTTTAATTCTTCAACCCCTTCAGTGCTTACCGAGACTTCATAGCAAGAACTTTGTTGGGTTTGTTCCAGTACTTGCTCTATCTCAGTCCGCACTCTTCCCATATCTCACTTTTCTCCTTTTATCATCATACCTGAGGACTTCTACACTAACTAGTGGATTGTCCCTGGGTAGATCCCTCCGGTTCTGGCGGATCATGGGAACCAATACCTAACCTTATCATCCTTATATCACCGTACATAAAGTAAAGTTTGTCGGTCTATTTGGTATTGTTCATCTGCCATTGGAACCAATTGAAAACCATTTGAAAATCAATCCAGATACTTGTGATATATTATCAAAACATTTTGTACCCGAATTGTTTTTGATATTTTTAGAATAAGTGCTCCCCCTCAACATGTGCATCAAATGTTTGAAATCGTTTTGCACACGGAGGCAAGAGGAAGAATTAACTTCTTTGAATACCATTTTCTAAAAGATATCAACATCACTTCCCAAATCGAATCAAGTAGATAATGCATTTTGGGGAAGGATGAGATTTTCATGATTTTGCTCCCCCTCAATATGTGCTTCTAGGTTTGAAAGGAGTTTTACACATACTAGAGGGAACCTGCACATTGAGATAAATGATCACGTTTCAAATCATAGGTTTAAGATAGATGCTCCCCCTCAACATGTGCATTGAAAATTTGAAATCGTTTGTCACATGCGGGGAGGACAGCATATACATCCTTATAAAACCATTTACCGAATTATCAGTTTAAATCCAATTTAAATCACACATTCTCCCCCGATCACAATTATCAAATCATTTGAGATTTGTGATCTCTTATAGATTTAAATTGATTTTGAAAGCTTTTAAGGAGAATTGTGACTTGATTATGAAAGCGTTTTAACTGATAAGGATCGGATTTTAAGACTTTAAACTCCATTGATAAAACATGCATGTACATCTTTTGAAAACAATTTAATGCCAAATAACTTTTTAATTTAATTGAAATCATTCTCCCCCTCAATCAATGACATAGGTTGTTGATTGAGAGATAGAGATTTTGACAAATAAGTCCTGATGATTATCAAAAATAGAGATCGAGTTATTTTTCAAAGCATTTAGTTTTCAGCAGATAAATGTTTATAGAATCAGAGCATGGAATTTTGAAAACATGATAAAACATGGCTCTGTTCTTTCTTTTAAAACCGGGTTATTGCCTGAAAATGACAATAAACCAATGTTTCTCTTTCTCCCAAAAATATTTTTGATTTTTTTGAATTTTTTTTTAAATAATAAAAAAAATTCGAACAATATCTAAAGTCCCGTGTCATTCTTTGAATGACAACAACAAGACCGTAGATATAATTGAATCGAGAGAAGCATGACAAAATGACAATATTTTTTGAAGATTTTTCGAATTTTTCAGATTTTTATGGATTTTGAAAGTTTTATATTTTTCTATTTTGTTTTTTCGAATAGATATATACAAGAGACAGATGAAGATAGACCTTTACTCCTCGTCTTCCTCCTGAAGACGTTTGAGTGTTTCTGGTTGAAGGCTTTTTAAGCCAAGACGTGGAAGAATAAACTCAAAACGTTCTCTTGGAAGAGCTTTGGTGAAGATGTCTGCTAACTGATATTCAGACCTCACAAAATAGAGTTCCACCACACCTTTTTCCACTTGTTCCCTGATGAAATAATGTCGAATGTCGATATGATTTGCTCTTGAGTGTTGAACGTTGTTGCATGAGAGAGCAATAGCACTTTTATTATCAGAGTACAGAGGGATTTTGTTGAATTCAAAGCCATAGTCAGATAATTGAGATCTCATCCATAAGATTTGAGCACAACAGGATGACATGGCTATGTATTCCGCCTCTATAGAGGAAATAGAAGTACTCATTTGCTTCTTTGAAGACCAGCTCACAAGCTTATCACCCAAAAACTGAGCACCTCCAGACGTACTTCGACGTGTATCTTGACAACCTGCATGATCAGCATCTGCATAGGTCGTTAGTGACATACCGGTGTCCTTCGGGTACCAAAGACCCATATTGATGGTTCCTTGGAGATACCGAAAGACCCGTTTAACTGCTTCAAGGTGCTTTTTAGTAGGCTTAGCCTGGTATCTAGCACACATGCAAACAGCGAACAAGATGTCTGGTCTACTAGCAGTGAGGTACATCAGGGATCCAATCATACTACGATATTTCGTTTGGTCAATCATGATCCCTGAGTGGTCCTCATCTAGTTTGGTTCGGTCAATCATGGGGGTGTCAACAGGGTCACTTGAATCAAATCCAAATTTCTTTAAGATCTCTGTTGCATATTTAGATTGATTTATGAAAATGCCTCCGGGACTTTGTGAAATTTGTAATCCCAAGAAAAATGACATTTGTCCCATCATTGACATTTGAAATTTTGACCTCATTTCATTCGAAAAACGATCACATTCCATTGGGTCTGTCGAGGCAAAAATAATGTCATCAACATAAATTTGAACATGAATTAAATGTTTGCCTGACTTCCTGGTGAACAATGTAGGATCAACTGCTCCTTTGCTAAATCCGGTTGATAGAAGAAACTTTGACAGTGTATCATACCATGCCCTTGGAGCTTGCTTTAAACCGTAAAGAGCCTTCTTCAAACGATAGACGTGAGTAGGATGCTCTTGATTCACAAATCCTTCAGGTTGGCTGACGTAGACGACTTCTTTAAGATCTCCATTCAGAAATGCCGTCTTCACATCCATCTGATAGACTACCATGTTCTTACTAGCAGCATTAGCCAGAAAGATTCTGATTGCCTCGATTCGAGCAACTGGAGCAAAAGATTCTTCAAAGTCAATACCCTCCTCTTGACGGTATCCTTTAGCAACTAATCGAGCCTTGTTCTTCAACACATCACCATGCTCATCAAGTTTCACTTTGAAGATCCATTTAAGAGCAATAATCATAGCACAGTCTGGAGCAGGTACTAACTCCCATACATCAAGTCGATCAAACTCATGAATTTCATCTTGCATGGCATTGAGCCAGCTATCTTCATTCATGGTGGTTTTAACATCTTTTGGTTCGATCTTAGATAGTACGGAGTTGAAGAAGCACCATAAGGCATCGGTTGCAAGTTGTTTCCGTGTTGATACAGGACGAGAGGGATTTCCAATTATGTTATCTAGCGGATGATCGTGAGTCCATTTTCTAAGGTGTTCATGTGGCAGTTGTTGAGGGACTGAGGTAGCAGAGTCGATGTCTCCTGAAGAAGATGGTTCTGATGATGATTCAGGAGAAAATATGTTTTCAAATGGAGCATCTTCAAGAGTAGCAAAGGGATTAACTTCATCATTGATGCCAGAAACAGTTCCATGATGTACATTTGAAGGATGATGATTTGTTGATGAGACTGAAGGATCAGCAGAAGGCGCTTCTTGGCTTAAAGATATTGAGACTGAGGGATTGACTTCATTCACGGGAATATGAGCAGCCTCTGTTGTAGGGATCGACACCTCATTAGTACTTGGATCATAAAGTTCATCAAACATAGGATCAAACAATTTCTTTAAATCATCTTCAGATGGAGGTACATATGGAGTTTCTTTAGAGGAGTTTGGAACAAGGGATGACCCAATGGGACTGTTTTGAAGTGCGGGTCCTGAGCTGGAGTGTCCAGGAGCCATTTGATCGGTCAGCTCATCAAACGTAACGTGAATTGTTTCCATGATATTTCGGGTTCTTTTGTTGTAGATTCGGTATCCCTTTTTGTTTGGTGCATATCCTACAAATACTCCAATGTCAGCTTTAGCCCTAAGTTTGCCTAAGTCTTGACCCTCATTAGTTGGATAACACAATGCACAAAACACACGAAGGAAAGAGAGATTAGGTTTTCTGTTGTGGACAAGTTCATATGGAGTTTTTCCATGAACAGTGTGAATCAGGGAACGATTTTGTGTGTAGCATGCAGTGGCAATTGCTTCAGCCCAGAGAAACATTGGAACCTTTGAGTAAATCAGCATTGTTCTAGCGGCTTCAACAAGAGTTCGATTTCGTATTTCAACTAAACCGTTCTGTTGAGGAGTTCGTGGAACACTTCTTTGATGGCTGATTCCAACGCTTTTATAGAATTCACTAAGTTGTTTGTTGACAAACTCAGTTCCATTGTCTGTTCTGATAATTCTGACGGTTTTGTTAAGTCGAACCTGCAGCTGTTTAATGAGTTTGATGATGATATCAGGAGTTTCATCCTTTGTCCTTAAGAACTTGACCCAGGTGAATCTAGAGTAATCATCAACCACAACTAACACATATTTCTTCCCAAAGATATTCTGCACCCTCATTGGTCCACATAAATCCATATGAATCATATGAAGAACTTCTGTGACAGAGTTAGTAGGTTTGGGTTTATGGGCATACTTCCTGCTTTTTCCCAATTGACATGCTGAACAGACCTCATCATGTCATCGATGGAGATGGTGTAAAGATTTGAGCCACGAGTTCCTTTTAACAGTTCCTTACCATTAAGATCTCTAACAAAGCAGGTATGTTTTCTGAAGGCTACTTCTAGATCAGAATCACAGAATTGACCAACAGAGAACAGATTATGACCCAGACCTTCCACATAGTATACTCTAGAGATGACACTATCACCAACAACGTAATCTCCATAACCCATGATTGCACCGAAATGATCATTACCGAATCTAACAGTCCCGATGAATTTGCTCACGAAGTTCATGAGCCGCGACCGGTCTCCAGTCATATGCTTGGAACAGCCTGAGTCCAGGTACCACAGAACGATTTGAACGATCTGCAGTTGAACACAGACAAGAATGGATAACTGGATAATTGGGATCCCCATGCAAGAATGGGTTCCATTTGGTTAGTAGCAACAGTTGGAACACCCACATCAGAGAAAGGAGCATTCATATCAGAAATTAAGGCACTGGATTCATTGTGAATAGATGCAGTACTAGTGTCCGTATTAGCCATGTTCAGAGTGTGCTCACTTCTTATGGGAATAGTTCTACCAGTAGGCATCCATTTTCTAGTGGGCATTGTCTGATTATTCTTATGACCAACAGGTATCCAATAAAAGCCTATCTTACTAAATGTTCTTCCTGTGGGTTTCCACTGTTTTCTAACTCTCATTTGTTTTTGCCTTTTTGCCTTTTTTGCATGAACATAAGCAACATTAACTGGACCATTATCATCATTAGGAAAAACATTAACACCACATTCATGATTAGAAACAGAATTCAAGCAGACATCAGTACAAGGTTTGCAAATAGTATCAGAATTCGAATTAATTACAGTACGCCTATGGCTAATACTAGAATCAACACGATTCGTTTTATTCGATTCAAACTTAAAGTTCCTAGATTGTTCTTCTACTCTTTTCCAGTGCACATTCTTAGCTTGAGAGGTCCTATCATTCCTTGTATTGTCTTGAGACTTTGACCTGCTCCCTTTAATGTCACTGATTACTCCTGTAGAGGGAATGGGAACATTAGTTGGTTTTACTACTCTTTGCATCACCTGTTTAGATGTGCTGGGATCTGAACTACATGCAGGCACACTAAGGTTCACTTTCTTGAAACTAGAAGTACTGATATTTGTATTCCTCCTAGAAGGTACACTTGAGTTCTCTTTCTTGGCATTGACAGATTTGGAATCTGAACTACTTAAAGGTACACTACGGTTCATATTCAAAGTACTAGGAATCGAATGAATATCATACTTGGCATTAGGCATCGAGCATGGAATCAAAGGATTAACTCTCTCACCTAATGACTTTGGGCATATTGTGAACAAGCATTCAAAGATTTCTTGAGATCGTTTGGCATATAAGCATGCATGTCCAATTGCATTATCATGAGGTTTCTCTAACTTATCCTCTTCAACAATCTCACGCAGACATTCTAAGCAATCCTTAAGGGATAAGAAGTATGTTTGAATAGCAAGTTTGTTGTTCCTTAGATGAGGAGGGACATATTTCACAGACAAAGCATATTTATCACAAGAGTGAACCTTTGATACACCATTCTCCCCATTGGTCATTGGCATTTTCCCTTTTACCTGACTCTTCAGATTCTCAACTTCCTTTTGCAATGAAGCTATTTGTTCGTTATTTTTGTTACGAGTGACCTTAATTGATTCAAATAACTCATTGAAATGACGTTTAACCTTTTCATTTTCTTCTAGAAAACTTTTGTTTTCCTTTTGTAGTGCATTTACTAGGTTTTGAAGATGAAACGTTTGAGAATTCTGAGAATCTAAAGGAGGAGGCATTTGGGAGCCTGTCATATTGTTCGTTTGACCCTTTAATTGAGAGATTTGGGCTTTCAACTTTCTGATCGTGTTGCACTGAGCTTGAATCTGTTCATCACGTTTGTTAATTTGAAAAACTGCATCAAACTCTGGGGCATCTGAGGATGTCTTGATATTTGAAGTTTTGACATTTTCTTTAAGATGTTGATATTTTAGTTGTAAATTAAAATGCTCAACTTCTAGTTTAGAAAAATGTTTAACCAAATTGTCGTGATCATCCAGTTCAATTTTCTCGTTTAGTTCAGAATTAGTTTTTTCAAGCTCAATGACACGATCATGGGAGACATTCAGGGCAACCGATAATTCATGAAATTTGGAAGCATTAATGGAACAATTTGTAGCAGTGAAAAACACATCTTGAGCAACACATTCAGTAATAAGAGTCTCATTTAATGTGTGCAAGTTCTTCCTCTCAATCTCATTATATTTTAGTGCACGCTCGTATTCACTAACTTCAACAATCATTGCATCAAATTCCTTTTCCATTCCCTTAATATCAGTTTCTATCCCTTTTTTAAGACTCTCAAAGTGATCTTTTAGAAGTTTAAAGAAAGGCATGACCTCAGTTAAATAACATTCTTTCATTTGTTCAAAACCCCTTTCTCCTTCAGTTATACCAGTGGGTGTGATCCTTTTCTTGCAAGTTTTCTCAAAATCAACAAATAGTTGAAAAATAACGTATTGGCTAATTAAGGTCTTGCTTTTAGAGGCAATTGTTCTAGGAACAAGATGCATTGGTGTGTTAGGAGGATACACAGTCGCTCTAGGCATTTTCCAAAAGGGAGGGTTTGTTTCAACAATATTTTCAGCTTTCTGCTTATCTAAATCCATTTTCCAGAAGACTTGTTCGGGAGTCAACAATGTCTGAGGCTTAAACTTGTTCAAGGAAATCCAGTTTTCCTTCATGTAGTCATGAGGAGTGATAATTATTTGTTTCTCTTTGCATTTAGGATCATTTAGTTTCTTATTCATCTTTTCCCTAGTGATTTCATCTAGTTTCTTATCATCCTCTGTGCACTCAACGCAACTAGGTTTTTGTCTAGGTTTAAGAATCTCATTGCCATCATAGATCACACTTTGAGCTGCTTTTGCTATCTTTCCGTACTCAGGGTTGGGTTTATCTATAATGGGAACACTATGCTTATCGCTTAGAACTCTATGTTTAGTGACCATGTGAGCAGTCTGAATGGTGTTTCCTTGTATGTACAACTTGTTTTCAAGTTTGTTTTTCAAAGTTTTCAGATTAGAAAAGTCTCTCAAGAGTTTTGATTCCTTTGCATTAAATTCTTGCTTAAGCATTTTCACATTTTCTTGAAGTTCTTGTTTTTGCTTAGCTGTTTTAGAAAGTTTTTCTTGCAAGGAATTTAATTCTTGTTTCAATACTTCTTCTCTAAAATTACTTTTTCTAATTACTGTACGCACTTGGTCATCCATTTCCTGCTCACGAGTGGTCAACTCAAATTTAGCACGTTGTTCATAAATAGCAACACGCTCTTTATAGGCATTTAGTTCAGAATATATAGAATCATCAGGGGCACTTGCAGTGTATTCATCAAAAACATAGTCATTGTTGACTGCAGAAGATGCATCACTTGGTACAACTTCACTTTCACTTTGTTTCACATATTGATCATATGGGACAATATCGATATTACCCATATTTTCAATATTTGATTCAATAGTTTCAGTTGATTGTACTTTGTCATGCATCTGTTGCACATCAGCATCATCGTATAGTTTTAATACCTCTGAGATGAGTGTGTCCTTGGATGGGCCAGCTTGTGGTGAAGAAGAGACCTTGGGAGAAACCATTGGAGACATGCTAGCCATAAAAATTGTGTGTGCAGTAGGTCCATCATCCACATCAGAGTCGTATGCATCACAATCAGCGACTTGAAAGGCATTCTGATGATTGTGACCTATCTCCTGAATAGGCTGCTCATCCACATCTGCATCATAGGTCTTAGCATTGCCCTCAGCAAGAAACAGCAATTCCTCTTCATCCAAAGCAGCACCATTGTCATGAGCTTGTACAAGCAGCATCTTATCTCTGAAGTAATCAGCATTCTGTGGACGCTTTGGAGATGTGCAGTTTCTTGCAATGTGTCCCTCACCACCACAGTTATAACATTTGATCGGCTTAGCTTGACCTTGGTTACCATTCCTTCCTTGATTCTGGTTACCAACATAACCTCTACCAGCTCCACCTCTTCCCTGATCATACTGTCTTTCCTGAACTGGTTGCACCACGATCCTTCCATCTTTAACAGTAGCTTGATTGTGTGGGTTAGATGCTGTTCTGAGATTGTTGTTGGTTTGTGGGAGAGATATCATGTTTTGACTAATCAGAAGAGCTAGTTGATTAATGAAGTTACCCACGTGTGCATCAGCATCAGCTTGTTTGAACATAGGATCAGGAATGAGTTTGTGATTACGATTACCCAAGGGTATGACTTGTGAAGCTTTGGTTGTGATTCCGATGTTTGAGTAGAAGGCAGTTGAGTCATTGGACGAGCTTGTCTCTCCCTGGTTGGTTTTGAACTGATTGAGAACCAATTTTTCAAACATAGCATGTCTCTCATTCTGAAGGAGGAAGGCATAGAGTTGCTCATAGTTTGTATTCTTCAATCCTTTAGTGAGCTTCACAGAGGTGACAAACTTGTGCCATTCGGGATTCATGTTGTTCACAAATTTTGAGTTCAGCTGAATGTTAGGCATAGTCATTCTGATGTTCCTCATGTCATTCACCAACTTATGAAATCTCACATAGTACTCATAGACACTCTCATCTGGTTTCATCTTGAAGTGTTCAAATTCGTCATAGAGTTGTGATTCTCTGTCTTCCATAGTTAATTCTGAACCTGAGAGAAGCATCTTGACATTATCCCATACTGCCTTTGCATCGGTGTTGTGATTGATCAGCTTGTAGATGTCTTTAGGAAGACCTTGAAGAACAATGTTAGAAGCCCTGATATCTGCATCGAATCTCTTTTTCTCCTTATCATCAAGCTCATCATACATTTTAGGTCTGTCCATTCCGTAAATAGGAGTTCCATCTTCATTAGTGTCAAGTATATCTCTGGTCGTCTCAACTCGATACGGTCCTTCATCAATGGATTTGAGAATGTTGACACCATTTTCCTTTCCAAGGCAGTACAATCTGATTCGTTGAGCCCAAGAATCGTAGTCAGTTCTGTCAAGCATGGGTGGACGAGTATCTGAGCCAGCTGCTTGAACATCCTCGGCAACAGTGGAGATGATAGTAGGAACGCTGGTAGACATGTTAACAGATTATACGGGATTTTATAACTCTATGATTAAACCGGGAAATAGATTCTTTCACGGGATTTTACTAAATCAAGAGAAAACCGTAAACAATCACCCAAGTCGCTAGAAGAAAATGCACCAAGTCGCTAACACCTAATTCGCTACACTCCCAAGTCGCTAAAGTCCCAAGTCGCTAGACGAGTGCAAGTCGCTAAGTAGTAACTCGCTAAGCCTCAAGTCGCTAGCAAAATTTTGGCAGCAATTCGCTACTCAAGTCGCTAAAGATACAAGTCGCTAAATTGCAACTCGCTACAGACCAAGTCGCTACCTCCAAGTCGCTACCTGTGGTGGAAATTCCACTACTTGTACTGTAAGTCGCTAGTTCTAAGTCGCTAGGTCCAAAACTGTAACTCGCTACAAATTTGTAAAGCAAGTCGCTACGAAGAAAGAATTCCGTGTGTTAAGTCGCTAGCAAGAAAAAACTCATAAACATCACTTTTCAATCCAAAAACAACCTTACCAAGATGATTCAAGCTTACCAAATGAAAACCTAAACACTTGTGAAGATTCTAAACATAAAAGTACTAACAAAATCCAAACTTTAACACAAGAAATCAACCAAATGATGCACAAACCACTAAACTTTTTCAAACTCAAAAACCACCTAAAAACCACTAGAAATCCAAAGATGTGCAAGATATGATCTAACCATGGCTCTTGATACCAATTGTAAGATATTAGTTTCCACATACACATCAAACCATAACACAAAGTGGCGTATGAATGAGGTTCTAGAGAGAGAAAGTTAGAGGTTTAGGGAACTTAGTGAGAGAAAGTGAAAGATATTATTATGAGCTCCAACTCTCTACCTTGGAAGGTAGAGAGTATTTATAGTCTTACATAAATCGCCACACATCGGGCTGTGGATCAGGCATACAGTGGGTAAAGACCCGTCCGTCCTCCACGGTGTTACTTAACTAAATACTACTTAACTTAAAATAACTACGACTACGAGCTTTCTAACGATTACATATACTTGAGGTGACCGACTCTTTAATACCTGGAATTTCTAATTCCTAACAATATGTACCTCCATCTGAAGATGAGTTAAAGAAATTGTTTGATCCTATGTTTGATGAACAGTATGAGCCAAGTGCTAATGAACTGACGACTCCCTCAGCAGAGGCTACTCATATTCCTGTGAATGAAGTCAATCCTTCAGTCTCAATATCATTAAGCCAAGAAGTGCCTGTTGCTGATCACTCTATCTCATAGACAAATCATCAATCTTCCAATGTACATCATGGAACTGTTTCTCACATCAATGATGAAGACAATCCCTTTGCTACTCCTGAAGATGCTCCATTTGAGAACATATTTGCTCCTGAATCTTCATCAGAACCATCTTCCTCAGAAGACATCAACTCTGCTACTTCAGTCCCCCAACCACTGCCACATGAACACCTCAGAAAATGGACTCATGATCATCCATTAGATAACATCATTGGAAATCCTTCTCGTCCAGTATCAACACGAAAACAACTTGCAACAGATGCTTTGTGGTGCTTCTTCAACTCCGTACTCTCTAAGATCGAACCAAAAGATGTCAAAACCGCCATGAATGAAGATAGCTGGTTCAATGACATGCAAGAAGAAATTCATGAGTTTGATCGACTTGATGTATGGGAGTTAGTACCTACCCCAGAATGTGCTATGATTATTGCTCTAAAATGGATCTTCAAAGTGAAACTTGATGAGCATGGTGATGTGTTGAAGAATAAGGCTCGATTAGTTGCTAAAGGATACCGTCAAGAGGAGGGTATAGACTTTGAAGAATCTTTTGCTCCCGTTGCTCGAATCGAGGAAATCAGAATCTTTTTGGCTAATGCTGCTAGTAAGAACATGGTAGTCTATCAGATGGACGTGAAGACGGCATTCCTGAACGGAGATCTTAAAGAAGTCGTCTATGTCAGCCAACCTGAAGGCTTTGTAAATCCAGAGCATCCTACCCACGTTTATCGTCTGAAGAAGGCTCTGTACGGTTTAAAGCAAGCTCCAAGGGCATGGTATGATACGCTATCAAAGTTTCTTCTATCTACCGGATTCAGCAAAGGAGTAGTTGATCCAACATTGTTCACAAGGAAGTCAGGCAAACATTTAATCCATGTTCAAATTTATGTTGATGATATCATCTTTGCCTCGACTGACCCTAATGAGTGTGACCGTTTTTCAAATGAAATGAGTTCAAAATTTCAAATGTCAATGATGGGACAAATGTCATTTTTCTTGGGATTACAAATTTCACAAAGTCCCGGAGGCATTTTCATAAATCAATCTAAATATGCAACTGAGATCTTAAAGAAATTTGGATTTGATTCAAGTGACCCTGTTGACACTCCCATGATTGATCGAACCAAACTAGATGAGGACCTCTCAGGGATCATGGTAGACCAAACAAAATATCGTAGTATGATTGGATCCCTGATGTACCTCACAGCTAGTAGACCAGACATCTTGTTCGCTGTTTGCATGTGTGCTAGATACCAGGCTAAGCCTACTAAAAAGCACCTTGAAGAGGTTAAACGGGTCTTTCGGTATCTCCAAGGAACCATCAATATGGGACTTTGGTACCCGAAAGACACCGGTATGTCACTAACAACATATGCAGATGGAGATCATGCAGGGTGTCAAGATACTCGTCGAAGTACGTCCGGAGGTGCTCAGTTTTTGGGTGATAAGCTTGTGAGCTGGTCTTCAAAGAAGCAAATGAGTACTTCTATTTCCTCTACAGAGGCTGAATACATAGCCATGTCATCTTGTTGTGCTCAAATCCTATGGATGAGATCCCAATTATCTGACTATGGCTTTGAATTTAACAAAATCCCTCTGTACTGTGATAATAAAAGTTCTATTGCTCTCTCATGCAACAACGTACAACACTCAAGAGCAAAGAACATCGACATTCGACATCATTTTATCAGGAAACAAGTGGAAAAAGGTGTGGTGGAACTCCATTTTGTAAGGACTGAATATCAGTTAGCAGACATCTTCACCAAAGTTCTTCCAAGAGAACGTTTTGAGTTTATTCTTCCACGTCTTGGCTTGAAAAGCCTTCAACCAGAAACACTCAAACGTCTTCAGGAGGAAGACGAGGAGTAAAGGTCTATCTTCATCTATCTCTTGTATATATCTATTCGAAAAACAAAATACAAAATTATAAAACCTTCAAAAATCAAATAGAAAAATATAAAACCTTCAAAATCCTTAAATATCTGAAAATTTTGAAAAATCTTCAAAAAATATTGTCAATTTGTTATGTTTTTTCTCGGTTCGACAATATCTACGGTCTTTGTGCTGTCATTCAAAGAATGACACAGGACTTTAGATGTTGTTCGAATTCTTAAAAAAAAAATCAAAAAAAATTTTGAGAGAAAGAAAAACAATGGTTTATTGTCATTTCAGGCAGTAACCCGCTTTTCAAAGAAAGAACAGAGCCATACTTTATCATGTTTTCAAAATTCCATGCTCTGATTCTATAAACATTTATCTGCTGAAAACGAACTGCTTTGAAAAAAAAAAAAAATAACTCAGTCTCTATTTTTGATAATCATCTGGACTTATTTGTCAAGATATCAATCTCTCAATCAACAACCTATGTCATTGATTGAGGGGGAGAATGATTTCAATTAAATTAAAAAGTTATTTGGCATTCAATTGTTTTCAAAAGATATTCATGCATGTTTTATCAATGGAGTTTAAAGTCTTAAAATCCGATCCTTATAAGTTAAAACGCTTTCATAATCAAGTCACAATTCTCCCTAAAAGCTTTCAAAATCAATTTAAATCTATAAGAGATCACAAATCTCAAATGATTTGATAATTGTGATCGGGGGAGAATGTGTGATTTAAATTGGATTTAAACTGATAATTCGGTAAATGGTTTTATAAGGATGTACATGCTCTCCTTCCCACATGTGACAAACGATTTCAAATTTTCCATGCGCATGTTGAGGGGGAGCATCTATCTTAAACCTATAATTTGAAACGTGATCACTTATCTCAATGTGCAGGTTCCCTCTAGTATGTGCAAAACTCTTTTCAAATCTCGAGGCACATATTGAGGGGGAGCAAACTTATGAAAACCTCATCCTTCCCAAAAATGATTTATCTACTTGTCTTGATTAGGGAAGTGATGTTGATATCTTTTAGAAAATGGATTTCAAAGAAGATAACTCTTTCTCTTGCCTCCGTGTGCAAAACGATTTCAATCACTTGATGCACATGTTGAGGGGGAGCTCTTGTTCTAAAAATATCAAAAAACAATTCAGGTACAAAATGCTTTGATAACACATCTTAAGTATCTGGATTGATTTTCAAATGGTTTTCAATTGGTTCCAATGGCCGATGAACAATACCAAATAGACCGACCAACTTTACTTTATGTACGGTGATATAAGGATGATAAGGTTAGGTATGTGTTCCCATGATCCGCCAGAACCGGAGGGATCTACCCAGGGACTATCCACTAGTTAGTGTAGAGTTCTTAGGTATGATGATAAAAGGAGAAAAATGAGATATGGGAAGAGTGCGGACTGAGACTGAGCTAGTACTAGAATAAACCTAACAAGGTTCTAGCTATGAAGTCTCGGTAAGCACTGAAGGGGTTGAAGAATTAAAAAGAATTGAATGAGAAAAGGGTGAAAACAAATAGCCCTCCATATATTCAACCTTAGGGCAGGAATCGGGTTTAATTCATATGCTACTGATGGTAACATCGGTATTGAAGACAAGACGTCATGGACCCAGTGACGCACTGCACTTCAACTTTCCAAACCACTCAAGTTCCTCTTAAAAGGACTTGTTTCATTCTCACGGGGAACCGACATTATCTATCGACTTTCTCTTAGAGATTGTTGATATTGAAGAAGGAGACCCTCTCCCCAGTCTCCGGCATAGGATCCAAATATGCACATATTGAGTCTAGAGCCACGAGATCATCAATAAATCTCATTAGGACACTTTCAATGAAGACTCTCTGTTTCACACAATGTGGAACGAGAGATTATATCTTGAGTCCTACGCATTATCCTTGTGGTATTGCCAAAACATCTGAGTGATATGCAAACATATTCACAATGAAGATGGAAAGCCTTCTGGAGCCAACATCTTACAAGCTCCTGGTGGGTGGCATGTGAGATCTATCAAATAGATCAACCATGTGACAACTAAACAGAAACAATGGGGCGATTCAATCTTTTGAATCAATCCTGGTTCAGGTTATGGATTGACGGATACCTTTGAAAAACCGGTTGTTGTGCTTAAAAACTCTTTTCTTTAGCAAATCAACCGTGTACGGATATTTCAAATCAAAAGGTATTTTATGATTGATAATTGATGTTTATTAAAACCTTCGTTGTATTGCAAAAACAATTTCTATTTAGTAATATGCGATTGTTTTTCAAATATCTTTTCATCAATCAGTGAATTTCTATTCGCTGGTTCACTCACTCCGTGTTGTCTTCTTTGAGACGTTCCGGTTTGAGAACAGCTAGAGCATCTGCGAAACCCTGTCAAGGAAATTATTCGGAATTATACCTGATCACAGGCAGTACTTGTACTGATCAACGGGGAACCGTGGGCCGTGTACCTCAATTCAACGAAAGTGATCAAAGACACTTTCGTGCGATTTATTGCTAACTGTTGTATGCAGGTACGTCCTACGCTTGCAGCTGATCAGAATGAAGCGGTCAATCCATAGCCGCATGCTCACTTAACACATTCATCTCAAAAGAAATCATGATCAGTGCATCAATGACTCTGATATTTTCACTCCATGCTTCTGCTACGCTGTTGCCAATATCATGAATTAACGAAAGCTTCCGCTACTCTGATGAGATGATATCATGATCCAGAATGTGAGCATGTCGGTCCGAAAATCACAACATCACAAAATTCCAACACCACAATGGATGTCTCAGAGATTTTTTGTTTGCTGATGATCTCAAAAGCTGGCTTAAAATGAATTATCATGTGGATCAGTAAAAGACCTCCACTTGGATTAAACAAACATGCAATGAAAAGAATCAATGACTATGAGCTTCGGAGCAAAGTACTACATCATGAATGCAAGAACAATCTTTAGTGTAATATCAGTTTGTATTCTATGTAATTTTAGTACATGATTGAGGTGACCTCCCTTAGGGGGAGATTGTTAGGAATTAGAAATTCTAGGTATTAAAGAGTCGGTCACCTCAAGTATATGTAATCGTTAGAAAGCTCGTAGTCGTAGTTATTTTAGTTTAAGTAGTATTTAGTTAAGTAACACCGTGGAGGACGGACGGGTCTTTACCCACTGTATGCCTGATCCACAGCCCGTTGTGTGGCGTTTTATTGTAAGACTATAAATACTCTCTACCTTCCAAGGTAGAGAGTTGGAGCTCATAATAATATTTTTCTTTCTCTCACTATAGTTCCCAACTCTCTTCCTTTCTCTCACTAGAACTTTCTCTCTCTAACATACTTATACGCCTACTTTGATTATGGTTTAGAGTGTTTGTGAAATCCAATATCTTACATTAACTATTGAGGAGCCGTTGTAACTAAGGGATGAACTACAGCCTTATAAAACTCGTTCAACGTCATATTGGCCACTGAGTCGATCTCCAACGGTTTTAGAATGCGTGTGTCATCCCAAAGTTGTAAAAACAAATATAGATAGTGTCAATTGGCAGATATTAATGTCCAAATGGTGACGAGTAACACTAATAACCAGATGTTTCAGTAAAAACAAGTCTATATGCATGTGCCAGCTAACAACCACTATCTACACTTCCATAGAGCAACAACCACTATTTCTGGTAGATTCATTAAGCATGTTACATAACTACCTTATCTACAGAATTTCTTTTGTAAAATAAAACCTACACAGCCCATGGCCTATATCAAAGTCTTGAACAAACACTTATATACTAAATCTTGTAACATAAGCTTCATAAAATGGTAATTAATTCTTATGCTAGATCTATTTTCAAGTCGCTACAAACACTTATATACTAATTCATTATTGTGATCATGTAAATATGCTATTTCTGCTGTTATAGGTTCTAAGCTAAACTAAGGGGAGCTAAATCTACAAGGGACAAATAAGCATTTTTTAACTAACAATAAGCACTAAATAAGCAACAGGAAAACTAATCTAACTTAAGGGACCTAATAAGCTCTAAAGTTCCTAAATAAGCTAACTGGGATTCTTAAATAAGCTAAAACTAACTTGGTGCCTAGGCTGCTGTTGCAGCAGTAAAATGCCTGATGGGGCTTTTTCAAGAGCAAATTAAGCTGTTAAAAAGCAATTACTAAAATTTATAAAAAATACTACTACCTAGACAACCAACTGAATAAGATGTATACCAATTTTCAGATCACAAGGCCTAATAATAAGCAAATTAAAAATCAAAAAGTGGAGCTACTTGGGCTAGTTAGGCTGCTGAAATAGAAACTATTCATGGACAACAAGCAGAGTTGTGGAGCACTTTTAAGCTAACTAAACTATCCTAGGTGCAAATAAACTAAACATGTATTGAGAGTAGGGTATGTGAGGACTTAAAAGCAAGTTTGAAAAAGTTTAGACCACTAAAAAGCTAGTTAAAAAGCCTTAGAACAACAGCTTAAGTTGCTGTTCTGTGTGCAGTAGAGTGAAAACATAAAACTTGATTAACGCCTTTTGTTAGAGCAGCCGTTGCCCGTTGCCCACTGCAACAGCAGCCCAGCAGTCCTTTAAGTCACTCAGATTAGAACCGGATAATAAGCTGAGTTTGAGTCATTGTTATCGAGTGTTTTGAGTCTCATTTTAGTGTCAAAAGTAGTGTAAGTCTTTTCGAGTCAAACCTTGAGTCATTTTACAAAAGTCAAAAAACAGGTAATTAAAAAATCATATATATCATTCTATTTCACTGTTTTCTTAGGGTTCATTTAAGCTGATTTGAGTTTCCAAAAAATTTATAAAAAATAAAAATAGTATATTCAACAATAGGTTTAGAGGTACACTTAATTAGAAAAATTAAAAAATTCATTTGATTAGTTTTTCAAGTGCTTAAAGTCCCCGGGTTGTGCCCTGTGCACAACCTTTTCAGTTTTAATTGCTATTTTGCATACCTCATTTTCTAGCTTATTTCTTTTTCTAAAAAAAATTATAAAAAATATAAATAGGTTACCTGCTAGTAGGGTTAGACTAGTGATAAGTTATAAAATTTGGAAAAATCTTTTACTCACTTTAATCTAGGTTTAAAGTTGGCCTGTTAGCTTAAGCTCTCTAGAAAAGACTTACGCTACTTTTGACACTAATCAGATCAGAACTTGAGTCATTTTACAATAAGCCTTTTGTATGTACGTAGTACCATTATTGCAAACTCTATAATCTCAAGCATAAAAGGAATTACTTACACTTTTTGGAAAGTAGGCTTGTCTTTTCATGGCAAGGTCATACATGAAATTCATCATATAGTATCCACATTCCCAGGTACCCTCTTGTTGGTGACACTAAACGTAAATAAACAAACATAGTTACACAAATGCAACTACCAAATCAATTATATATCCACACCTGTAGATTATTTACCTTAGCCATAGTCCAATCAAAGTTGATCTCGAAAGCCCTATATTGAAAATCAATGGCATGGCGTTAACTTGAACTATTTTCTAAAAAATACATGTCTAACTTAAAGTCAATATCAGAAAGTTTACCTCTCTACTATCTTTGGGAAAAAATAATTTTTCTCGGTATTTTTCCCTTTCATTGAATCCACTATATAACCCTTCCTTAAGTTTGGACAAACCAAAAAAAGAAGCCAATGACGATTGCACAAGTTTCATCATTTAGTTTAGATATAAAGCACATCTAATAATATACATATAGCAAGCAAAGACATACCCTTGCAAATAAGGTGCAACATATATTTCTTTTCGTGGATTTAGTTTCTTGATATCATTAATGTGATCTACAACTTGTTGTCCGTTTCTTGAACATTCAATTGATGCAATGACATGTGGATTGAGAAAAATGCATTTGTTTTCACGAAGACCTTTTAGAATCGAATGCAAATACTTGTTATCAAGAAAATGAAATGCAAGTTAGATGGTGTTTGGATGTTGTTGTTAGAGGGTGTTTCGATTGATTTCAAGGGGTGTTTGGTTGTTGCTATACAAGTCTTTCTTTAAAAAAAAAAATAAAAAAAAAAAAAAAAAAAAAAAGTAAACTTACATCGCCCACCAATGTATATAAGTCATATCAACCTTCCCATTGATGTGCAAATCTAAAATTGCTTCGTACTCAATCCACTCTTCCCAATGTTTGCCATACATCTCGTGAGGTGCAACAATTGAAATATTTTGCATATTGCATTTCATGAATCGCCTAGCAGATCCCTTAAAAGGTTCGGGCCTATCTTTTAATCTAACAAGCCGCTCTTGCAATCTTTTCTCTTGGGTTTTCTTAGGCTCATCAGGTTCACTGTTACAATATGCTGATACACAGACTAAGATACACAGACTTTTAAAACTAGACCTCTCAAAAATCAGGACTTGAACACTAAATTAGAAAAGTTAGTTGATAAAACTAAACGTAAACCCAAAATGTAGTCTCATTTTATGCTATCAAGTATGAAGTTTTCATTTATTGTGTTATGAGATTACCTCTTCTATTCTAGACTAAAATTTTATATTTAAAAAGACGTTTGTAAGATCTTTTTAAACACCAATAACCAGATTTTTATTTTTATACACAAGTGACTGAGAAAAAGAAAAACGTAAGCACAAACTATTAAACGGGCAGAACTAAACAGCCTTTTTAAACACCAATAACCAGCCATTTAGTGAAGGCCTCACTCTCCCTTCAGTATCCTCTACCCTAACATTCATATCGACATCACTTATAATCAACACAGAAACTACAACATTTTTAATGCAGCTTCTACAAGATTTTAACTTACGTTTAACAACCAACCATTATTAAGAAAAATTCAACACTTAAGCTACAACCTCAATTTATAACCCAAACCAAACATTTAAATGAGATAAAAAGATTTGACCCTTTTGACAGTCACCGACCCGTTTTCCAACAAGTAAGCATAAGCAGAAGTCTCAGGTTCTACAAAAAACCAACCAAAAGCCTTGGAATCAAAATGAAACAAACGAAATTGAACTATAAATATTACAAAAAAAACAACTAAAAGCCTTCAAGGATCTACACCTTACGTTGAAGGTTTTCGCGAATGTGAGTAGACGAAGCTAAATCGGCTTCCAGTTCTCTAATCTTTCTAGAGGATTCTTGTTGGAATCACTCCTAAACTGTATTTCAAGTATTTATATTTCATATGTAATAGGTAGCTTATTATGGCCTTTATGTTTGTTTAAGGTCTAGCTTATGTAGAAGGCCCATAAGCTTAGGCCCAAGCCCATATAAGAAAGGATGGGAACTAGGAGTTTTGCCCTAGCTTCCCTCCTATAAATACTCTTGTAAACCCTCATTTGAGGGTTGGTTGTTCAAGTTATTTCCTTTCACATATGCCTTACGCATAACCGCCTCTTATTATCGTGTATGTGTGTTTGGTTCTTGTTCAATCGCCTCATCTCCTTTCTATATTACTTGTGTTTGTAAAACTAGTGACCTAACAGTGGTATCAATCGCCTACTAGTTGGGTGAATCGTGTTTGTTTTTGAAGTGGGTTTCGGTCCTACGCCTAAAACGCACCTTGATACTTTGGTTCGCTTAAAAACTTGTTTTTTACACTTTTTAATCCAAGATTCTTGTACTTTCAATGTCTTAAGGTGTTAAAATACGTATTTTTGGCAAAAAGTTTCAAACTTTATGCGTGGATAGTTGTTTTTGAACGTGTTTTTGTTCTTGGGTGTCGTTCTACGCGTAACCCGTTTAGCCGTTTTGGTACATCAAGTTTCACTCTTTTGTGTTCTTTTGGTACTATTGAAGCTATTCCATAACAAAAATCTGGTTTAGAAACACATTTGGGCAAAATCAAAATTACGAGTAATCCTACGCGTATTGAAACCCTAAAATTACGCGTAAGACTATCCTTGGTGTGATCTTTATTTTCGTGGTTTATTCCGTGTTTTCTTACTTGGATAAGTCTGAAAATACGTCGACTTTGGATATCTATTGCACTGTGATAGTGTAAAAGATCATTTGGGCAAAAACCCTAAACTTACGCATAAGCATAAGCTTACGCGTAGAAATCCTACGCATAAGATTCACTTTACGCGTAAACTTAAGTCTACGCATAAGGTAATCCTACGCCTAACTTTCTACGCCTAACTTTTGTCTACGCATAACTTTAGTGCTTTTATCCTACTTACGCGTAAGCTAAATCCTACGCGTAACTCCTTATTGTTACGCGTAACTTTTGGTGTTTTTACGCATAAGTGCTACTTGGTTTCTTGTCTTTTCTACGCCTAAGGACACTTCATCAACAAAGGTTCATTCGACTACAAAGATCCATTTTTACTACACAAGTTTATCAACATGTCTCAACCACCATACTCTAACTATTTCCCTCACACTTATAATCATCAACAACAACAACAATTAACTCCACAACATCAACAATGGAATCAACAACAAGCTATTTATCAACAACAATTTAATCAGCAACATACTCCACAAATTGGTGCAATTCCACCACCACAAATGGTTCAAACACCACCAAGCCTTCAAGTTCAATCCTACACAAATGATTTCAATCAACATCCATCAAGGAACACTATGAAGGAACCCACTTGGTTTGCAAAGATGTGTGAAGCTTTAAGCAGCCAACAATCAATTCATGAAGCTGGATCACTTGATAGACCTCCAATGCTCACTCCAGGAAACTACGATCAATGGGTGATAAGGTTCTTTAGGTTTTGTGATCTGAAGAAGCCACATGGAAAGTTCTTAAAGAAGGTTATCTTGGAAGGTCCATTTGAGATGCCTACTGTTATTGTACCCGGAGATCCAACTGCTGTTCCACCAAGAGATGAACAAACCAACATTGCTACTGTTGCAGATCTAAATGCTACAGAACTTCTACACTATGAAGCTGATGAACTTGCAATGGAATACATCCTCTTAGGATTACCAAACCCAATTCTTCGTAGTGTTGATGCTCAAAAGACTGCACAAAAAATGTGGGATCATATTCGTCTTCTTATGGAAGGATCTGTACTCAATCAGGAGGATTTGGAATCCAAAATTTACTTGGCTTATGAACACTTCATGATTGAACCTGGAGAGACACTAGAGTCCTATCATCATCGATTTTCAGACATCATCAATGATTTGGATAAACACAACATCATCATGCCAAGAATTGCAGTGAATACTAAGTTCCTGAGTAGTCTTGGTCTAGAATGGGAAAAGTATGTCATTTTTCTCCGTCAAGCGAAGAATATGCATCATTCTACTTATGGATTGTTGTACGATTACTTGAAGCCTCATGAAAAGGAAGTTGATCGGGAAAGGATTCTCCGTGCTCAAATTGCTAAACAGTCACATCCGGATAATCAACAACTTGCCTTGTATGCTCAACAGAATTATCCCTCTCAACCAGCAACTCAACCAACTGCTTCAAACACACCTTCACAGCAACAACCTCAACAAAATCAATTGGTTCCATACAACAACAATGCTCAAGCATATGTCAGTGAAGCGACTGAGGAAATTGATCCGTTCGAAGCATTGCAACAAGGATTTGTGATGATTGCTAATGCTTTTGGCCGTTACACCAACAAATCTAACAATCGTATTCGTTCCTCATCTAACACACAGACTCAAGCTGTTGTGAACAATGGACGTGTTGAAGTTCAGAATCGTGATTATGGTCGTCAGATGGGCAGTGGTCAAGGGTTTAATGCTGTGAGTAGGAATAACAACAGAGCTCAAGTGGTGGAACAGGGAAATGCTCAGAATTGGTTAAATGATCTTAGATGCTACAACTGCAATGAGAAGGGACACCTGGCTAATGCATGCCCAAAGCCAAGGACTAGGGGCAGTGCATATTTCAAAGAGGCTTTACTTTTGGCTCTTAAGGATGAAGCTGGTGGATCTCTCACAGACAAAGAACAGAGCTTTATGGCAGATGCAGACTCAGATGATGATATGGAGGACTTGCAGGCCAATGCAGCTGTTATGTTGATGGCTAATATGAAAGAGTTACACATGAGTGAAACAGGCCCAGTGTATGACACTGATGGCTTGTCTCAGGTACCCGAACAAACCATCATCATATCTGAACTAATATCTCCGTCAATATCTGAATCCGGCACGGCTCAGAATGTTCAAAATGAGTCATCTACATCTCATTCTGCCGATTTTCAAATAAACCCCGTAGTCACATTTGACGATCCAGATGACCTTATGGTTTCCCTTGATAATCAAATTGACTCCGTGGTTATACTTGAGGATCTAAATAATGATCATGTTGTGACTTACGTTGAACACGATGAACCTTTGCCTCATCCAGATCTTGTTCTGTTACTTAAAGACCAACAATCCTAAATTGCTGAATGTGTTGCATTAAATCAAACCTTAAAAAGTAAAAATGCACTGTTAACCAAGGATTTTGAATGCTTACAAATGCAACTCAACTTTTTCAAAACTCAAGAAAACCGTGAAAAAGGTTTTGAAGCCGCTTTTGCAAAATCTCATCAAAACGAAAAATATTTAGAGAAACAGATGCGTGATCTAGCCGCCTCGAAGAATGCTTTGTTGTCTGAATTAGAACAACTGAAACATGAACATAAAAAGAAAATTAACGCTCTCACCTTGGAAAATCAAAAAGTTAAGGCTGAGTTGTTAACTTGTCAAAAACAGTTCTCCGCATACAAAAAGCATTCAACGAATCGGGTAGATGACCTTCTTGAAGAAATTATCGGCTTGCAAAACAAACTTAAAGAGTTTAAAACTGTTGTTTACAAACATGGTGAATCAGTAACAGCTATTGAAAAGTTTACCTTAAAACCCAATCCAAAAGGATATGGAAAAAATCTAGCTGATTACAAACCAAAGCTTTCACTAAAAACATTCAAACCAACTCCTGAAGTTTCCAGTGCAGAATACAAAATTGATAATACTATTATGAGTGTTGTTGAATATCATCGTCAAGAGGAATTAGATGCAGAAGACGAGAGTCGATCAAAATTAAAAAACGTTGTTTACAACAAACCTTTTAATTATAAAAATGCGGTCACTTTCGTCACACCAACGGATTCTTCTAACACACCAAGGGATATCATCAAAACACCTGAGTCTTCTAATGTTAATCCCAAAACAGATTATGCACAAACTTATGGTCCTTTACCTTCAATTAGTGAAGTAAACTCAAAACCTGAAAATCGAAATATTCTTAGATATTTTGACATTTTCATGGCTGACCTCAAAATTTTACAACATGAGATAGAATATCGTTCTGAAATCAAAATTGAACACTTTCAATCGCCTTTGGCGCGAGAACAAAGAGACATTTTTCAGAAAAATCTTTTACCTAATGTTAAAAACTTGAAAAGTTGTGCATTAGCCTGGGAACGGGATTTTCATAAGGAACTTGGAACTATGAAGGTCGTTTTCGAGAAAACAGAAACATCTATTTCTAATACTAAACGTAAAAAGAAACTTTTGAGAAAAGATGTTGATCGACTCTTGGAAGATGTTATCTGTGCTGATATCCATAATGTTGTGTTATTCTATTCTTTGCCATATGCATCTGATTATATCTCTGCTGATATTGTTGAAAATGTTGTAACTGTTGAGAACACCGATAATGTGCTTCAGATCGAGTCTTTAAAAGCTGAAAATAAACGATTACTTAACGAACTTTACAATACAAATCGTCGTCTTAATTGGTGTGAAAAAGATATTCACAATCATCAACTTAGTTTTCAAAAGAAACTCGCTGAGTTGCAAACAAAATCTTTGGATTCTAACATTGAGCAACTGGATGCTCGAAACGTGTCTTTGAAAAGTCAAATCTCAAAGTATGAACAAGAACTTGTAAAAGTTAAACACGAATATGGTGTCATATTTGATTTACTCAAAAAGACTCGACTTGAAGCATCAAACGAACTTGATCACTATCTTGCTCACACTAGAGATGTCATGAATTTTGCTGGAAATATTCGTTTTGAAAATCAAGATCTGATTCACACTATCTCTAAGTTACGAGAAATGTTAGGAAAGTATGAACAACTTCCGCCTACCGTGATTAAGAGATTAGCACCAGTCACACTTAGTAATCGTGAACCTAGAATCCCTACTGCCAAATCACAAGTTGCTAATGTGTTTCCCTCTACTGAAACAGGAATAGTTGCGTCTTTTCCAAACGTCCGCACTTCACAGCCTAGGAGCACTCAATCGAAGAATAGGAAGTTGCGACCTAAGAAAAGATCAATAAGGAATGCTAAAGTAGAAGAACAACCTAGGACTCTGAATAAGACTCATGTTGCTTCCACTATAGATGTTGCATCTGGCAAATGTAATAGAAATAGTGATGTAACGAATGCTAAACCGTTAAGTACTTTTGATATTCAGTCTGATGCACCTTGTGTTATTTGTCGGAAGAGTATGAATTCTGATTGTCATGACAAATGTGTTGCTAAATCTATAATCTCTCGATTACGGAATCCTAAGAATCGGAATATCTCTAGGCCCACTAATCAATCTAAGTCTGTACTTGGTAGACCGCCTTCTTTAGATTCTAAGGCAAACTTTGCTGTCACTGTAGCTCCTGTTTCACCTCCTAAGAATGTAGTACCACCTAGTGCATTCACTAAGACTAAAGCAAAGAGTAGTTATAGATGGCAGAAATGGATATATAACACACTAGGATTTAAATGGATGCCTAAAATTATCAATGTGTGTATGTCTAATATACCTGCTTCGGAACCCTCTAACATTTCGGGTTCCACATCTACTTCTATTCCATCTGTGTCGTCTGTGTGTAATGCAGGTGATACAGATCATTCTCTGGATTGTTGATAGCGGATGTTCCCGACACATGACAGGCAACCTTAAATTGTTATCAAACTTTATTGCAAAGTTCATTGGCACTGTCAGGTTCGGGAACGATCACTTCGCAGCTATCATGGGCTACGGAGATTATGTCAATGGGAACATTGAAATCAGCAAGGTTTACTATGTGGAAGGCCTCGGTCACAATTTGTTTTCAGTAGGCCAATTTTGTGATGGAGATTTGGAGGTTGCTTTCAGGGAGAAAACTTGTTTCATTCGTGATCTACAAGGAAATGACCTTATGTCTGGCTCGCGTAATTCTAGTCTCTACACTATCTCTATGCAAGACATGGTTGCTTCCTCTCCCATCTGCTTACTTTCAAAGGCAACATCTACAAAATCCTGGCTATGGCACCGTCGTCTCTCACATCTAAACTTTCAAACCATCACCAACCTTGCTCGACACAAACTAGTTGAAGGACTCCCACGATTTCGGTATTCAAAAGATCACCTTTGCTCAGCCTGTGAACAAGGGAAAAGCACTCGTGCTCATTTTCCGTCAAAGGTGGAACACAGCTCTCAGCATGTGCTTCACCTTCTTCACATGGATTTGTGTGGCCCAATGCGCGTGCAAACGATCAATGGCAAACGCTACATCTTAGTAATTGTTGATGACTACTCACGATGGACTTGGATCTACTTTCTTCGAAGCAAAGACCAAGCTCCACAAATGATCATCACCTTTCTCACAAAAATACAGGTTCAGCTCCGCAACACCGTCAGGATAATCAGAACAGACAAAGGAACTGAATTTGTTAACAAAACCCTTCGTGAATTCTATGAGAAAGTGGGAATTCAGCATCAAACATCTATTGCACGTACACCTGAATAAAACGGAGTTGTTGAAAGAAGAAACCGAACGTTAGTGGAAGCTGCAAGAACAATGTTAATCAATGCTAAACTTCCAGATTACTTATGGGCAGAAGCTGTATCTACTGCATGCTATACTCAAAACCTTTCTATGATCACAAAACGCCACAACAAAACACCTTTCGAGCTTGTCCACAACTATAAACCGAACCTCAAACACTTTCATGTATTTGGATCCCTTTGCTATCCGAATAATGATCGTGATGATTTTGGAAAGCTCAAAGCCAAAGCTGATATTGGAGTCTTTATTGGATACTGTGACAATTCTAAAGGTTTCCGAATCTGGAATCGTCGAACTAAGGAGGTAATGGAAACGATTCATGTTCATTTTGATGAACTCACGGAGATGGCTTCTGAGTATAACAGCTTAGAACCCGGTCATAACCGTTTAAACTTCCCTCAACCCCCATCATCAGCTGAACAAAGCCCCCAGCTAACTCGTCAACAAATGGAAAGGTTATTTGCTCCTCTGTTCTGTGACGATATTGATGAACGTGCTCCAGGTGTATCCGCTGTTTCCGCTGCACAACCTGATAATATTCCTATACCTGATACACCTGCTACAACAACTACTGTTGAAGATGCACCTACACCAGTTGACTCCAACACAACAGTTCAACACACCGCTTCCAACAATGATGAACCAGCTGATGATATTCTGAATGAAGTACCCCCACCTGCAGATTTTGATCCAAATGCGTTCTTCAACCCGTTCGCTAATGAGACTGCTGCACCAGATGTCGCGGAATCTTCAACAAACCATTTGAATCCTCAGAATCTGCACAATGTATACCAACATCAACCCTCTACACACCGATGGACAAAAGACCATCCTCTGGCTAACATTATTGGCAACCCGAATCAATCAGTCGTTACGAGACAACGTCTTCACACAGATGGTGAACATTTCATTTATGCACTAACTGTCTGCCAATCTGAGCCTAAAAACATTAAAGACGCAATGACTAAAGACAACTGGATTGAATCCATGCAGGAAGAACTCAACCAATTCAAACGTCTTGAAGTATGGGAACTGGTTGAAAGACCAACAGGGGTCTACGTCATTGGTCTAAAATGGATTTGGAAAAAAAAATTGGATGCTGAAGGTAACGTCATCCGAAACAAGTCACGTCTAGTTGCTAAGGGTTATCGTCAGGAAGAGGGAATAGACTTTGAAGAATCTTTTGCTCCGGTTGCTCGTCTTGAGGCTGTTCGGATATTTCTCGCGTTCGCAGCTCATATGAATATGGCGGTCTATCAGATGGATGTCAAAACGGCGTTTCTCAATGGACAACTTAAAGAAACGGTCTATGTCAGCCAACCAGATGGATTCGTTGATCCTGAGTTCCCGAACCATGTCTACAAACTGAACAAAGCTCTTTATGGTCTCAAACAAGCCCCTCGGGCATGGTACGATAAGCTATCATCTTTCCTCATTGCCAATAATTTCACCAAAGGCTCGGTTGACCCAACTCTTTTTATACAATATCACGGGGCACATATCTTAATTGTTCAAATTTACGTGGATGACATCATTTTTGGGTATACACATAAAAAGTTTTCAACCGCTTTTGCAAAACTAATGAAGAAAAATTTTGAAATGTCCATGATGGGTGAACTCACGTTCTTTCTAGGACTGCAAGTTCATCAATCACCCCGTGGTATTTTCTTGAGTCATTCCAAATATGCCCTTGAATTGTTAAACAAATTTGGAATGAAAACCTGTGATACTTATGCCACACCAATGACTCATACCAAGAAGCTAGACGCTGATTTACATGGGAAATTAGTTGACCCTACCAAATACCGAAGTATTATTGGGTCTCTCATGTATCTAACAGCTAGCAGACCTGATATTGTCTTTGCCGTTTATCTATGCTCCCGCTATCAGTCACGACCAACTGAAACCCACCTCTCTGAGGCTAAAAGAATCCTCCGATACATCAAGGGAACCATTAACTTGGGGATCTGGTATCCGAAGGATTCTGGTTTTGAACTAATCGCTTTTTCAGACGCTGATCACGCAGGATGCTTAGACTCAAGGAAAAGTACCTCAGGAGCTCTACAATTTCTCGGTGATAAACTGGTGTCTTGGCAATCAAAGAAGCAGGATTGTACATCGCTGTCATCAACCGAAGAAGAATATGTAGCCATGTCCGCATGTTGTGCTCAAGTCATCTGGATGAGAACACAACTCAAAGACTATGGTTACGTATTCGACAGAATCCCGATGTACTGCGACAATCGGAGTGCCATTACGATCTCGTGCAACTCAGTTCAGCACTCGAAATCAAAGCACATCGATCTTCGCTATCATTTCATCAAGGACCACGTGGAACAGGGTACCGTTGAATTATACTTTGTGGGTACTGAATATCAATTGGCAGATCTGCTCACCAAAGCCTTGCCTCCCGCTAGGTTTAATGAGTTGGTACACCGGATTGGTATGAGGTGTTTGACTCAAGAGGAATTGGATGACCTCTTAAAACAGTATTAAAAACCTGTCAAACACCAAAACATCCTTTGTAAATAAATTTTTTCAAAAACAAAATACAAAAATATAAAATCTTATAAAACAACAAAAATATTCTTCTAATCTATAATCTTTCAACATGGCAAGTACATTTCTTCCTTCATCACTATAATCTTTCAAAATTCAGTATTTTTTACGATCAAGTGTTGAGGGGGAGAACATTTTCACTTAACTGTTTCAAAACATCAGTGTACTTGCATGTTTTCATATCTCGGTTGTTTCATTTTACAATGGTGGTGAATTTTCTGATTAAATGACACTCCTCGAACTAAATTTATAACCTTTCATCATTTCTTAAGTCTAGGGGGAGTGTCGTCAGTTTCTTTCCTAAAAATCTTTGTTTGGTAACAAAAATGGTAGTTAAATGGCTTTGTTTGAAAAAGGAAAAGGTGGAGGGACCAAAACTGTCAAAATGTTAAAGTTATTTTAATAAAACACCTCCCCACCTAACTTTCACTTCACATTTAATTCTAAACCTAAACACATCCTACGCCTAAGATTCATTCAAGAATTTCGTGTTTTTGATCATCGATTTGTAAGTTGTTTAACAATCTTAACGTATTTTCAAACATAGGTTTTGATTTGTACTTAAATCCAACGGTCAAATTATGTTCTATGGTTGATTTTGTGGTCTACGCTTATGCGTATAAACCCAAGATCAAGATAGTGTGTTTATGATTAAAAGGATAGTGCCGAAATGTTTCTACAACATCATTAATGCCTTTTCTATCATAAAAATCCACCCAGAAACTCGAAATAAGTGAATTTGAAAACTAGGGTTTATGAGTCGAATTGGGTATTTTCAAATGTGAAGTGTTTTGGCATAAAAGATTGTTGGGATATAGTCTTATGATGATGAATTGATGATTTCCATGCTCTATAACCACCCAAAAACACTAATTGTGTCAGAATTAGAAATTAGGGTTTAAGGTTCTTGAGTTTGGGTATTTTTGATTCACTGCAAACTAAGTGTTAAAACTTGGTTACTATACTCTCACAACATCTAAGACATACCAGAAAAACTTTGGTGCATAATCTATGGCTAAAATTCATACGCGTAGATTTAGGGTTTTAAACTACGCGTAAGGTTTTCTACGCTTAACTGTTTATATGAGCAATTGTGTTTTGATCTGTCATAAAATGAATGTTATGTGTCAAAATTGATGATATGATGCTTTGTTTCAGGCTTGCTACACTTAAAATTCAGAATCAAGGTTGTTGTAACTCTACGCATAAGGATCACCTTACGCGTAGCATGTTATGCGTAAGATTAGTCTTACGCGTAGCTTCTACGCATAAGGTTCTACATATGGGACTACGCGTATCCTGTGAAGGATATGCGTAAACAGTGACCTCTACGCATAAGGTCAACTCTTACGAGTAGCCTTACGCGTAAGGTTAATATATGCCTACGCGTAACCTTTACGCATAAGGTCCAATTTTTCTTACACGTAATATTTCTTACGCGTAAGTTAGGATCCTGCGCGTAAGTTTACGCCTACGCATATATCATTTCTGTCTACGCATAACTTTACCAATCCTACGCATAAGCCTGGATCATACCTTCGTTATGAATTGTTACGTGTACAAACTTGTAAATAAACTAATCATATCGTCACGAATCCAATAATGTCACTAATAAATCTAAAACGTTTGAGATGTTGTGAACCATAAGTGATAACACAAACTTTAAAACTTAAAGTTAACTAACTCACAAAACATTTCACGACGTCATTGGACTATTGGACATACAAGTGACTTAGGACTCGTAACAATCTTTGAAACTGTACATTCAATAACTTGACAATAAGACCTTCTGTTGACTAACATTATGTCTTTCGATATGTTGGTTCTTTTGTCTAATGTTATTTCAGATCACGACATGGCTGAACAAATGAATGTGGATGCATCTGAAGTTCTCTCCATTGCTGATATCTATCCTTGTGGCTATCCAATGAAGATAGGAAAGAATAATCTCCGTGTTGACTTTGACACCCTCACTTGCTCAGAGTCTTCGTGTTTAATTGCTATTGATATTCTGAGGACTCATCCGTATCAGAATATGCTCACTCACTCTGCGACTGTTCCTGAGATCTATAGCCAACAGTTCTGGAACACTATGGAAAGGGTCAAAGGACGGACTGCTGTGACGGTGACTCTGAATCACAAACAAGTCACCATTACACCTGCAGACTTAAGGGCTGTTCTCCTAATTCCTGAAGTCGAACCAACCAAACTATATGCCACACCTGCTGAAGAGCTCACTCTCCAATTCTTAATCGATATCGGTTATGACGAGGCTACAGGAGTAATCACCAAGCATTCTCACGTAGAGCTTAAGAGTATTCCTCAACCATGGAGAACTCTCTACATGATCATCACCAAGTCTGTTTCTGGTCGTGACAGTGGCTATGAGCATCCTAAGCTCATAGAACTGCAAATATTTTGGGCATTGGTCAACATGAAACACATCGCTATCGAAGCTCTGATTTGGGATGACATGATGTCATTTCTCAACAAGCTTGGCTCAAAGATTCCCTACATCAGATATACTAAACTGTTGATCCATAGAGCACTTGGACTTCATCCTGATATTCCCAAGAGGCTCAATGACCCCGACAATCACGATATGTTGACGGAGCCTATTCTATCTGTCAGAATCAAGGAATCGTCTACAAAGAAATAAGGTGTTGTGTTGCCAGATTTCCTTCTAACTGAAGATGTTAGAAAGCTCGAAACGTACAAAAGGTATCTGGAAGCAGTTAGACAAGGCAAAGTTGGTCATCTCGACGAAAAATCTTCTGGAACACCTGTAAGGAGAACCAGAAGAGGAAGTGCAGGAAGCGCAACAAGTACTGTGAGTCAAAGGAAGTTTCCTAAAAGGAATCCTCCTTCTAAAAGGATTGTTCATGTAAAGGAAGCCGAACCTATTCCCATACTTGAACCGCAAAGAAAGCTTGTGGACGAGAGCTCTGATGATACTGATACAGATGAAGAGGTTCATTACTCTGTAACTGCAACCGAAGCACCTGCCTCAGTAGCAAAACCTCCAAGTCCTCCAGCTGTCCAAGGAAAAGGGAAGACTCCAGCAATTGTACCCTATGATGAGAGCTCTGAAGATGAAGAAGAGCAACTGGATAAATCATACAGGAAGAAGTATAAAATCGTCAGACATCTTCAAAAAGCTGAAGAATTTGCTAAAGATCAAATGGGTGGCCCCGGAGGATCAAGTGGTGCTGCCTACTCCTCTCCAGATCCTGATGCGGTTAATCGACCCGATAAGGGATCTGGTGCCACCACTCTTCTGCAACAACAAAAGCTTGTGGAGGATACTATCGAATATGAGTTTGAGAACCCTGAAACTGAGAAGTTTGAGAAAGATAAAGATGATGATTATGACAAGTTGCTTCTGGGAAGTCCCACACATTCACAGAAGGAAACTTCTGAACCGCCTAAGGACCCCGAGCCTCCTCATGTCTCCTCATCATTAGACTCTTCATCTCATTCATCACCACCACCATCAAAGAAGTCAACCAGATCATCATCCAAATCTGTGAAGAAACCACCTCGCTCTTGGGTTTCTCAGACACATGAAAGAATTGTGAAAGCTGTCAAACAAGTCAGAATGAAAGACATGTTATACAGAAAGCTTAACTTTCTCAATCAACAAATACAATATCTACATGACGAGAATGACAAGATGCAAAAAGAAAGGAAGTTTATTCAGGAATTCATGAAAGGTCATCGTAAAGAGAAACTGGATGAAATGATTGAAGGTTACACTCAAAAGTACCTTCAAGATATCGTTCCTAAAGTCCAAAAGGAACTGGAGAAGACAGCAAGAGATCATACCCACAAATTTCTTCTCGACACTGTCCCCGGCGTGACTAGAGAAGTATTTTCCAGACAACTCACCCCTAACATCGTCGCATTGGTTAAACATACAATGGCCAAAGACGCTGATCTCTCTGAATCTGAGTTAATCGCTAAACTAGTGATGCAAATGTCAAAGCGATCTGGAACGTTTACTTCGGATGAAGCTAAATTTTTCGAAGGTCTACTTGCTTTTCAACTCAGATCATCATGCAAGGAGTCAGCCGATCAACCCAAACGGCCAAGAGATGACGATGATAAGGACAAGGACTCTGCATCTAAATGTCAGAAGCAATCTGGTGAATCTTCGTCTATGCAACCCCCACTTCAACGGACTCCTTCTCAACGAAGATCTCCTCCTCGCTCTTCAACTAATAAACCTCAGGACGATTCCGAGTTACCACCCCAGACTCAAAAAACCGGTGATCACTTTGAATATACGGGTGGTGACGATGAAGAGGTCCTTGAGCCCCAACAACAACCCACCTCTCCCAAATAAGGACAGAAACCAAAATCATCATCTAAGCCTTCGAAAAAGAAGAAGAAGACGCTTCATACTGACGTCGTATCATGGCTAGATGACGATAAAACTGAAGAACTTGAATGGTTTGCTACACTTTTTAACAACACTCCCTACCCTGAAGATGGTCAAGAATTGGTAGACGGTAGTACCTTGGAGCATGCAAAGATTTTGCAAGAAAGGTTCCGGGTGAAGAAGATGACGAAATCTGAATTGAAGCGCATCAAGAATGAAGCATTCCTACTTTTGAAGGACAGCTCGAAAAGTGCAATCGAGGTTGAATATCACCTTGAAAACATTGCTCGAGCCATGTCTAATAACATGGATTGGCTCAACCCAGAAGCAAACATCGACTTCACCAAACGGGACAATCCTCCATATTACACCGACTGGTCTCGACCTCTACCTACCATTGGCCAACCTGATCAGCCTAGGATTCCTTTCAGACATTTCTTCAACAAAGACTTAGATTTTCTTCAACACGGTGGCGATGGTTCAAGGAAATACGCTACATCTCTGACACTTCCATTCCCTGCTGCCATATACTCTGATTGTATAGCCATCGAGGAACGTGCTACCCACATGTTCTCTGACAAAGTGGTAGCATATGACCAAGATGCAATGTATGGGATTCACCATTGGCCGGAACGCCGAAGAATCTACTACAGAAGCTGCTTGGTCCAGAAGTCTCAACATGCAGTGTTCAGTACTAAAAGTATCGTGGCCATCCAACATGTTGGTCTATCGTCTAAATGGGACTACACTTTTCTCAAGAAGATTGTGGTCAAAAGACAAGACGAAAGGGACTATGCATTCTCTGAAGCTGACTTTGAGAATTTGAACATCAACGATATTGAAGACATGTACCTTGCCAAAGTTCAAGGTCGCATGAGACAATTTCCAACTGAAGTACAACGTGAATTCATCAAGTCACTGCTCATCTTCATCAGACGCATAGTCATCAAAGAACGTGTTGAAGATCTTCAGCTTGCCGTTGAATCATATCAGAAACGTGTCAACTTCACTCCACCACAGCTTGATCTTCCCGATATCAACCAGCTATCACAATTAACGCTCATCAGCAAACCGTTTGGTGTCGTTTATCGCAGTGAACTTCATCGCAATTGCTTGATGGCGTGTAATGAGCTTCACAAATTTGGAGATCATACTCTGAAGATGGTTAGGGACGGATTAGCTTATCGATTAAAGGATATACGCGAAAACATTGGGAACCCTAAGCGATGGAATTCTCAGGATCGGAGGAATGTGAGAAGGATCATCACCATGATTGATGAACGGTTGTTCAGAAGGGATCAGTTCAGAACGTTGGAAAGTTTTGTTGGTGGTCGACCCAGGATCAACATCATCGGCTATCAACGCCCTGTTCGTACTCCTGGGAACATCACTGCACTTCCTGGTACTCCTTGATTTGGTTCTTTCATTAAAAATTTTGGATGTATGATGATATATGTCAATGGCTTGTGCACACATAACAGTGTACAACCCGTAATTGTCAAGAAAGGACCTTGTGGTACGCCTCAGTGCCACAATCCTTATAAAAGGAGCGAAAGCTTCTTATTTTTGAGTAAAACCTATCAAACCTTTCATTTTTCAAGGTTTTGCTAAAAACACAAGTACTTCCCCGTATGATTTTCAAAACCTCAACCGTTTATATCACCTGTTGAGGGGGAGTATTTGATTTAAAACTTTGTTCACAAATTGTTCATAGTGGTCATCTTCCCGCAACACTCGAAATGGTCATATTTATTGTCAACCATTCAAAAATAACATTTTTTTATGCCATTTTTGAGGGGGAGAAAATTTGTGTGATAAGAAATATGTTGTGCAAAATGCAAATGAATCTGTGTACCTCAGACTTAACCAACGAATTGACGGTACTAAACTGTTTGTAACTCGAAAAGACTTGTCCTGGACGGGTAATAATTTCAAGCTAGTTCGCTAGTAATGTAAACGTGTCTCGCAAAGGACTTGTCCAAGTAGAAAGTACCATTCGAGACACTCTTGGTAGACATGAACTCTGACGGGTATGACAACCTTTCGAGGTTTGTCTACACCTTCAAGGTAGTTATTAGAGCTAGTTGTCACCTAAAAACTGACAATGTAACTCTTTAACTACGCAACGAAACCGTGTCTCGCGGGGGATTGTCTATCTCGAGTGGATCAATTCAAAATGTGCGCGCTCTTTCCTCACTGTGCATTTAACCATTAAAACTATCAAGCACATGTGGAGGGGGAGTACTTATGCAAAACCTTATCTCTCACAGTGGTTCAAACATGTTTTTCATTTACAAACCATTTGAGAGATTTTTCACAAACTGTGGTTTTAATGGCAACATAGGTTAGTCATGGAGTTATAAGGTGACTAAGGTTAGGAATAACCGTCCTATGATCCGCCAGAGCCGGAGGGATCTACCCAAGGACACTACCATTAGTTAGTGTTAGAAGTCCTTAGGAATGATTGTAAAAAGGAGAAATTGAGAATCGGAGAAAGAAGGAGTTGAAGAATCAAAAAGAAATGTAAAGTAAAGGGTGAAAAGAAACAGCCCTCCAGATTATTCAACTTAGGGCAGACACCGGGTTCAATTCATATGCTACTGATTGTCACTTAGTGACACCGGTATTGAAGATTAAAAGTCGTCATGGACCCAGTGACGCATGCACTAAACCTTCTTAGCCACTCAAGTTTCTCTCTACAGAAGCTTGTTTCATTCTCACAGAGAACCCTACATAAACTATTGGCTTTCTCTTAGAGATCGCTGGTATTGAAGAAGGAGACCCTCTCCCTAGTCTCCGCTCAGGAAAACCAAAACGCACTATTGAGTCTAGAGCCACGAGATTCATCAAAAGATCTCTTAGGAACACTTGACATTTCATCACTTGTTGATCAACAAATAATATCTTCAGTGATTCAGTGGTTCATATCGAGTCCTTCACAGATCTTAGCAATCTGTCGAGAACATTTATGAGAGGTTCACTTCTGTGATTCTCAGTGACTGAATGGAAACTCCTACCAGGGTCAACATCAAACAGCCCTGACAGCAGGTCACTTCGGTAACTCCCCGTGGATTACGCGGAGTATGTCTCAAACGGTCTACAGTCGTGAGGTGATGCTTCGGTGTACCTCAGCGACTCATCTGAACTGTAGATGTACTTCGGTACATCGCGTTATCTCACTTGTGGGACTCCAGTTCAGGAACGGCCTTTGTAAGAATTAGAGTTGTGTTTTCACACTATGCTGTTAACACTCTCGAAGTTCAAACTTGTAAGTGCCGGAAACCGCTTATTACTAACCGTTTGAAATGTTTTCTTCTTATGGAAGCTCCGGAGCGGAATGATCGTGCTGACTCTTCTCATGCTCACGCCAACATCATCACTAATGGAAGTTCTATTCGAATGCAACACAACAGTCAGAATGATTCTTCATCAAATCAAAGAATCTACAAAGTCAAAGACTTAAAGAACTTCATCAGTATTGATTTCCAACATCAAAGAGCGTGTGAGCATGTTGAAGAATGACGTGGAGACACTGGAGCAGCGAAGCAGACCTGAGGCAGACTGATGCAGACAACAACATACTATCACTTTCACCACAAAGAACAATGATCAAAGAACAAAGTTTAAGATGACGTCAAAGCATAACTGTTCAAAGATAACTATCTCTCTACACTGGGGAGATTGTTCGAATCAAGGCAATTCCTCTCACAAGAAAGAAGAATGTCAGAAGACGTCAGAGCTACTATTACATCAACGCCTTCACCGTTTACATTCATATATACTTGAGGGGGAGATTGTTGGAATCACTCCTAAACTGTATTTCAAGTATTTATATTTCATATGTAATAGGTAGCTTATTATGGCCTTTATGTTTGTTTAAGGTCTAGCTTATGTAGAAGGCCCATAAGCTTAGGCCCAAGCCCATATAAGAAAGGATGGGAACTAGGAGTGTTGCCCTCGCTTCCCTCCTATAAATATTCTTGTAAACCCTCATTTGAGGGTTGGTTGTTCAAGTTATTTCCTTTCACATATGCCTTACGCATAACCGCCTCTTATTATCGTGTATGTGTGTTTGGTTCTTGTTCAATCACCTCATCTCCTTTCTATATTACTTGTGTTTGTAAAACTAGTGACCTAACAATTCTTCATCACTTTGCTTATGTTTCTACAAAATCAAATTTCTAACTTAACATTTTGACCTAGAAAACAATTCAACTCTTAATAAAGTAAGAAGGTTAGTTAATTACCTGGAGATGATTGTGGAGTTGATTGGAAGAAATGCACTCTTATTGGTAATATTAGTAAACTAAAAAAAGGGCATCTGAAACTTGAAGAAATTTAACCAAATGGGTATAATATGAACTATGAAACTTGAAGAAATTTAACCGAATGCACCTTCAAACTCAACCCTTTTTTTCCCTAATAAATATGATATCTAGTGTTTTTGTGGATGATTTTCTGATTTAAGAGGTTTCAATAAGTTTATGGATGTATGGCTGTCAAAATGGTAGTGAAAATTGAAAGATTCAGTGGATCAGTTGCAGGAATTAAAAGATTGTGTTCATGGCAGTGACAAAGGGAGGGGGAAATTGGGGGCGAGTATGTGTAAAAAGTGTGAAGTGGGGTTGTGGTGGCTAGGGTTAAGCAAAGTGTTATTTTTGGCTGTCCAACTAGAAAAAACTGGGAGGGAAATAATACTTCTAAAATTTTCAGATGCAAACATAAAATTCAAAGTTAAATAACATGTAAATTAAATATATGAATAAGTTAAGGTCTACAAATTTCTTGAAACAAATAAATAAACAGATAAACGTCTTCTTAGACTTCTTGAAACTCCTTTCTTGGTCGTTCACTTTTTCCTGCGAGCAAATGTATAATTAACAAGTTGTACATATTTATTAGTTTACGTTTAACAATAAGAATTCTATAATATATACAAACCTCCGTTTGGCGCCAGGTGTATCAACCCACAATCCTTCATCATGGTCAGATCGTAAGTATGTGGTGTCACCATCTATCGGTGGAATACCCTCTGAAAATGGTGGTAGCTTGTCAAACTGGTCATATTCTTCCTCGTCAACAACATTATCAACACCAAGTATATGCCGTTTACCAGGCATAACGACGTGCCATCTTGGATTGCTAGGGTCTTGAACGAAAAATACTTGTGTGGCTTGCTTTGCGAGAATGAAGGGTTCAGACACATAACCGTCAGTTCCAAGGTCAACAAGTGTGAAACCATATTCGTCAACTTTAACACATGAGCTATTATTTACCCACTTACACCTGAACAAGGGTATTTTGAAAGAATAGTAATCCAGCTCCCAAATTTCTTGTATCACCCCGTAATATGACTTTTTGGTAATCCCTGTGGAGGCTATCACTGTAACTCCGCTATTTTGCACTCTACTCTTTTCATCTCACATCTTAGTGTAAAATGTATAGCCGTTAATTTCGTATCCTTCATAGGTTTTGACAAGCAATCTCGGGCCTTCTCCTAGCTTTTCCACTATTTTATCGACGCTTGGTTGACCCACCCATGCTGCCACTTTGTCTTTTAGCCAAGTAGCAAAGTGCTCATTATGCCTCTTCGTATACCATGTCTCTGTTCTACCAATGTTTTCTGCGCGTAACTTTTCCATATGTTCATTAATGTAAGGAGCAACACACGTCATATGTTCAAGGACTACCAAATGTGCAATCTCAAAAAGCTCATTATTTGGGCTTGACTGTTTCGATCCAATAGTACCGACCCCATGAAGTCTGCCCACATGACGACTTTGAGGAACGCCGATACCTTTGATACCTTCCAAATAGTTTGTATAATAGTCGATGACCTCCTCAGAAGCATATCCTTCAACAATACTACCCTTGGGGCGAGACCGGTTCCTTACATACCCCTTCACGATGCCCATATATCTCTCAAAAGGGTACATGTAACGTAAAAATACAGGACCGCAAGCCTTAATTTCACTGACGATGTGAGATACTAGATGAACCATAACATCGAAAAAGTACGGCGGGAAGTACATCTCTAATTGACATAAAGTAGTGATAATATCTTTTTGCCATGAATCCTGATTCGCTCCCAGACGGTCAAGTTTTGTCACACAAGCTGACCACTTGTGAATGGTCAACCGTAACAAACTTAAAACAGTCTGGAACCAAATGCAATGAAGATCTAGAGGAGTATAGTGTTTCCCCAGGTCGTTAAGTCCCAACGAGCTGTGCGAGAATAATCAAACGAATAGTGATCGAGAGAATTTGAACGGGAAAAGGATTGTGATTGATTATACTTAAAGAAAAAGTTTATAAATTACAGGGGCTTAAATGCAAATTAAAGAAAATTAAAAAGATAAACTATATTAAATAAACGCTATCACTATTTTTTAAAAATGATGTTTTTGATTTTTCTTTTTATAAAGCTTAAATTAAAAACTACATGACGTACAAAAGAAAATGTGAAACTGAAGCAATATTAATCCTAAAAATATAAAAATGACATTTTTACAAACCTAATGATAAGAGAAAATTTTGAGAAAAAGAAAATTATTTTTATGACTATTTATTTAATTATTATTAATTAAAAACTATTTTTAACTATTTAATAATACCCTAAAATACAAGAAAATATGAAATAAAGCTAGAAAAATGAAATTATGACTTGGAAAAATCTAAAATAACTAAAGAGAATTTTCAAAACTATTTTTATATTTTTCTGATTATTTTTCTATTTTCTATGAATTAAAAACTATTTGAAACTAATTAAATTGCTAAAAATTACTAATTAAACTATGAAAAATCTGGAAAAATATTTTTTTGACTTTTTATATTTATCTTAACCTAGGAAAAATGAAAACTTATTTTTTTGAAGCTTTTCTGATTTAATTGTATTAAAAGTTAATTAAAAATGGCTAAAAACTGTTAGAAATAAAGAAAAATAGCAAATGAACAGTAAAAAATACGAAAACTTTCAGAATATTATAAAATATTATTCTAAATATAGGAAAAATAATAAAAGTGGTGCAGGTGTTCAATAATTAGGTTCTGTAGTGAAAAGTGCTTATAAATAAGCACTAAAAATAAGCTATAAGTACCAAATGAGCACCAAATTATCACAGAAGCTAGAGTATGCTAAAATTACTTAAAACCAACATATTACAACTATCCTAAACCTCTGAACAACAATCTACAATGATATGGGTCTATTTAAGCACTAGTGCCAAACAGCCCTTATGTACTAACTTTAAGCCCTTGTTAAGCCAGCTTATAAAAATCACAAAAATAAACTAAAATCACCATGAAAACCACTACCAACCAAAGTGTCTGAATACAGAATTTCAGCTAATAAGGACTAAAATTGAGGAAACTAAAAATGCAAAAGTGGAAGCTATGGAAACGGGTCAAAATGAGCTATTAAGCTTGCATAAGCTAATAAAAAGCTACCACTACTGAACCAAAGGTTGAATAAGCTATAAACAAGTTATGGGAACTTAGAATAAGCAACAACAACAAGAAAAACACATTAAATAAGCAAAAATAAGGAATAAGCAAAACGGGAGTTTTGTGAAAAGGGGCTTAAAAGAAGCTAATGAATAAGCAGTTAATAAGCTAAGTAGAGATAAACTAATATTTTTATAATTAAGATGAGCAGCTAAACTTTAATATCCCAAAAGCTTATATCCTAAATCCTAATGGTAAGATCACAATGAAATTACAAAGTTTATTCAAAAACGGGTTTTTATGAAATTTTGACTTTTGGACAGAATTGAAAACTTGACTTATTTGAGATTTGAGCTTAAACCATGAGCTGATTATGATGTTTTAAGGTAAAGTGAAACTTAATCAAGCTACTCTAATGATTTCTGAACACAAATCAAGCCTTTGATTTTCAAAAATTCCAACAGGTATGCAGTTAGAACAGTTTAAGAAAGATTTTGACTTTTATGGTTCTAAGGTGCACTTGAATGACCAAAGTGACTATATTACAACTAAATAGGACTAAAGCAACATATTTTAACCACAGAACAAGTCTCTAACTCAGGTTTGCTATAAAATCCAAACAACACTTAACTAACTGATTTGCAATTTAAACTCACTTGATTTCTTACTAGCTTATACTAGCAATTAAACTGCAACACTATGATCTAATTACAGCTAAATAAACAGGTTTAAGCTTATTAATGACCACAGGTTCAAACACAACAGGTTATGCAGATTAAAAACAAAATAAAGTGCAAAGGAATTTGGAACTCACAACTTGTCCAGCAATAATGTAGCTTATACAGAACCCAAACTATGCTAAACTACTCAAATCCAACCCAATCCAAGCTCTGCAACACCCCAAACCATTTCCATTACTGCTTGACCAATAATTCTTCTCCGTTTGACTTTTGTTGACTATACACCAAAGTTGCTTGAAACTTAATTGTAAGCTTACCAAAAGCTATAAGTAGCTTCAATAAGCTTATTTAAACTTAAAAATAAGCTATTAGAAGCTTGAATACAAGAGCTTGAAACTAAAATTTGCAACAGTGAACATAAAACTTGAAACTTAAATGAAACTTTGAATTAAGACTTGAAATGAATTACAATAACTAAGTGGCTTAGTTTTGATACAATAAAGCTTAAGATTACAGTTTAAAACACTAATTGAGATAATTTTATAAAAAACGACATACAAGAAAATTAAAAACTAACTACTACTTTTCTCTCCTTCTCTTTCTTCTTTTTTATACACCAAGATTGCTTCCACTTGAGTTCTGAGCAAATCCCACTAGCTTTTAGGACCATTGGATGACTTGAGCCATTTTTGGCCGTTTGATCAAAATTTGGCGGGAAAGAGATATAGCAACAGGGGTTCTGAATTTGCAACTGGGGGGTGGTGGCATTAATTGTGGTGTGTTGTGATGATGAGGGGGTGAGAAATGTTGCAGGGATAAGGTGTTGCAGGTGATGGGAATGTTGCAGTCAAGTGGGGAAGAAGAGATAAGGTGGGAGGGAAAAGGAGTATTTGACCGGGGTTTGACTAGGGGTCCAAAAAGGTTTTGGCAGGGGGTCATAAGGGTTGGCAGGGTTCAAAGGTTATTGGAAGGGGTCAAAGGTTTGGTTTTAATACAAGGACCATTTTGTAAATTCTGCCAAATTGAGGGACCAAACCTACCATTTTCTCAAAGTTGTTTCAAGGGTCACTTTTGACAAGCTTCAATAGTACAAGGACCATTTTTGACATTTTCAAACTTCCAAGGACTATTTTTGATAATTTTCAAAGTTTAGGGACCTAAGTTGTAATTTTGCAATTTTAAATCTCAAGGACCAATTTTGACAACTCATGAATCCCTAGGGACTTGAAATGATATTTTTCTTTATTTTGTTTTACCAGGGACTGTTTTTGACAACTTTTGAAACTTGGGGGACTAAAACTGCCAATTCTGCAAACTTGATACGTTTTTCACCAGATTTTGATATTTTTGCATTTAAAACACATAAAACACTTATTTGTGATATTTTTATCATTTTGATGCATTTCTGAGTGTTTTCAGATGTTTTTGCAGTTTAATTGGTACAAAAATGATGAGTATTTAGACACTCATCAAATCCAAAATTTCGGGATCAATCACTTTCGAGTGAATCTTGTTAAAAAACAAACAAAGTTTTGTGATTGTATGTCGGACATTCTTCGGTAACAAACCAAGAATTGCGATGGGAATCATATGTGCCATTAAAACATGACAATCATGGGACTTCATTCCTTGTAGTTTACAGTCTTTCATGGATACCAAGCTCCTAATGTTCGCTGAATAGCTAGATGGGACTTTAATATCATGTAAGCATTTACAAAATTGGGTTTTTTCTGCTTTTGACATGGTATAACACGCTGGCGGCAGATAGGTGCGTTTTTTGTCATTCTCAACAGGGGCGAGCTCTAACCGGATTCCCCACGAGACCATATCTTTTCGAGCATTAATACCATCTTTAGTTTTCCCGGGAATATTTAACAATAACTGTAACGCCCCGACCCGCCAAGGGTAAAGGAATCACAAGTAATTGTGTCATATCAAAGCAAACATAAATATCCAAAAGAAATCTTAACATAAATACCGAAATAATTCAAGTCAAAATGACTTCAATATATAGGTCCCAGCGGAAAAATAAACTCCAAATGAAATATCTGAAATATAAAGTCTTAAATGGCATCATAAGATCAAAGCTAAATATCTCTAAGGTAAGTCCACTCAGCACTCATCCCAAAGCAAAACCCAGCTCCAATGCTTAGATACCTGCCGCGGAAGAAAAGAAATGCGGCTGAGCTTCAAAAGCCCAGTGAACAGATATACAAGCAAAACGAATACGAAACGAAAACGAATACGAAATAAAGTGAAAGAAAGATAGTAAAATCATAATCATTTCAAAGTATAAATCAAAATAATAGAATAAGTTTTATAGCTAACTACCTCGAGCCCAGACACATATGCCATATCATAATCATATTCATATTCATATTCATAATCACACAAGGCAACATTTGTAGGGGAGACCTACCAGAGTTATGAAGGACGTGCATGCACGCAGCATCAATCATCAGATAACATACAGCATATAACATATAATATATAACATATAACAGATCTAGGATGCACCCATACGCCCCACAAACATATATTGATAATATAATATAACTTGAGCTCATAACAGATAACAGATAAGGGACGTGGCAGAACTTCACTCTACTGCCCTAGAGTCATGTCAGAAGTGCATCACTGACACGGACATGGAACCCCCATGACTAGTTATTATTTGGCTCGGGTGTCAAACTATCTTAGGTCAAATTAGAATGCCAAAACTGACATAGATCATACTTTATCAAAGATTAAATCATGTTTTCAAAGTCAAAGTTTTCATATCATATAGTTCAAAATCAAATGTTTTATGATTCAAAAATCAAGTTCAGATAAGCAACAGCTCAAATAACAAAATAGGTTTCATAGCAAAGGCTTAGGAAATCCTAATATAAAAGCTAACGAAAAGAAAACGTTATAAGGAACCTTTACTGAAAAGGTCAGAATATCTGTACCTTATTCCAAAGCAAATGATCGAAAAGCAGAAATACGGAGAGCAAAGGATTACTCCTTCTTCACCGAACCTATACACATTAACGGTCGTACATGTTATTTATGATTCCATAATCGCCGAAATGATCTTTTAATATTTGGTGTTCATACTTAATGTATTTAATGATCTTAATACTTTAGGGTTTTATAATTAAATGAGACTTAAGTGTTTTATAAACAATATCGTAGATTAAGGTTCATTATGTCATTTATTAAAGTTTAGGGTTAAATGTGAAAATAGTTTAAACGTCATAACTCACACATGAAATAACGAATTAATATACTTAGCTTCAAACCCTAATCGACTCTCATTATGTTCTAGGGTTTTCTCATTCTTTTAATATCATATCCACGTGCATTTACTTTATATGTTACGTCATTAAATGACTCATTACTCTTGTTATTTACTCAACACGTTCATGTCTTAATCATATGTTACTCATATATATGTTATATGTCAACTTTTATACCCATGCACGTTTACACATTAAACTAGGGTTTAGGTTTCACATGATCTTTACTCGTTTAATACTCATTCAAAACTCTTATATGGTTCGGTTCAAACCTAGGGTTTCAACTACAACACTTAACGCAAGTCCTAGCTTATCTAAGTACTTTACATATTCAAGTTATCATGTTTTTATACCTTAGCCGAAACATACACATGGTTCGGTTCACATGCATGTGGTTCGGTCCTTATATACTCGACATATTCATAATCCGATTAAATAATACTTATTACGTAACAAGCTCTTTAATAATTATAAGGTTTAAATCATTACGGTTTGTCTTTGTTTGGTTTCATATGGCTCGTCACAAAAAAGAAAAACACAAGTCGACTAGAACCAAAACAAATCACAACATATTAACGTAAGGTGTAACGAAAGAAGACAAGAAACATTGTTATACCTTAGCTTGCTTGAAAACAAAGCTCTCGACACCAATGCTTAGGTTCGGCCGAATAGGAAGAAAAGAAAAGAAGAGGCAACAAAACTAGGGTTTCAATTTCTTGTAAATGCATTATATTTATAGTGGTTTCATTTTTAGTTTAGGGCTTGAGGAGGGGCTTGGGTCTCGGCCTAGTCCAACCGAACACAACAAAACCCACGGCCCAAGTTATTTACGCGAGACGTCAAATCTTCGTCGTACCAAAATCGATCACGTACACACATTCGTTAAGCTTTAATTACTCGCAAGTTTAGTTTTAATTTCGTTAAATGATTATAAACGTATTTTACGTATTTTATAATTTTCAATTCCAAGGGTATTTTAGTCTTTAATCATGTTTTAGATTTTCAGGTTTTACAATAACCCCATCAAGCTGTCACATACGTTCTTTTCAATGTGCATAACGTCGATACAATGTCGAACTTCCAAATCCTTCCAATATTCTAATTCCCAAAAAACTGACCTTTTTTTCCACGTTCCTTGTTCAATTTGACTTCCTTTTCCTTTTCCAAACACATTGTTTATATTAGAAACTCATGAAAGTGCAGTATCTCCACTAAATCGTGTCCTGACTCGTCCAAACTCCGTATTTCTGTCAAACTCCGAACTCATATACCGATACGAGTGATTTTTTGGAAGGGATCTTCGATGGCCCATGAACACAGTTTTTTTGCAATTGTCTAACCACCTGGAGGATTTCTCATCTTCACATATCGGGCAAGCCTGTTTACCCTTCGTGCTATATCTTGACAAATTACCGTATGCCGGAAAATCATTAATGGTGCAAAAAATCATGGCTCGCAATGTAAACTTCTCTTTCTTATACGCATCATACATTTTTACACCCGGTTTCCACAATTTTTTCATATCGTCAATGAGAGGAGAAAAATACACGTCAATGTCATTACCAGGTTGTTTTGGACCGGAAATTAACAATGACATCATAATGTATTTACGTTTCATGCATAACCATGGTGGAAGATTGTACATACATAAAAGAACCGGCCAAGTACTATAACGACTGCTCATGTTTCCGAATGGGTTGATTCCGTCTGAGCTTAGTCCAAATCGAATATTTCTAATATCTTTACCGAATTCTGGAAATTTGTTATTAATTTTTCTCCATTGAGGGGAGTCTGCCACATGCCTTAATTTCCCATCATCTTTACGCTGGTCGGAATGCCAACGCAACAATTTGGCCTCTTTCTTGTTTTCAAATAATCGTTTCAGTCTTGGTATGACAAGAAAATACCACAATAGCTTAGCCGGGGGTCCATTTTTTGTCACATCATCATCAATTTCATTTGGTTCTTTCTTATACCTTGATGTTCCGCAAGTAACACAAGCATGCAAGTTTTCGTACTTATCACCCCTATACAACATACAGTCATTCGGACATGCGTGTATTCTTTCAATTTCTAGTCCCATTGGACACATTATTTTTTTAGCTTGGTAAGTAGAAATAGGCATCTCATTATTAGCGGGAAGCAGTGTATGTATAAAATCTAATAACTTTGTAAAGCTAGTATCACTCCAACTACTATTTGCTTTTAACTTTAACAACTCCAAAACAGCAGAAAGTACGGAAAAATTCTTGCAACCATCGTACACTGGTTTCTCTGCGTCTTCAAACAACTGTTGTAAATCTTCTTGATCAATATCAGCATCATTAGCCTCTAAATCATGCAACATCTCTTTTAGATTTTCATGTTTATCATTAATGCAAAAATCATTATTTTCATTAGTATTCGATACATGATTTGATGTGCTATTATCAAATAGTGATTCCCCATGCTCTGACCAACAAGTATATTTACGGACAAAACCGTATTTGTGCAAATGAAACTCATTCGCTTTGATATCAGTATAGGGTACAAAATTTCTACATTTTGAACATGGAAAAAAAATCTCAGTTTCTCCCTTAGCCACTCGGTTAGACTCAGCAGCTACAAGAAAACTTTGCACTCCTTTCACAAATTCTGGGTCATTAACGGTCTTCCCATACATCCATTGTCGTTCCATCTGAAATTTTAAAATAACATAATAAATCATATGCACGTACAAATGAAACATAGGTGGTCATATGTGGCAAATCCTAACCCACCTTTTAAATATTTTATCTCATATGTGTATACGTTCTAGCGGGTTGACTATTTAAGAAAAAATCGGCAGCATTTCCCCACAACTCCCCAAGTATGCGTATAAAACTCAAACTCGTAGGAGTAAGGAGAAATGTATATCGATTTTTTCTTAAAATTCCAACCCATTAAAACGTGTACACATCCTAAATGAGACAAAATATTCAAAAGGCAGTCCCAAAACGGGGACTGCCCGAAATTAATCTCTATTAGATTAGTTTCGGACGGGTACTAACTAATTTCATATCATGATCTACTAATAACTTCAAGATGCACATCCTATGTAAAAACAAATAAGCGTATCAACAATATAAGTATATACAACTATTTAGAACTAATAACAAAAATATAAATAATGTTACAAATAACAAAAAGTTCATAAAACTCACCTTATGATCCGAATATTTTTAATTTGAGTGGAAAATCTCTAATCTTGATACATGATGAAGAAATTAATACCTATACAAATATCAAAAATATATTAGTTAAGTATAAAAGATTTATAATGAGTAAAAATAAATAAAAATATCCACAAAATATAATTATTACCTTGTATGTAGTTTTGTGAGGTTTAAGTTAAATTTATTATGGTTGTTGATTGGAGTGTTTAATGTTATGATTTTGAAAGATTTGAGTTGGAAGGAGTAAATGTGTGGTATATTGAATGAGAGAAAAATTGAATGTGAGTGTGGGTGAAGAGGTAGCAGGTTTCCGTTGGGGGAGCATTATTGATCATTTTTTTTGCTACGGTTCTAAACAAACCATAGTAGATATGTTATCATTTAACATGGTTATAGCTAACCGTAGCAGAAAACCTTTATTTGGTACGGTTAACAAATAAACCGTAGCAGAAAACAAATAAACCGTAGCATAAATTTTACTTGCCATGGTTTCTATTAAAACCGTAGTATAACCGTGTCTAATTGCCGTAGCAAAAAACACTTTGTGTAGTAGTGGTTGTATATGAAAATAAAACCCGAAGGCTGGAGGTTGTAAATGGTTTATATACTTTTTTTAACGACTGAATTATATAAAAAGTGTAGCAAAAGCAAGAAAAAATTACACCGAGTAAGATGGTGCTTACAAGGATCTAATAGCCACTCAATCATACTAAAAGCAACATTACGAGACCTATCAGATTCTAAGTGAAAAAAGTTGCTTTAACGTCATTGAGAAGGAAGCTTCTCTTTGATTTTGTTCTTGCTTTGATCATACTTAGATGAACATTTTACATAACTCAAGTATTATAGTATTAGTCATTGATTTGTTCAAGATACTCATTCTAATGAAACAATATTAGAGCATTGATCTCCGTCTCTAAAATTCTCGTTTGATTAATCTTTTCCATTTGTAATGTGTTGATCTTCGATTGTTTGCAACATAATGATATCGGAGCACTGAGTTGCTTTAAATAATATTGATGGCACACGCACAACCCCATAATCCTCGAGGGCGTCGAGGTGGATATGCGCATAGGCAACATCGTCAACATCGTCAAGGTGCCGACGCCAATGGGGAAGAACCATGACCAAACCGTAGGGACCAGCGGGATCTCGAGATCGCAGCTCAGGAAGGTGAATCAGACAATTAGAGCGACTGCTAGCGCAGGCCATTGGAAAATTTATGCAATGTTGATTGCGTTGATGAGGAAAGTGAGGGGTCAGACAACGACTCAACCAAGAGCAACATTGAAGAAGATGAGAACCCGTGGGGGGTTACCCGAACTGAGAGATATCACCGCTTCAAGCTGGGCCATTACAACTCTTCTCAAAAGCTCGGTGTGAAAGTCGACATCCCAAAGTTTGAAGGTAAATAACTTTCTGATAAGTTTTTTGATTGGTTATATACTGTTGAGCGAGTACGTGTTTGATATTAATAACCTAAGTGATGAACAAAAGGTCAAGTTAGTAGAAATAAAGATTGGTGGGAACATGTTAAAAAGCAACGTAACAGGGAAGGAAAACCCAAGATTGGGCGTTTTGCCAACGATTGCCCAAACAGACCATTTGTTACTTTGGTTGAAGAAGACCTTGGACCCGTGTTTGACGAGTATGATAATGAGAATGAGAAATTGACATCGGACCTTGAAGAGATAACATATGCTGATTCGGGTGAAGTACTAGTAATTAAACGAACCATGAGTCAGTGGTAAAAGAAGATGAATTGTGGTTAAGGCGTAACATTTTCCATACCCTCTGCACATGTGAAGGTTAAATTTGTAACATTATCATAGATGGTGGTAGCTGTGATACTGAATCTAAACCTTTGATCAAACTTCTACATTTGCTAAATCAAATCGTCATATTAAATAGATTAATAGTGATAACTTTATTTTATTATGTTTCAAGAATCTTTTCTGCTAAAGCAGTCTATCTTGGTGTTTTGTAGTGCCTGAGTGTGATCAATTCGACATTGACCGCTCTACCAGGTCCATCACTCCTGGAGATAAGTGAAAGTGTTCGTTCTTAGGCAGAATACATGTTACAGCTAAAAGCAGCTGTTATAGAAGGAAGGACATACAGAGAAGAAGGATCAAAAGGAAGAGATGATAGCCGATAAGAAATAGGCAGCCTAACATTTCTAGTAAGGAAATTGAAGATGGCGATGCTCCTTATGACCTCACCCAAGATAAGCATATCCTATCTCAAACACGTGGTCGAGATAGGGCTGACACGAAAAGGTTGATGGGTCATGTTGGGGGTAAAAGGTGTAGCGACAGGACGGATGCTCTGAAAATATCATCAAATTATGGTATTTTAGAAGACTATTACACTACATAAACTTGAATATATTTAAGAATTCAAACTTGATTATCGATATACTTGATCCTCATCCGCTTGAAGCCCCTGGTTTGAATTCGAGATTTATGGTCTATCGCTAATTAAGTAAGCAAAGTGCTAGCAAAATTAACATGCATCTTCATCTTTGTTATATGTTCTAAAATATATTCAAATGTAATTACACATATCATTTAAATAAGTGAGTTGTATCATACAAGATCAACGATAATTAAGTTAATTAAAATAGTGTATTGACTATATATTCTAACACATTGTAGAAACAATCACAGTATCATATAAATCATACTAAAAGGATGTAATACCACCTCCACGCAATACCACTTCTTGTACTTCGTGATCAACTACTACTACAGCCATGTCTTGCAGCAATACCACCTCCACGCATACCGCATGGTTCAATAATACCATTCTCGCCACGTATTGCACCAATACCACCTCCACCTCCTCTTACATGCCTGACAAAAGAACGAGAACTCCCAAGAGCCTGATCATTAGGAATGTTGTACGCAACAGGTGGTGCGTACCTCCGCGGGAAAAAATAATGACCTACGCTGCTACCACCACGATATCTTGGTCTTACTTCTTTATAACCAATTTCACCGGTAGCCTTGTCGATGACGAAAAAGTCAGCGCCATTATATGATGCATGAATATGGCTAATCAGGCAGCAAAGAGATAGCAAAATAAACATCATCTTCATCTTTAAAATTCTCATCACTGTTTTGTTCTGAAATTGAGAGATATAATCAGCAAGTGATATCGAGTATTTTGTAACACGACACAAATATATTAACTAAACACTATCTTAGTTGAAGGTTTATTAAAATAAATAATGCTTTTTAAGTAATTACCTCACGAATTTGATGAACTCCTTCTGCCTGGTATTGTTTGTCGACAACAAATCTTGGTTTTCAGTAATTTTGTGTTTGTGGAATGACTTGCATGGGATATATGGTTGTATTTATACCGATTCTTTTCCGAAAATAGAGTAAATAAATGTCGGCTAACAAGTCCTTAACAAAATCCAACCCCTTGACTTCATTAATGTCCCTTTCCTCCCCCTTATATATACATTTATTTAAACTCAACCAAATATTATTCGTACTTCCAATGTTTGTTAGATCTTACAAATTCATATAATTGTAATTTTTGAAAAACATGTATGTTAGAAATGAGAAATTATAGCCTGCGCGTTGTAGCCGGTGTAAAAATATTTATATTGTGGTTATGAATTTGTATATAAAGTGCAAAGAAAAAGCAAAAAAACATAAATGACTACGTATATAAGATAATAGTTATCTAAAATATATATAGCTTAAAATTTTATCTCAAGAGTGTTAACAATTGTATTGATAGTAAAGTGTATTTTTTAATAGAAAGTATTAATACAATCAGATACTAGTTATAAGACTCACGCATGCGAGAGTTTCATATTTTGTATATTTTTAAAAATTAATTTATAATTTATTTATATTGTATATCTTTTTTATAAATTGTTGATCTTCAGATCATATAAATATTGTATCTTGAATATCCAAATCTTTTGTGTTAGTGTAATATAATTAAATCATGCACAATACGACAATAACGACTTCAATCACAAATTTTTGACGTTTTGTGAACCACTAAAAATCATTGTGTTGTGGTTTGATCTTTCTTTTATTTACTTCTTGCATTGCATTTACTTTTATACATTGTCTTTGCAGCAAATTCACAATAATTTTCAAAACTACGATTTTAAACGCTAATACAAAAAGGTACAAAAGTATAAAGTAAAAAAAGTCGCTAATATTATTTCGCTTAAGTCGCTCAGCATTGGGAAGGAGCTAAAAGTATAAAAAAATATTTTTTAAAGTTTGACTTTTTTTACTAAAGGACAGTTTTTGCAATATTATACAAATCCACAAATTATTATACATTATGAACACAAAATACTATAAATGTTTTTATAGAAATTTTGTTTTAAATTATCATTATGAAATGTTTAAAAAAATTAACACGCTATTTTTGAATTTTACAAAAAAACAACTCACAAATTTGTAGTTTTTTAGTTTGAATCAGATTAGATCTTAAGATCATATGGTCAAGAAAGATTTTAAGCTTGCAAAGATCTTATGTAGGATCCAGATCATTTTTGATTTACAGTATCGTAAAATCGTAAAATCCTAAGACCATGATCGGGATCCTAAGACCAGAATCGGGATCCTGGCAATTATGTTAAAAACGGATCAAGATCCTCTCAAGTTCATTTTTTAACCTCATAGATCAAGTTGAGGTCTTTGTTTTGGGCCGCAAATATTAAAATCTATTAATAATGGGAATGATGGGTTTTATTTTGGAATCAATATTATTAAAGGAATGTTTAAACAAAATTATAAGGTTGTTGTTAGCAAATCACATAATAAAAATAAAGATCTTGTTCCCAACTAAATTAAGTAGTATTTCTTATATAAGGAAAGCTTAATCATAAACATAAATGGTTGGAAAAAACCATAGATTACATACATTTATTTAAACATGGATATGGAAACAAAATCACCATGTTAATATGGAAACAAAATCACGTTGTTAATCTCTTCCTTTGTACAATTCTTTAGAATTTGCTCGAATATGAATTATTGTATCATAATTTCTACACAAAACAATTATGAAAAATTTATGTAAATTGCTATTTTTTTTCCTCTTTCATAAGCCATCATTATATCAACAAATATGATGAAGAAGAATATGTTGATGCTGATTTTGCTTTTGGTTTCCCTGAATCCTGGGATTAATCTCGAATCTAAATCTGACATGTATTTAATGTGCAATCATGCGATTAATTACGAGTCTAAGTCAAGCGCCAGCATTATTTCGGTTGAAAAGAAAGGAGGCGGTGGTCATGGTGGTGGAGGTGGTCATGGAGGTAAAGGAGGAGGTGTTGGTGGTCATGAAGGTGTTGGTGGTCATTCAGGCGGCGGTAGTGGCAGTAAGGGCGGCGGCGGTGCTCACGGTGGTGGTCGCAACGATGGGAGTCTCCACACGGCTTCTATTCCTCGAATGGCTTCATCTATTATGGGCTTACTTATTCTTTTGTGATTTGCTTAGGTATATATTCATGCACGCATGCAAATTTTTCTTTATACCAAATCTAAGTTGAAAATATTTTGTTAGTTCGATTAGCATATGATGAGATGTATAGTCAGAATTTAGAGTTTATGATTTGTTGTTGATTTTGTTGTTACATAGTAGAGTTTCTTAATGTCTGGTATATATTTTTTTAATTGATACGCAAGTTGTTTTCTTAACATCAATTTAGTTATCTCTCAATATACGTAACACAAATTTATCTTACATTTCTTAAGTAGATTTAAACCCATAACCATTTAGGTGATGTTTTTCTCATGCAACATTAGGTGCCATTGTGACACGAGTCTAATTATATAAAAAAATTGTTAATTTTCTGGAGCATTAATGTTACATAGTGTGTTATGTTATCAATCTCAAAAGGTTCCCTACTACACAAAAATCTCATTTAGTACGGTTTTTAATGCCATTTAGTACGGTTTTAAAACCGTGGCAGATACGAGCGTACCAAAAAAGAAAATCGTTTTTTGGTACGGTTTTAAACCGTAGCAAATTTCTTAATACTTTTCTTGTTTGCTATGGTTTTTTATTAAACCGCACCAAATCTGTTTCTTTATTAAAAAAATAATTAAATTTTGTTTTTCAAAACCTGCAACCAAACAATACCAAACGACCCAAACAGTACTCCAGCATACACAAACAATATTCAACAAATTTAACATCCTATATAAACATCAAGCAACGCAACATCCGAGTTAGACAAAAGTGTTGTCCATTACAATTGCTTAAACGTCATCATCACAAAAATATAAAGCGCTAACTATTGAGGAGCCGTTGTAACTAAGGGATGAACTACAACCTTATAAAACTCATTCAACGTCATATTGGCCACTGAGTCGATCTCCAACGGTTTTAGAATGCGTGTGTCATCCCAAAGCTGTAAAAACAAGTAGAGATAGTGTCAATTGGCAAATATTAATGTCCAAATGGTGACGAGTAACACTAATAACCAGATGTTTCAGTAAAAACAAATCTATATGCATGTGCCAGCTAACAAAGTCACGTTTTGCAGGTATACACGCTATCTACACTTCCATAGAGCAACAACTACTATTTCTGGTAGATTCATTGAGCATGTTACATAACTACCTTATCTACAGAATTTCTTTTGTAAAATAAAACCTACAAAGCCCATGGCCTATATCAAAGTCTTGAACAAACACTTATATACTAAATCTTGCAACATAAGCTTCATAAAATGGTAATTAATTCTTATGCTAGATCTATTTTCAAGTCGCTACAAACACTTATATACTAATTCATTATTGTGATCATGTAAATATGCTATTTCTGCTGTTATAGGTTCTAAGTTAAACTAAGGGGAGTTAAATCTACAAGGGACAAATAAGCATTTTTTAACTAACAATAAGCACTAAATAAGCAACAGGAAAACTAATCTAAGTTAAGGGACCTAATAAGCTCTAAAGTTGCTAAATAAGCTAACTGGGATTCTTAAATAAGCTAAAACTAACTTGGTGCCTAGGCTGCTGTTGCAGCACTAAAATGCCTAATGGGGCTTTTTCAAGAGCAAATTAAGCTGCTAAAAAGCAATTACTAAAATTAAAAAAAATACTACTACCTAGACAACCAACTGAATAAGATGTATACCAATTTTCAGATCACAAGGCCTAATAATAAGCAAATTAAAAATCAAAAACTGGAGCTACTTGGGCTACTAGGCTGCTGAAACAGAAACTAATCATGGACAACAAGCAGATTTGTGGAGCACTTTTAAGCTAACTAAACTATCCTAGGTGCAAATAAACTAAACATGTATTGAGAGTAGGGTATGTGAGGACTTAAGAAAAGCAAGTTTGAAAAAGTTTAGACCACTAAAAAGCTAGTTAAAAAGCCTTAGAATAGCAGCTTAAGCTGCTGTTCTGTGTGCAGTAGAGTGAAAACATAAAACTTGATTAACGCCTTTTGTTAGAGCAATTGTTGCCCGCTGCCCACTGCAACAGCAGCCCAGCAGTCCTTTAAGTCACTCAGATCAGAACCGGATAATAAGATGAGTTTGAGTCATTGTTATCGAGTGTTTTGAGTCTCATTTTAGTGTCAAAAGTAGTGTAAGTCTTTTCGAGTCAAACCTTGAGTCATTTTACAAAAGTCAAAAAACAGGTAAAAAATCATATATATCATTCTATTTCACTGTTTTCTTAGGGTTCATTTAAGCTGATTTGAGTTTCCAAAAAATTTATAAAAAATGAAAATAGTATATTCAACAGTAGGTTTAGAGGTATACTTAATTAGAAAAATTAAAAAATTCATTTGATTAGTTTTTCAAGTGCTTAAAGTCCCCGGGTTGTACCATGTGCACAACCTTTTCAGTTTTAATTGCTATTATAAAAAATATAAATAGGTTACCTGCTAGTAGGGTTAGACTAGTGATAAGTTAGAAAAATTTGGAAAAATCTTTTACTCACTTTAATCATGGTTTAAAGTTGGCCTGTTAGCTTAATCTCTCTAGAAAAGACTTACGCTACTTTTGACACTAATCAGATAAGAACTGGAGTCATTTTACAATAAGCCTTTTGTATGTACGTATTACCATTATTGCAAACTCTATAATCTCAGGTTCTACAAAAAACCAACCAAAAGAAATTTAACCGAATGCAAGGTGTAGATCCTTGGGTTAAATTTAACCGAATGCAAGGTGCACCTTCCTTGAAGAAATTGGACCGAATGCACCTTCAAACTCAAACCATTTTTTGCCCTAATAAATCTGATATCTAGTGTTTTGTGGATGATTTTCTGATTTAAGAGGTTTCAATAAGTTTATGGATGTTTGGCTGTCAAAATGGTAGTGAAAATTGAAAGATTCAGTGGATCAGTTGCAGGAATTAAAAGATTGTGTTCATGGCAGTGACAAAAGGAGGGGGAAAATTGGGGCCGAGTATGTGTAAAAAGTGTGAAGTGGGGTTGTGGTGGCTAGGGTTAAGCCAAGTGTTATTTTTGGCGGTCCAACTAGAAAAAACTGGGAGGGAAATAATACTTCTAAAATTTTCAGATGCAAACATAAAATTCAAAGTTAAATAACATGTAAATTAAATATATGAATAAGTTAAGGTCTACAAATTTCTTGAAACAAATAAATAAACAGATAAACGTCTTCTTAGACTTCTTGAAACTCCTTTCTTGGTCGTTCACTTTTTCCTGCGAGCAAATGTATAATTAACAAGTTGTACATATTTATTAGTTTACGTTTAACAATAAGAATTCTATAATATATACAAACCTCCGTTTGGCGCCAGGTGTATCAACCCACAATCCTTCATCATGGTCAGATCGTAAGTATGTGGTGTCACCATCTATCGGTGGAATACCCTCTGAAAATGGTGGTAGCTCGTCAAACTGGTCATATTCTTCCTCGTCAACAACATTATCAACACCAAGTATATGCCGTTTACCAGGCATAACGACGTGCCATCTTGGATTGCTAGGGTCTTGAACGAAAAATACTTGTGTGACTTGCTTTGCGAGAATGAAGGGTTCAGACACATAACCGTCAGTTCCAAGGTCAACAAGTGTGAAACCATAGTCGTCAACTTTAACACCTGAGCTATTATTTACCCACTTACACCTGAACAAGGGTATTTTGAAAGAATAGTAATCCAGCTCCCAAATTTCTTGTATCACCCCGTAATATGACTTTTTGGTAATCCTTGTGGAGGCTATCACTGTAACTCCGCTATTTTTCACTCCACTCTTTTCATCTCGCATCTTAGTGTAAAATGTATAGCCGTTAATTTCGTATCCTTCATAGGTTTTGACAAGCAATCTCGGGCCTTCTCCTAGCTTTTCTACTATTTTATCGACGCTTGGTTGACCCACCCTTGCTGCCACTTTGTCTTTTAGCCAAGTAGCAAAGTGCTCATTATGCCTCTTCGTATACCATGTCTCTGTTCTACCAATGTTTTCTGCGCGTAACTTTTCCATATGTTCATTAATGTAAGGAGCAACACACGTCATATGTTCAAGGACTACCAAATGTGCAATCTCAAAAAGCTCATTATTTGGGCTTGACTGTTTTGATCCAATAGTACCGACCCCATGAAGTCTGCCCACATGACGACTTTGAGGAACGCCGATACCTTTGATACCTTCCAAATAGTTTGTATAATAGTCGATGACCTCCTCAGAAGCATATCCTTCAACAATACTACCCTTGGGGCGAGACCGGTTCCTTACATACCCCTTCACGATGCCCATATATCTCTCAAAAGGGTACATGTAACGTAAAAATACAGGACCGCAAGCCTTAATTTCACTGACGATGTGAGATACTAGATGAACCATAACATCGAAAAAGGACGGCGGGAAGTACATCTCTAATTGACATAAAGTAATGATAATATCTTTTTGCCATGAATCCAAAATTTCGGGGTCAATCACTTTCGAGTTAATCTTGTTAAAAAACAAACAAATTTTTGTGATTGTATGTCGGACATTCTTCGGTAACAAACCACGAATTGCGATGGGAATCATATGTGCCATTAAAACATGACAATCATGGGACTTCATTCCTTGTAGTTTACAGTCTTTCATGGATACCAAGCTCCTAATGTTCGCTGAATAGCTAGATGGGACTTTAATATCATGTAAGCATTTACAAAATTGGGTTTTTTCTGCTTTTGCCATGGTATAACACGCTGGCGGCAGATAGGTGCGTTTTTTGTCATTCTCAACAGGGGCGAGCTCTAACCGGATTCCCCACGAGACCATATCTTTTCGAGCATTAATACCATCTTTAGTTTTCCCGGGAATATTTAACAATAACCCCATAAAGCTGTCACATACGTTCTTTTCAATGTGCATAACGTCGATACAATGTCGTACTTCCAAATCCTTCCAATATTCTAATTCCCAAAAAACTGACCTTTTTTTCCACGTTCCTTGTTCAATTTGACTTCCTTTTCCTTTTCCAAACACAGTGTTTATATTAGAAACTAGTGAAAGTGCAGTATCTCCACTAAATCGTGTCCTGACTCGTCCAAACTCCGTATTTTTGTCAAACTCCGAACTCATATACCGATACGAGTGATTTTTTGGAAGGGATCTTCGATGGCCCATGAACACAGTTTTTTTGCAATTGTCACATATCGGGCAAGCCTGTTTACCCTTCGTGCTATATCCTGACAAATTACCGTATGCTGGAAAATCATTAACGGTGCAAAAAATCATGGCTCGCAACGTAAACTTCTCTTTCTTATACGCATCATACATTTTTACACCCGGTTTCCACAATTTTTTCATATCGTCAATGAGAGGAGAAAAATACACGTCAATGTCATTACCAGGTTGTTTTGGACCGGAAATTAACAATGACATCATAATGTATTTACGTTTCATGCATAACCATGGTGGAAGATTGTACATACATAAAAGAACCGGCCAAGTACTATAACGACTGCTCATGTTTCCGAATGGGTTGATTCCGTTTGAGCTTAGTCCAAATCGAATATTTCTAATATCTTTACCGAATTCTGGAAATTTGTTATTAATTTTTCTCCATTGAGGGGAGTCCGCCACATGCCTTAATTTCCCATCATTTTTACGCTGGTCGGAATGCCAACGCAATAATTTGGCCTCTTTCTTGTTTTCAAATAAGCGTTTCAGTCTTGGTATGACAGGAAAATACCACAATAGCTTAGCCGGGGGTCCATTTTTTGTCACATCATCATCAATTTCATTTGGTTCTTTCTTATACCTTGATGTTCCGCAAGTAACACAAGCATGCAAGTTTTCGTACTTATCACCCCTATACAACATACAGTCATTCGGACATGCGTGTATTCTTTCAATTTCTAGTCCCATTGGACACATTATTTTTTTAGCTTGGTAAGTAGAAATAGGCATCTCATTATTAGCGGGAAGCCGTCTATGTATAAAATCTAATAACTTTGTAAAGCTAGTATCACTTCAACTACTATTTGCTTTTAACTTTAACAACTCCAAAACAGCAGAAAGTACGGAAAAATTCTTGCGACCATCGTACACTGGTTTCTCTGCATCTTCAAACAACTGTTGTAAATCTTCTTGATTAATATCACCATCATTAGCCTTTAAATCATGCAACATCTCTTTTAGATTTTCATGTTTATCATTAATGCAAGAATCATTATTTTCATTAGTATTCGATACATGATTTGATGTGCTATTATCAAATAGTGATTCCCCATGCTCTGACCAACAAGTATATTTACGGACAAAACCGTATTTGTGCAAATGAAACTCAATCGCTTTGATATCAGTATAGGGTACAAAATTTCTACATTTTGAACATGGACAAAAAATCTCAGTTTCTCCCTTAGCCACTCGGTTAGACTCAGCAGCTACAAGAAAACTTTGCACTCCTTTCACAAATTCTGGGTCATTAACGGTCTTCCCATACATCCATTGTCGTTCCATTTGAAATTTTAAAATAACATAATAAATCATATGCACGTACAAATGAAACATAGGTGGTCATATGTGGCAAATCCTAACCCACCTTTTAAATATTTTATCTCATATGTGTATACGTTCTAGCAGGTTGACTATTTAAGAAAAAATCGGCAGCATTTCCCCACAACTCCCCAAGATAAAACGCAAACTCGTAGGAGTAAGGAGAAATGTATATCGATTTTTTCTTAAAATTCCAACCCATTAAAACGTGTACACATAGTAAATAAGACAAAATATTCAAAAGGCAGTCCCAAAACGGGGACTGCCCGAAATTAATCTCTATTAGATTAGTTTCGGACGGGTACTAACTAATTTAATATCATGATCTACTAATAACTTCAAGATGCACATCCTATGTAAAAACAAATAAGCGTATCAACAATATAAGTATATTCAACAATATAAGTATGATTTTGAAAGATTTGAGTTAGAAGGAGTAAATGTGTGGTATATTGAATGAGAGAAAAATTGAATGTGAGTGTGGGTGAAGAGGTAGCAGGTTTCCGTTGGGGGAGCATTATTGATCATTTTTTTTGCTACGGTTCTAAACAAACCGTAGTAGATATGTTATCATTTAACACGGTTATAGCTAACCGTAGCATAAATTTTACTTAACACGGTTATAGCTAACCGTAGCATAAATTTTTTTGGTACGGTTAACAAATAAACCGTAGCAGAAAACAAATAAACCGTAGCATAAATTTTACTTACCACGGTTTCTATTAAAACCGTAGCAAAAAATTTTACTTACCACGGTTTCTATTAAAAACGTAGTATAACCGTGTCTAATTGCCGTAGAAAAAACACTTTGTGTAGTAGTGGTTGTATATGAAAATAAAACCCGAAGGCTGGAGGTTGTAAATGGTTTATATACTTTTTTTAACGACTGAATTATATAAAAAGTGTAGCAAAAGCAAGAAAAAATTACACCGAGTAAGATGGTGCTTACAAGGATCTAATAGCCACTCAATCATACTAAAAGCAACATTACGAGACCTATCAGATTCTAAGTGAAAAAAGTTGCTTTAACGTCATTGAGAAGGAAGCTTCTCTTTGATTTTGTTCTTGCTTTGATCATACTTAGATGAACATTTTACATAACTCAAGTATTATAGTATTAGTCATTGATTTGTTCAAGATACTCATTCTAACGAAACAATATTAGACCATTGATCTCCGTCTCTAAAATTCTCGTTTGATTAATCTTTTCCATTTGTAATGTGTTGATCTTCGATTGTTTGCAACATAATGATATCGGAGCACTGGGTTGCTTTAAATAATATTGATGGCACACGAACAACCCCATAATCCTCGAGGGTGTCGAGGTGGATATGCGCATAGGCAACATCGTCAACATCGTCAAGGTGCCGACGCCAATGTAAAGAAGACTATTACACTACATAAACTTGAATATATTTAAGAATTCAAACTTGATTATCGATATACTTGATCCTCATCCGCTTGAAGCCCCTGGTTTGAATTCGAGATTGATGGTCTATCGCTAATTAAGTAAGCAAAGTGCTAGCAAAATTAACATGCATCTTCATCTTTGTTATATGTTCTAAAATATATTCTAATGTAATTACACATATCATTTAAATAAGTGAGTTGTATCATACAAGATCAACGATAATTAAGTTAATTAAAATAGTGTATTGACTATATATTCTAACACATTGTAGAAACAATCACAGTATCATATAAATCATACTAAAAGGATGTAATACCACCTCCACGCAATACCACTTCTTGTACTTCTTGATCAACTACTACTACAGCCATGTTTTGCATCAATACCACCTCCACGCATACCGCATGGTTCAATAATACCATTCTCGCCACGTATTGCACCAATACCACCTCCACCTCCTCTTACATGCCTGACAAAAGAACGAGAACTCCCAAGAGCCTGATCATTAGGAATGTTGTACGCAACAGGTGGTGCGTACCTCCGCGGGAAAAAATAATGACCTACACTGCTACCACCACGATATCTTGGTCTTACTTCTTTATAACCAATTTCACCGGTAGCCTTGTCGATGACGAAAAAGTCAGCGCCATTATATGATGCATGAATATGGCTAATCAGGCAGCAAAGAGATAGCAAAATAAACATCATCTTCATCTTTAAAATTCTCATCACTGTTTTGTTCTGAAATTGAGAGATATAATCAGCAAGTGATATCGAGTATTTTGTAACACGACACAAATATATTAACTAAACACTATCTTAGTTGAAGGTTTATTAAAATAAATAAAGCTTTTTAAGTAATTACCCCACGAATTTGATGAACTCCTTCTGCCTGGTATTGTTTGTCGACAACTAATCTTGGTTTTCAGTAATTTTGTGTTTGTGGAATGACTTGCATGGGATATATGGTTGTATTTATACCGATTCTTTTCCGAAAATAGAGTAAATAAATGTCGGCTAACAAGTCCTTAACAAAATCCAACCCCTTGACTTCATTAATGTCCCTTTCCTCCCCTTATATATACATTTATTTAAACTCAACCAAATATTATTCGTACTTCCAATGTTTGTTAGATCTTACAAATTCATATAATTGTAATTTTTGAAAAACATGTATGTTAGAAATGAGAAATTATAGCCTGCGCGCGTTGTAGCCGGTGTAAAAATATTTATATTGTGGTTATGAATTTGTATATAAAGTGCAAAGAAAAAGCAAAAAAACATAAACGACTACGTATATAAGATAATAATTATCTAAAATATATATAGCTTAAAATTTTATCTCAAGAGTGCTAACAATTGTATTGATAGTATAGTGTATTTTTTAATAGAAAGTATTAATACAATAAGATACTAGTTATAAGACTCACGCATGCGAGAGTTTCATATTCTGTGTATTTTTAAAAATTAATTTATAATTTATTTATATTGTATATCTTTTTTATAAATTGTTGATCTTCAGATCATATAAATATTGTATCTTGAATATCCAAATCTTTTGTGTTAGTGTAATATAATTAAATCATGCACAATACGACAATAACGACTTCAATCACAAATTTTTGTCGTTTTGTGAACCACTAAAAATCATTGTGTTGTGGTTTGATCTTTCTTTTATTTACTTCTTGCATTGCATTTACTTTTATACATTGTCTTTGCAGCAAATTCACAATAATTTTTGAAACTACGATTTTAAACGCTAATACTATCCAACCTCATTCTAATTTTTCACAATACAAATTTATTGAATTATATCATAACTAAATTTTTCTTGAAAATATAAATCAAATATGTAATTTATAGATTTAATTCACTATTTTTTTTTTTTTTTTTTTATCTTTATTAGTGAATCAAGTTACAAATTATGAGTGAATGTTTTAAACAAATTTTTCTTAATTTCCTTATCAATATAAGCCTTATCAATGAAACCCAGCCATGAATAATGATTGATAAGTATGTTGAATAATCAAATTATGTAAAACAAGATTGACAGAAAAATAAATAACTCAAATTTCCGTGAACAAATAGATATACAAATTTAAAATATTATAGGAATGTGAGTTCTAATAATAAAAAGGATTTTATAACAAAAAAGCCTTTAGATTTATTCAAAAATTAATATATAAAATAACTTGATATTAATATATGGGTTAATTTTATATATCCCCAATTAAAACTCTCTTTAAGGTCATATTCATCCAACCAATTAAAACTTATAATGCTATATATACCCATTTTAATTACAAAATTTGTCATATCTTTCCATTTTAATAATTTATCTATTTTAACTTTTTTAAAAATAATAAAGATAAGTTATTTAAAAATTATAGACTATTTTACCCTTATTAATGGGCACCAATTATTACTAAACAATAAAAAAAATGCATTAATCCTACTATCTCCATATTATAATTTGTAGGGGTGTTCACGGGGCGGTTCGGCTCGGTTCGGTTAGAGATTTTAACTATCCATCGCGGGGCGGATAGTTCATTTTACTATCCAAAACCGAACCGTACTAGGCGGGTAACCATACATGCAGGTACCCGAAATGAGCGGTTACCCGCGGTTCGGGTCACGGTTAACCATTTAAAAAAATTAATCAAATCGAATTGGGCAAACAATAATATAAATTAGAACGTAATATGTCATTTTAGTAAAATTAAATAACATTGAAGAGATTAGAGTAATAGTAATGTTGTTCCGGCACAATAAAAACATTCAAATTACCATATGTAACAAAAGAACTAATACTAATTATTTGACGTTTATAGATTACGATCATATTAATCATATGTAATCCATGGATGTTAGTAAATGATCATATTAGATAAGTAAAAATGCGTTATATGATAAAAGTAGTGCAATAATATAGTTAATACTTGTATATCTTTATGAATGGTTTGTTAAAACCTTCATGTATATTATACACGGTTCAGTTCGGGTAACCACGGATAACTAAAAATAAAAACCAAAACCGAACCGTGATAAGCGAGTTTTTTCGGTTTCGGGTTTTCACGGTTTCTGTTTCTTCGGTTATCGGTTTTTTGCGGTTTCGGATTGATCGGACCGGCTCAGTTCGTCGGTTTCTCGGATTTTTTGAACACCCCTAATAATTTGTCATAGATTTTGAATTCTTTTTCTTTAGTCTTTGTGTTAAAGTGCTCTTTTTTCAGTTGAAATTTGGGTCATCATGAGTTTTACCCACAGAAAGGGATCTACCCTGGAATTACAAATTGCGCATCTAAAGTGGCAAAATAAGATTTTTTGATTGAACGACTTCAGTTTAATCAACTTTCTCTAAATTATTATAAGATATTTGAGATATGGATAAAAGTGTTTGCTTGTCGACCCATACTAAAAATGCCTTGTTTTTTAACCAATTACCCAGCCCGTCCATGCTACCAACCTACTTGTGTACTTGAAAGTTGAAAATAAAAGCCTTTGTGTGTTTACAACTCAGGTTTGTTATTTCATGCCCTTTACTGAGTTTGAATTTATATAGAATATCTAGACTTCTGGGCATACCTTATTGATCGAGCGTTTATTTACCCACAGAAAATTTACACAAAATCAAAATGAAAACACTGTGACATATTTGTTCCTGGGTAGGAAGACTACTATACACTATATCTGATTGTCTATACAGCAAGTACAATAGACTGATGGAGATATATCCTAACCAATGCACAAAAGAACGAGCATCTCTAAAGTTGTAGGAGCCAAATTAGATGAACAGCAGTCTTGTAAAGGCATCCACTACTATATGACTACAAAAAAAACAACCTATAGTGACGAAATATTAGTGACGACATTTATTTTGGTAACTAAAAAGACCATATAGTGACGAGAAAAAAATTCGTCACTTCATTTTCGTCATATGGAAATATATTGTGACAAAACTTTTGGTGGTCATTAAATAACCGGTAAACTTGTGTTGTAGACACTTTGTGGTTTGAATTAGTCACGGAATTTTGTGACGAACGCATCTTTCGTCACTATATAACTGTTAGTGACGAAACTTGTTCGTCAAAGAGATTATATACTTGAATGACGAAACTATTCGTCACTACTTGGGCAAATAGATTTCATTTCTTGTTATCTAATACTCAAAAGTGCAAGGGCTTAAATTGACAAAATACCTAAATGTTTTTAAAACAACACCCAAACCCCGCATTTACCAATTTTGTGGATCATTTTTGTTCATATCTTTCTATGCGATTTCACACACAAACACACACTAAAAATTCTTCTCCGCATTAAAAACACACACTTTCTATGCGATCTCTCATCTCTAATCCCTAATTATTACGAACTAATTTTATTTGGTTTTGATGATATGATATTACTCCTTCGAAATTGCTATAAATTCGTTGAATAATTTGATTTTTTTTGTGTTTTATGTGCTTATTTGATTGATAATCTGATTGCTTATATGAGTTAATGGTTTAGCAAATTTGGATTATAGGTTATATAAACTTGGATTGATTATGCCTAATTTGGATGAGTTTTTTGGGAAAAGTGTGATTTTTTGTGTCGATTGTAATAGGTCTATTATTTGTTTGTTCTTATTTTGTTAAATAGGTCTAAAAGAGTATTGTTTTTGCGGAAGTTAATAAGTGCGGCTTTGTAGTTGTGTGAGAAGGGGTAAAGTAATGTGATAGGTTGAGGAAGGTGACGCGTTGAAGGAGTTGATGGATGCGGCGTCTCGTTTGCAAAGAGATGAGAACGATATCGTTTTGCTGTGTCTGAAATTTTATGAGAGATTGTGAGAAAGGGATTCCAAAGGGTGTTTGGGCATCGACAGTGAAGTCATATTTACAGGCTGTGGGTACTTCTAGGGAAGAGACAACAATGTAGGTGTTTTTGGGATTTTTGGGGTGGCGTAACATTAGTGGTGATGGTGCAACGATTCAGAACATAAAGTAATTCCCTCTTTATATCCGGTATTGAGATTTCATGCCAATAATTCTCCATTATATTCCTCATCTTATGTAATTAAGATTCAATACCGACAAAATTGGACTAAGAAACTATCATGCTCTATTAAATTCTTGTTGCAAGTATCTTTTACGTTTCATATACTTATATGATGTCTCTAGATGTAACTTTGTTTTTGCATACTTATAAATGCATATCCTCAAGTATGCTGATTGGTTCTGTTCAACTGGGATAATTGTGTGGTATTTGTAATGTATAATTCTATAAAGTGTGACATTGTTATGTTACCTTAAAAAATGCAATGTTAGTAGAATGTTTATTTGCAGATGGGTGGGATGCGAGGTGTTTAGATTTTCAAAAAGAAGGGGTGAGGAGGAGGGGGTGTTAACGGGAGTTTGGGTGTGCTAATGTTTGAAAGTTTACTACCCCATAGTCCCATACTCAACGACCATTGCATTTTTGGACTACTGTTATTTTGTATGCAAAATCTGTTAGAAAGTTCAGGGGCTACAGAGAATCTCCCTACTGTAAATGTCTATATATCGGTATATGGTTGAAGAGTTTGTGAAAATGTATGTTTTGCTTCTCAGGAGAAAATTGTTTCATGTCATATAATTCTTGTTAATTGAATGGGTAGGTTTCTTCCAACATTTAGGATACTTGTTTCTGTCATTAGATCTTTTAAGATATCGGAGTAATTTATTATTCATTCCAGGGAGTAATTTTGCAAGTTTTTATAAACATATTCACACACAATGGAACAAGTTTTAAGCTTTCTAAAGCTATACATGCGTAAATAGGTGGGAATGCATGAAAGTCTATTCCAATTTTTTTATTCATTGTATACTCTCTTGTGTACATAAAGAGAAAGTGATGTTTAAGGTGATCACTTTACTAGATATGAATAGAGGAAATGATGTTTAAGGTTAAATCATGGTTGTTGGTCCAGGGAGAAGCAAGATTCACAATGTTAGCGTCCATGTGATCTGTAGATAGACTTCGGTGGTCTTATATGTTTGATGTCCTACACAAACATACATTTTGTGGTTACATTTGGTTGAACAACAAAAGTCTAAACCCACATACAAGCTATACCCAAAGAGTTGAAATGCTTCTTTATTCATCATTTGTATGAACAGCCACCTTATACTTCCAAAAGTACTCCACCATATGCTCTCGATACGCTAAAGCAACTTGAAGAGGATCATCAACCTTCATACTTAAGTTGTTACCCAGCCTGTGTAAAAAAATACATATCCAAACTCCACAATCGCCGTATGCATCAGCTTGTTTAGGGACATCATCCGCAACTCGAAATGTGATCTTATAATCAGAAACAAATATTGATTTGGCTTGAAGAACTTTACAGAACTTTAGATATTGTGGTAGCATTCTCTCAAAAGTGGCCCTCATTTTTATATTCTCTTCTCTCGTCTCAGGTTCTGGCGTACCTGGTGAGTCGTAAATAGTTATAACTCCTGTACGAATTTGTAACTCGGCGAGAAACCAGTGGCAGTCGGGTACGTTCACAGGAAAGTATACCTAAATGTGAACAATAACGTAATTCAAAACATTTTGAGCATGTATATCACCCAAGTATCTAGAAGAAAGTATGGTCTTTCTATACAAACCTTCTCTACACTAGACCATGGCAATGGATAGCGTTGACCAGTGGCGTAGTAGGCACGCATAGACCCATCAAGGAGAGAAGACGAGAAAAATGGTCCAGCCATAGCCCAATCGGCATTGGCCGGCCTGAACTGCCACATTAGATCAACCCAAAGATCCAGATGCTGCAAATTTTTTTATAAAATACATACCGTTAAACTTATTCAAATCAAAAATATTTTTTTATGGAAATTAACTAGCTGTTAAGTACCTCATCTCCAAGCCATCCTTTTTTATTACCCCTTCCATACCCCAACAAAGCCAACCAAAATTTTTGATGAACAACGATGTTGCCGTGACCCCAAGGAAAGTTATGCGATGACTTAAATTTTTTTTATAAACATATGCATACACGCTGGTTTAGTAATCTTGTTGATATCGCAACCTTCAGGACGTGACAGATCCTAAAAATTTTTAAAAACCAGATTAATGGATATGTCTTTACGATGTCTGTTTGTAAAAATAGTTCTGCTATACCTCTACCCATGTTTCCAACTGATTATCTTCACCACATGGGGAATTAATCCCTTTTCTCAGTATTTTGGAACGCCATTTCGGCAATTGTGAAGTCGTGGGAGGGAGGTTCATGTTTGGGTCCTGCAAACACTTGCCTACCCGCTTTGACCTTTTTGAGTCAACATCTTCTTTCAAAACAGGAGTAATCTCTTGGGTAACTTTGGCCTTACTCTCTTGGGTAAATTTGGGCTTTCTACTTTTCTTTTTTGCTGGGCCATTATAAGGTGACAGTAGAGACTTACTTGCATTTCTCTTCCTTTTAGCACGCATGAAAACATCCTGTATGCAAAGTTCATCATTGAAATAACATCGAATTTTGAACTTTAATAGTAACTTTAATAAATAATGTAGTTGTACCTCAGAAGCTGTAGTCAAAGGCTTATTGGCTTGTCCTTCAGTTTGTGAAACAACTTGTGTGTTTTTCTCAGAATTATGAAACATGGCCTTTCTTGCTTTCTCAGCATCACTATCAATTTTTTCAAATACCACCTTGGTTGCGGTCTCATTTGCAACCACTAACACACCCCCGCTTACTTTCACATTAACGTGGCCATCAACATTGTATGCTTCATTATGAATAACCAACTCACGTAATTTCTCGTTAACATTCCCATCGCCATCCTTATTCTCTTCAACATGACTCATATGATCATCCCCCATCTCTGCCGTTTGTGACACTGCTTCACTTACTTTCTGACCATAATGAGAATCTATAACAATGTTATTTAGATTTCCTTGAACCGCCTCTACAAATTTCTCAGCAACATTTAACACTCATTCACTTACTTTCTCATGATCATGAGAATCTATATCAGTAGCATTGGAATAAACAATGTTATTTTCATTACCTTGAACCCCCTCTACAGATTTCTCATCCACATTTAACACTGGCTCACTTACTTTCTCACGATCATGAGAATGCTGATCAGTAGCATTGAAATCAACAATGTTATTTTCATTACCATGAACCGCCCCTCCAGATTTATTGTCAACATTAAACACACCTTCACTAACTTTCTCAGTAACATTGCAATCATGAGCATGTATCTCAGTAGCTTGAACCGCCTCTCCAGGTTTATCATCACCGGATTTATCATCAACGTTAGACGCACCTTCACTTACTTTCTCATTAACATTGCAATCATGAGCATGTATCTCAGTAGCTTGAACCGCCTCTCCGGGTTTAACATCACCAGATTTATCATCAACGTTAAACACACCTTCACTTACTTTCTCAGTAACATTGCAATCATGAGCATGTATCTCAGTAGCTTGAACCGCCTCTCCAGGTTTATCATCAACATTTACCACTACCTCACTTGGTGTTTCGCCATCTTCCTTGTTTTCAGCAGCCTTTTGTTCATCTTGCTTCGGCTGTTGATCCTTGAATTTCAAAGATCCATAAACAGAGAAATCATCATCAAAGTTTTTGCCCTGTAATTATACAAGAAAAACACAACTATAATAGATGACCAAATGTAGCAAACATCTGTAGATAGTGCAGGTGAAATTAATATATACGTACTTCAACAGTCGATTGAGAAATTTTTTTATTCAAATTAGGTAAATTCATATGACTGGGATCATCATCTGGAATGTGATCAACTACCGGCAATGGTTCGTTCGGAAGACATAAATCCTCAAGTTGCGACATAGCTGATGGATAAGCGGTGGGGTCTATATAATTAAGCCCAACTTGTTCGTTATTAGCAATAACACAAGTCGATTTCTCGCATGATTGATCAGGTTCTGGGCTTAAGGTCTGTAGTTAACAAAACTGATTTAGGTATGTAACAAAATAACGATAAAAAAGTACTATTACGGGGAACATAACCTTTTTATAATCAACCGCATGAACATCATGAGAATGAAGATCAAACAAAATAGGGCTACCATTCCGAGTTTCATTATGAATTGGACTTGAAGTCTGAATTTCCATGGCATTTTGGCCAAAACAATCTTCATCCGATTTGTCGTGCATATGAGTTGAAGTCTGAAATTTAAAATATACAATCAATTATACTACTAAAGAAAGGAGACCTAAATGATTAACAAATATTAAAGGAGATTACCATGGCATCTTTGGAAGCTAAATTTTCATCAACACATTGCCTTATTTGCAATTGTTCGTGAATAACCAGTGACGTCTGTACATAAATATATATAATCCATTAGTTGGTGAAAAAATATTGCTATCTAAATGATGTTGATTAAAAATGAATGTAAAGAGCATGTTCACCTTTGGACGTTGTATCTTTAGAGCTTCCTCAACAACGGCAATTCTATTTTTAATATCATTAAGGACCTCCACATTGGCTCCGGGTTTATCGATCATAAATACAAGTGCCTTCAATGCCGCAACCTCGGCATGTATGTCTAGAGGATTGGAACTTTGATCTTTAGCAGTTACTGGCACATCTTTATCAGCTAAGGCCACCTCTTTATCAGCTAAGGCCACCTCTTTATCAGTTACCACGACCTCTTTATGAACTGCAACTTCATGTACCTATAAAGCAAGATCGAAACAGAATGTGCATTGGTCAATTGTCAACGTGAATAGTCGCATAAACGACGTAGTTGATACGGATGAAAAAGAAATGATACAAAATGTGCAACTTACCTCATTAGTGGGATCATCGGCAGGTAATTATTTTTCTAGACGATCCAACTCGCTAAAATAAGCATTACTAGGTGTAAACCATGGTTGTAACCTTTATGCATTTGTTGGAACAAGATCCAATACTGGATTCGAACCCTAGTAAACAAACAATTATAAAGTCAAAAACAAATATAAAGAAGTCGTTACTTATTTGACAAATACAAACAAATGAAATGCTTACAGGACCAAAAAGTTTGCTATAATCGCGTTTGGCAAATGTTTTACCCTTTGACCAAGAAAGACAACGTGGTATCTTTGTCGGGTCTTTGGTCCACCATGAACTGTTATTGGGATAACTCTCAAGAATCCATATCTAAAATGAACGAAAACAATCAAAGTAATGTACAATGAAAAGCAGTATAACAAATTTGTATCCAAAAATAGTAAAAAACAACTGATATGTTCATAAATGTCTACAAATCTAACCTTAAAAGCCAAGAGAAAGCCACAAATATTATATGTTGCAATTTTAGAAGGGTTTTCTTGCGATTTCTCTTTGTAGTGAGCATTGTAATGTCGGGGTACCACATTGGCTAAATTTTTGTAAAAACGTCTCCACAAGAACTCTCCCCATGGATATGCATTTCATGCCCCAAAATCCTCAACTAATTCCAACAAATGATTGTCAACGATGTACCAAGGTCCACGACCTATGAACACGACCTCAGCGATTATCAACAGACATACTCTTACCGCATCCTCATCTGATAACTTTGAAAATTGTGTATCGTTCTCAAACAAATGTAAAAGCTCACTCCCTTTTACAGTTACCTTTCTTAGAAATTGTTTTTCAGAAAAGACACGCAAACCAAAAGGATTGCGATCAATTTCTACAGTGGCATGCAAAATACCGAAACGAAATCCGGTCATCAATAGAAACTCTCCACGACCGAATTTTAATAAATTATTCCCAATTTTGTATAAAATGGGGGGACAAGAATCAAGCAGTTTGTCGATATATACCTGGTGTTGTAAAACCAAATATTAAAATCTATTAATAATGGGAATGACGGGTTTTATTTTGGAATCAATATTAATAAAGGAATGTTTAAACAAAATTATAAGGTTGTTGTTAGCAAATCACATAATAAAAATAAAGACCTTGTTCCCAACTAAATTAAGTAGTATTTCTTATATAAGGAAAGCTTAATCATAAACATAAATGGTTGGAAAAAACCATAGATTACATACATTTATTTAAACATGGATATGGAAACAAAATCACCATGTTAATATGGAAACAAAATCACGTTGTTAATCTCTTCCTTTGTACAATTCTTTAGAATTTGCTCGAATATGAATTATTGTATCATAATTTCTACACAAAACAATTATGAAAAATTTATGTAAATTGCTATTTTTTTTCCTCTTTCATAAGCCATCATTATATCAACAAATATGATGAAGAAGAATATGTTGATGCTGATTTTGCTTTTGGTTTCCCTGAATCCTGGGATTAATCTCGAATCTAAATCTGACATGTATTTAATGTGCAATCATGCGATTAATTACGAGTCTAAGTCAAGCGCCAGCATCATGCGATTAAACATGGATATGGAAACAAAATCACCATGTTAATATGGAAACAAAATCACGTTGTTAATCTCTTCCTTTGTACAATTCTTTAGAATTTTCTCGAATATGAATTATTGTATCATAATTTCTACACAAAACAATTATGAAAAATTTATGTAAATTGTTATTTTTTTTCCTCTTTCATAAGCCATCATTATATCAACAAGGGATGAGTTATTAATACGGTGGCTATGTTTTTATTCATACGGGGGCTATTTTTTTTTTTTATTTTTTTTTTATTTATTTTTTATTTTTATAATTTTGTTTATATCAAAAAGCTATAAACCTGAAAATGCGGAACTGTAAATATAAAGTTTAATAAGCCAAACGCTTAAAACTGTCAGAAATACGGAACAAAAACTGACAAAAAACTGTGTTGTACTGGAAAAAGCGGGGGGACAAAAGGGAATATTCCCTGTCAGGCTACCCACTAGCCACCGTATGAATAGTATGACCCATCAACAAATATGATGAAGCTTTTGGTTTCCCTGAATCCTGGGATTAATCTCGAATCTAAATCTGACATGTATTTAATGTGCAATCATGCGATTAATTACGAGTCTAAGTCAAGCGCCAGCATTATTTCGGTTGAAAAGAAAGGAGGCGGTGGTCATGGTGGTGGAGGTGGTCATGGAGGTAAAGGAGGAGGTGTTGGTGGTCATGAAGGTGTTGGTGGTCATTCAGGCGGCGGTAGTGGCAGTAAGGGTGGTGGCGGTGCTCATGGTGGTGGTGGTCGCAATGATGGGAGTCTCCACACGGCTTCTATTCCTCGAATGGCTTCATCTATTATGGGCTTACTTATTCTTTTGTGATTTGCTTAGATATATATTCATGCACGCATGCATATTTTGCTTTATACCAAATCTAAGTTGAAAATATTTTGTTAGTTCGATTAGCATATGATGAGATGTATAATCAGAATTTAGAGTTTATGATTTGTTGTTGATTTTGTTGTTACATAGTAGAGTTTCTTAATGTCTGGTATATATTTTTTTAATTGATACGCAAGTTGTTTTCTTAGCATCAATTTAGTTATCTCTCAATATACGTAACACAAATTTATCTTACATTTCTTAAGTAGATTTAAACCCATAACCATTTAGGTGATGTTTTTCTCATGCAACATTAGGTGCCATTGTGACACGAGTCTAATTATATAAAAAAATTGTTAATTTTCTGGAGCATTAATGTTACATAATGTGTTATGTTATCAATCTCAAAAGGTTGTATATGAAAATAAAACCCGAAGGCTGGAGGTTGTAGATGGTTTATATATACTTTTTTTAACGACTGAATTATATAAAAAGTGTAGCAAAAGCAAGAAAAAATTACACCGAGTAAGATGGTGCTTACAAGGATCTAATAGCCACTCAATCATACTAAAAGCAACATTACGAGACCTATCAGATTCTAAGTGAAAAAAGTTGCTTTAACGTCATTGAGAAGGAAGCTTCTCTTTGATTTTGTTCTTGCTTTGATCATACTTAGATGAACATTTTACATAACTCAAGTATTATAGTATTAGTCATTGATTTGTTCAAGATACTCATTCTAATGAAACAATATTAGAGCATTGATCTCCGTCTCTAAAATTCTCGTTTGATTAATCTTTTCCATTTGTAATGTGTTGATCTTCGATTGTTTGCAACATAATGATATCGGAGCACTGAGTTGCTTTAAATAATATTGATGGCACACGAACAACCCCATAATCCTCGAGGGCGTCGAGGTGGATATGCGCATAGGCAACATCGTCAACATCGTCAAGGTGCCGATGCCAATGGGGAAGAACCATGACCAAACCGTAGGGACCAGCGGGATCTCGAGATCGCAGCTCAGGAAGGTGAATCAGACAATTAGAGCGACTGCTAGCGCAGGCCATTGGAAAATTTATGCAATGTTGATTGCGTTGATGAGGAAAGTGAGGGGTCAGACAACGACTCAACCAAGAGCAACATTGAAGAAGATGAGAACCCGTGGGGGGTTACCCGAACTGAGAGATATCACCGCTTCAGGCTGGGCCGTTACAACTCTTCTCAAAAGCTCGGTGTGAAAGTCGACATCCCAAAGTTTGAAGGTAAATAACTTTCTGATAAGTTTTTTGATTGGTTATATACTGTTGAGTGAGTACGTGTTTGATATTAATAACCTAAGTGATGAACAAAAGGTCAAGTTAGTAGAAATCAAGATTGGTGGGAACATGTTAAAAAGCAACGTAACAGGGAAGGAAAACCCAAGATTGGGCGTTTTGCCAACGATTGCCCAAACAGACCATTTGTTACTTTGGTTGAAGAAGACCTTGGACCCGTGTTTGACGAGTATGATAATGAGAATGAGAAATTGACATCGGACCTTGAAGAGATAACATATGCTGATTCGGGTGAAGTACTAGTAATTAAACGAACCATGAGTCAGTGGTAAAAGAAGATGAATTGTGGTTAAGGCTTAACATTTTCCATACCCTCTGCACATGTGAAGGTTAAATTTGTAACATTATTATAGATGGTGGTAGCTGTGATACTGAATCTAAACCTTTGATCAAACTTCTACATTTGCTAAATCAAATCGTCATATTAAATAGATTAATAGTGATAACTTTATTTTATTATGTTTCAAGAATCTTTTCTGCTAAAGCAGTCTATCTTGGTGTTTTGTAGTGCCTGAGGGTGATCAATTCGACATTGACCGCTCTACCAGGTCCATCACTCCTGGAGATAAGTGAAAGTGTTCGTTCTTAGGCAGAATACATGTTACAGCTAAAAGCAGCTGTTATAGAAGGAAGGACATACAGAAAAGAAGGATCAAAAGGAAGAGATGATCGATAGCCGATAAGAAATAGGCAGCCTAACATTTCTAGTAAGGAAATTGAAGATGGCGATGCTCCTTATGACCTCACCCAAGATAAGCATATCCTATCTCAAACACGTGGTCGAGATAGGGCTGACACGAAAAGGTTGATGGGTCGTGTTGGGGGTAAAAGCTGTAGCGACAGGACGGATGCTCTGAAAATATCTTCAAATTATGGTATTTTAGAAGACAATTACACTACATAAACTTGAATATATTTAAGAATTCAAACTTGATTATCGATATACCTGATCCTCATCCGCTTGAAGCCCCTGGTTTGAATTCGAGATTGATGGTCTATCGCTAATTAAGTAAGCAAAGTGCTAGCAAAATTAACATGCATCTTCATCTTTGTTATATGTTATAAAATATATTCAAATGTAATTACACATATCATTTAAATAAGTGAGTTGTATCATACAAGATCAACGATAATTAAGTTAATTAAAAATAGTGTATTGACTATATATTCTAACACATTGTAGAAACAATCACAGTATCATATAAATCATACTAAAAGGATGTAATACCACCTCCACGCAATACCACTTCTTGTACTTCGTGATCAACTACTACTACAGCCATGTCTTGCAGCAATACCACCTCCACGCATACCGCATGGTTCAATAATACCATTCTCGCCACGTATTGCACCAATACCACCTCCACCTCCTCTTACATGCCTGACAAAAGAACGAGAACTCCCAAGAGCCTGATCATTAGGAATGTTGTACGCAACAGGTGGTGCGTACCTCCGCGGGAAAAAATAATGACCTACGCTGCTACCACCACGATATCTTGGTCTTACTTCTTTATAACCAATTTCACCGGTAGCCTTGTCGATGACGAAAAAGTCAGCGCCATTATATGATGCATGAATATGGCTAATCAGGCAGCAAAGAGATAGCAAAATAAACATCATCTTCATCTTTAAAATTCTCATCACTGTTTTGTTCTGAAATTGAGAGATATAATCAGCAAGTGATATCGAGTATTTTGTAACACGACACAAATATATTAACTAAACACTATCTTAGTTGAAGGTTTATTAAAATAACTAAAGGTTTTTAAGTAATTACCTCACGAATTTGATGAACTCCTTCTGCCTGGTATTGTTTGTCGACAATAAATCTTGGTTTTCAGTAATTTTGTGTTTGTGGAATGACTTGCATGGGATATATGGTTGTATTTATACCGATTCTTTTCCGAAAATAGAGTAAATAAATGTCGGCTAACAAGTCCTTGACAAAATCCAACCCCTTGACTTCATTAATGTCCCTTTCCTCCCCCTTATATATACATTTATTTAAACTCAACCAAATATTATTCGTACTTCCAATGTTTGTTAGATCTTACAAATTCATATAATTGTAATTTTTGAAAAACATGTATGTTAGAAATGAGAAATTATAGCCTGCGCGTTGTAGCCTGTGTAAAAATATTTATATTGTGGTTATGAATTTGTATATAAAGTGCAAAGAAAAAGCAAAAACACATAAATGACTACGTATATAAGATAATAATTATCTAAAATATATATAGCTTAAAATTTTATCTCAAGAGTGTTAACAATTGTATTGATAGTAAAGTGTATTTTTTAATAGAAAGTATTAATACAATAAGATACTAGTTATAAGACTCACGCATGCGAGAGCTTCATATTTTGTGTATTTTTAAAAATTAATTTATAATTTATTTATATTGTATATCTGTTTTATAAATTGTTGATCTTCAGATCATATAAATATTGTATCTTGAATATCCAAATCTTTTGTGTTAGTGTAACATAATTAAATCATGCACAATACGACAATAACGACTTCAATCACAAATTTTTGACGTTTTGTGAACCACTAAAAATCATTGTGTTGTGGTTTGATCTTTCTTTTATTTACTTCTTGCATTGCATTTACTTTTATACATTGTCTTTGCAGCAAATTCACAATAATTTTTGAAACTACGATTTTAAACGCTAATACTATCCAACCTCATTCTAATTTTTCACAATACAAATTTATTGAATTATATCATAACTAAATTTTTCTTCAAAATATAAATCAAATATGTAATTTATAGATTTAATTCACTATTTTTTATTATTTTTTTTATCTTTATTAGTGAATCAAGTTACAAATTATGAGTGAATGTTTTAAACAAATTCTTCTTAATTTCCTTATCATTATAAGCCTTCTCAATGAAACCCAGCCATGAATAATGATTGATAAGTATGATGAATAATCAAATTATGTAAAACAAGATTGACATAAAAATAAATAACTCAAATTTTCGTGAACAAATAGATATACAAATTTAAAATATAATAGGAATGTGAGTTCTAATAATAAAATGGATTTTATAACAAAAAGGCCTTTAGATTTATTCAAAAATTAAAATATAAAATAACTTGATATTAATATATGGGTTAATTTTATATATCCCCAATTAAAACTCTTTAAGGTCATATTCATCCAACCAATTAAAACTTATAATGCTATATACACCCATTTTAATTACAAAATTTGTCATATCTATCCATTTTAATAATTTATCTATTTTAACTTTTTTTAAAATAATAAAGATAAGTTATTTAAAAATTATAGACTATTTTACCCTTATTAATGGGCACCAATTATTACTAAACAATAAAAAAATGCATTAATCCTACTATCTCCATATTATAATTTGTAGGGGTGTTCACGGGGCGGTTCGACTTGGTTCGGTTAGAGATTTTAACTATCCATCGCGGGGCGGATAGTTCATTTTACTATCCAAAACCGAACCGTACTAGGCGGGTAACCATATATGCGGTTACCCGAAATGAGCGGTTACCCGCGGTTCGGGTCACGGTTAACCATTTAAAAAAATTAATCATATCGAATTGGGCAAACAATAATATAAATTAGAACGTAATATGCCATTTTAGTAAAATTAAATAACATTGAAGAGATTAGAGTAATAGTAATGTTGTTCCGGCACAATAAAAACATTCAAATTACCATATGTAACAAAAGAACTAATACTAATTATTTGACGTTTATAGATTACGATCATATTAATCATATGTAATCCATGGATGTTAGTAAATGATCGTATTAGATAAGTAAAAATGCGTTATATGATAAAAGTAGTGCAATAATATAGTTAATACTTGTATATCTTTATGAATGGTTTGTTAAAACCTTCATGTATATTATACACGGTTCGGTTCGGGTAACCACGGATAACTAAAAGTAAAAACCGAAACCGAACCGTGATAAGCGGGTTTTTTCGGTTTCGGGTTTTCACGGTTTCTGTTTCTTCGGTTATCGGTTTTTTGCGGTTTCGGATTGATCGGACCGGCTCGGTTCGTCGGTTTCTCGGATTTTTTGAACACCCCTAATAATTTGTCATAGATTTTGAATACTTTTTCTTTAGTCTTTGTGTTAAGGTGCTCTTTTTTCAGTTGAAATTTGGGTCATCATGAGTTTTACCCACAGAAAGGGATCTACCCTGGAATTACAAATTGCGCATCTAAAGTGGCAAAATAAGATTTTTTGATTGAACGACTTCAGTTTAATCAACTTTCTCTAAATTATTATAAGATATTTGAGATATGGATAAAAGTGTTTGCTTGTCGACCCATACTAAAAATTCCTTGTTTTTTAACCAATTACCCAGCCCGTCCATGCTACCAACCTACTTGTGTACTTGAAAGTTGAAAATAAAAGCCTTTGTGTGTTTACAACTCAGGTTTGTTATTTCATGCCCTTTACTGAGTTTGGATTTATATAGAATATCTAGACTTCTGGGCATACCTTATTGATCGAGCGTTTATTTGCCCACAGAAAATTTACACCAAATCAAAATGAAAACACTGTGACATATTTGTTCCTGGGTAGGAAGACTACTATACACTATATCTGATTGTCTATACAGCAAGTACAATAGACTGATGGAGATATATCCTAACGAATGCACAAAAGAACGAGCATCCCTAAAGTTGTAGGAGCCAAATTAGATGAACAGCAGTCTTGTAAAGGCATCCGCTGCTATATGACTACAAAAAAAACCACCTATAGTGACGAAATATTAGTGACGACATTTATTTTGGTAACTAAAAAGACCATATAGTGACGAGAAAAAAATTCGTCACTTCATTTTCGTCATACGGAAATATATTGTGACAAAACTTTTTGGTGGTCATTAAATGACTGGTAAACTTGTGTTGTAGACACTTTGTGGTTTGAATTAGTCACGGAATTTTGTGACGAACGCATCTTTCGTCACTATATAACTGTTAGTGACGAAACTTGTTCGTCAAAGAGATTATATACTTGAATGACGAAACTATTCGTCACTACTTGGGCAAATAGATTTCATTTCTTGTTATCTAATACTCAAAAGTGCAAGGGCCTAAATTGACAAAATACCTAAATGTTTTTAAAACAACACCCAAACGCGCATTTACCAATTTTGTGGATCATTTTTGTTCATATCTTTCTATGCGATTTCACACACAAACACACACAAACAATTCTTCTCCGCATTAAAAACACACACTTTCTATGCGATCTCTCATCTCCAATCCCTAATTATTACGAACTAATTTTATTTGGTTTTGATGATATGATATTACTCCTTCGAAATTGCTATAAATTCGTTGAATAATTTGATTTTTTTTGTGTTTTATGTGCTTATTTGATTGATAATCTTATTGCTTATATGAGTTAATGGTTTAGCAAATTTGGATTATAGGTTATATAAACTTGGATTGATTATGCCTAATTTGGATGAGTTTTTGGGGAAAAGTGTGATTTTTTGTGTCGATAGTAATAGGTCTATTATTTGTTTGTTCTTATTTTGTTAAATAGGTCTAAAAGAGTATTGTTTTTGCGGAAGTTAATAAGTGCGGCTTTGTAGTTGTGTGAGAAGCGGTAAGGTAATGTGATAGGTTGAGGAAGGTGACGCGTTGAAGGAGTTGATGGATGCGGCGTCTCGTTTGGAAAGAGATGAGAACGAGATCGTTTTGCTGTGTCTGAAATTTTATGAGAGATTGTGAGAAAGGGATACCAAAGGGTGTTTGGGCATTTACAGTGAAGTCATATTTACAGGATGTGGGTACTTCTAGGGAAGAGACACCAATGTAGGTGTTTTTGGGATTTTCGGGGTGGCGTAACATTAGTGGTGATGGTGCAACGATTCAGAACATAATGTAATTCCCTCTTTATATCCGGTATTGAGATTTCATGCCAATAATTCTCCATTATATTCCTCATCTTATGTAATTAAGATTCAATACCGACAAAATTGGACTAAGAAACTATCATGCTCCATTAAATTCTTGTTGCAAGTATCTTTCACATTTCATATACTTATATGATGTCTCTAGATGTAACTTTGTTTTTGCATACTTATAAATGCATATCCTCAAGTATGCTGATTGGTTCTGTTCAACTGGGATAATTGTGTGGTATTTGTAATGTATAATTCTATATAGTGTGACATTGTTATGTTACCTTAAAAAATGCAATGTTAGTAGAATGTTTATTTGCAGATGGGTGGGATGCGAGGTGTTTAGATTTTCAAAAAGAAGGGGTGAGGAGGAGGGGGGGTGTTAACGGGAGTTTGGGTGTGCTAATGTTTGAAAGTTTACTACCCCATAGTCCCATACTCAACGACCATTGCATTTTTGGACTACTGTTATTGTGTATGCAAAATCTGTTAGAAAGTTCAGGGGCCACAAAGAATCTCCCTACTGTAAATGTCGATATATCGGTATATGGCTGAAGAGTTTGTGAAAATGTATGTTTTGCTTCTCAGGAGAAAATTGTTTCATGTCATATAATTATTGTTAATTGAATGGGTAGGTTTCTTCCAACATTTAGGATACTTGTTTCTGTCATTAGATCTTTTAAGATATCGGAGTAATTTATTATTCATTCCAGGGAGTAATTTTGCAAGTTTGTATAAACATATTGTAAAACCTGAAAATCTAAAATCTGATTAAAGACTAAAGTACCCTTGGAACTAAAGTTTATAAAATACGTAAAATATATTTATAACATTTAGCGAAATTAAAAGTTAACTTGTGAATAATTAAAACCTAACTAAAATATATTACGTGATCGAATTTGATACGACGAAGATTTAACGTTTCGTAAATGATTTGGGTCGTGTTTGTTTTGTTCGATGGACCATAAGGCCGAAGCCCATGGTGTGCGTGTGTAGGTGTGCTCGGTTGGGCCAAACCGAAACCCAATCCCTTTCCAAGCCTAAGTCAAATGTTACCACTATATATACAACACATAATCACAAGATTTGAACCCTAGTTTTATTTGCCTCTCCTTTTCTTTTGTTCCATTCGGCCGAGAGTCTCAACCCCCTTGGTGTCGAGATTTTTGCTCAACCAAGCTAAGGTATCATGCTTATTTGTCTTCCTTGTTATACCATGCGTTTGTATAATGTATCATGTTTCGTTTAGTCGAGTTATGTTTCTTCTTTTCTTGTGTCGAGCCGTGTAAAACCAAAACAAGGAAACCCTAATGATTTAAACCTTACAAGTATTAAAGAGTTGCGTATGTAATATGTAATATTGAATCGGGTCATGGTTGTGTCGAATTAATAAGAGCCGAACCCTATGTATTTAGAACCGAACCATGCTTAACATTCGAATAAGGTGTAAAACATGATAACTTGAATGAGATAAGTATATAGATGAGTTAAGACTTGCGTTATAACTTAGTAATTGAAACCCTAATTTGAACCGAACCATATATGAGTTTTAAAAGTATATTAATTAAGTAAAGGTTATGTAAACGTAAACCCTAGTTTTGATATGTTAACCGAATAAGGTATGCTAAACCCTAATGGTTGTGAATCGTGTCTCATATGCGTGTGTAATTAATACGAGTAATAAGTAACTTGTATGTCACATAAAATCATAAACGTATATGGTGAAACATAAAAGGAAAGATTATTTTTATGACGTGACGAGTCATTAAAAGACGTAACATGTAATTAAATGCCTATTAATGAGATATTAAAGAATGAGAAACCCTAAACTTTAATAAATGACATATGAACCCTAATCTACGATATTAATTATAAAACATTTAAGTCTCATTTAATTATAAAACCCTAAAATATTAAAAGATCATTTTGACGATTATGGAATCATTAATAATATTTACGACCATTAATGTATATAGGTTCTGTGAAGAAGGAGTAATTCTTTGCTTTCCCTGTGTCTTCTTTTCGATCATTTTCTTTGGAATAAGGTACAGATATTCTACCTTTTCAGTAAAGGTTTCCTATAATGTTATCTTTTCGTTAATTTACATATTAGGATTTCCTAAGCCTTTGTTATGAACCCTAATGTGTCTATTTGAGCTGTTGCTTATCTGAACTTTGATTTTTGAATCATAAAACATTTGATAAAATATGATCTATGTCAGTTATGACATTCTTATTTGACCTAAGATAGTTTGACACCCGAGCCAATTATTAACTAGTCATGGGGGTTCCATGTCCGTGTCAGTAATGCACTTCTGACATGACTCTAGGGCAGTAGAGTGAAGTTCTGCCACGTCCCTTATCTGATATTTGCTATGAGCTCAATTTATGTTATATTATCAATGTATGTTTGTGGGGCGTATGGGTGCATCCTAGATCTGTTATATGTTATATATTATATGTTATATGCTATATGTTATTTGATGATTGATGCTGCGTGCATGCACGTCCTTCATAACTCTGGTAGGTCTCCCCTACAAAATGTTGCCTTATGTGATTGTTTATGATATGGCATATGTGTATGGGCTCGAGATAGTTAGCTATAAACTTATTCTTATATCCTGATTTATCTTTTGAAATGATTATGATCTCACTATCTTTCTTTCACTTTATTTCGTATTCGTTCTCGTTTCGTATTCGTTTTGCTTGTATATCTGTTCACTGGGCTTTTGAAGCTCAGCCACATTTCTTTTCTTTCGCGGCAGGTATCTAAGCATTGGAGCTGGGTATTGCTTTGGGATGAGTGCTGAGTGGACTTACCTTAGAGATTTTAGCTTTGATCTTATGATACCATTTAGACTTTATATTTTAGACATTTCATTTGGAGTTATTTTCCGCTGGGACCAATGTATTGAAGTCTTTTGACTTGGATTATTTCAATATTTATGTTGAGATTTCTTTGGATATTTATGTTTGCTTTGATATGACACCATTACTTGTGATTCCTTTACCCTTGTCGGGTCGGGGCGTTACAATTTATGGTATCAGAGCCCAGGTTTACGACTTGTAGTCAGGACCTGTGACATATGGAGCCTAGATTTTGAGACTTTAGAGCTTAGGATTTGACCTGTGAGGATTTGGGTAGACTTTAGGATTCCTTCTGCGTACTTCCATTTCGTATCTCACCTTTGTTCATTTTGCTAATCATTCAGATGGTTCGAACTCGTACTACTGGTGGCGCGGATGGAGACGATGATGCTACTAACATCGATACTGCGATTGCGAATGCTCTCAACTCTCTTTTCCCTGGTCTTACTACACCTGAGATGATGGAACAGGTGATCAACAACATTCGTAATCAGAATGGTGCTTCGGGTAGTGGTGGAGGAAATCAACCCGTCGGTATTCACACTTGGCTCGAGCGTTTCGGTAAGCTCAAGCCTCTTTCGTTTAGCACTGCTGCTACTCCTACTGAGGTCGAGGACTGGATCACTCATATTGAGAAGCTGTTTGAAGTACTGGGTTGTGGAGACGAGTTTAAGACTCGTTTGGCTGCATTCAAATTGGAAGGTGATGCTTTAAATTGGTGGAAGACGCTCAAACAAGCAAGAGGAGGAGACGCTTTTGCTGTGACTTGTACCTGGAATGAGTTTCGGACTATCTTCTATAACCGTTACTTCCCTGATGCTGAGCAGCAAAGGTATGAGAGGGATTATCAGGCAATCTACCAGTTTGATCATGAGAATTCCAATGAGTACATGAGTAGGTTTATGAGGCTGGTGAGTTTTGTTGGAGCTATTGCTGGAGATGGTAGGCGTCAAGCTAAGCACTTCAAGTGGGGACTGAAGAAGTGGGTGTTGGACCGATTGCTTAATATTGAGTATGAGAATGTGTCGGCCTGCAATGACGCAGCTCGTAACATTGAGATCTTTCATGAGGTTTCGGGTTCCAACAAGCGTAATCGCGATGGTGATCGGATTCAAGGTAGGACTCAAGGCAATGACTATAAGGGAAACTCTGGTAGGAGTTATGATTCGAGGAATCAAGTGGATAGGAGTTATGATCAGCGGGGTCAGTCAGGAAGGAATGTTGACACTGGACGCCCTGAGACGAGGGGTCAAGATAATAGAAATGCTGGTAAGAATGGAAGTGATCGTCAAAACCAAGGTAACAATAACCAGCGTTACAACAAGGATCAAACAGCTCGAGGAACAAATTAGGGTCGTGCTTCAGGATCTTCTAGTCAACAGAGGACAGCTGAGGTTTTGCCACCCCTACCTATTTGCACTACTTGTGGAAAGGCTCATCCGGGGCAGTGTTACAAGGCCACTGGTGGTTGTTTTGCTTGTGGTTCCACTGCTCATAAGATTAAGGATTGTTGATCTGTGCTAAACCGTCAAGTCTAACAGACTTAAAACAGCTTAAGCAAAAATGCAATGAAGATCAGAGAATACAGTGAATTCCCGGGTCGTTATGTCCCACGGAGACTCAATGGTGTGCAAACACTGATTCAGACGATAGAATAATCACTAATGATAGCGATCAGAAAGGATTTGGATTGAATATTACACTACTGAAAAAGTTATAAAATAAAGCGACTTAAATACAAATTAAGAAAATTAAAAAGATAAAAGATATTAAATAAACGCTATCACTATTTTTAAAGTGATGAACGTTTAAAACCTAAAACATACGTTTAAATTAAAAACTATGTTAACGTACAAAATAAAAAGTGAAATCTAAGAAATAAAAGTCCTAAAAATATGAAAAATACATTTTTACAATCCTAATTATATAAGAAAATTATTAGAAAAAGAAAATTATTTTTACAACTATTTATTTAATTATTATTAATTAAAAACTATTTATTAAATATTTAAAATGCACTAAAATATAAGAAAATACAAAATTAACCTGGAAAAATGAAATTATAAGTTAGAAAAGTCTAAAATATGATAAAACTTATTTTAACACTAAAAATATATTTTTTAGACTTTTTATGTATTTATTATTAATTTAAAACTATTTAAAACTAATTTAAATTATTAAAAATACCAAATAAAAGGAGAAAAATAGGGAAAAATCTTTTTTATGCTTTTTATATTTTTCTTAAACTACTAAAATTGAAAAATTATTTTTTGGAACTTTTTTCTCAATTAATTGCAATAAAAGCTATTTAAAAGTGATTAAAATCTATTTTAAATCTAGAAAAATAGTGAACAGTGACCAAAAATCATGAAAACTTCAGGGAAATTCTGAAATGGTAAGATGAATCTATGAAAAATGAAAAAGAAGCAGCTTATGTGTAGAAATTAAAAGATGTAGTGCAATCTGATGATGAAATAAGCTACCAAATAAAGCAAATAAGCTAATTATGCAACCAAACAGTGAACAAAGCTAACTTAAGCTAAAATGAGCTAATTGCAACTGATTATAACTACTCCTAACAGGATCTAAGCTCTGATCAATGAAATAAGCAAACTACTAGATTAAGCAATTCAGTGGTGACCCCCTACTGTTTAAGCTTATACACCAGCTTATCCAATAAGCAAAACCAAAAACCACTTATACAGACCTATAAACCACCTGGTCAGCTACAACTTGACCAAATATAAGCTTCTAACTCTCTAAATTGAATCTAATGCATCAGCTGCAAAATCTGCATAAACTGCTGCAGACCTGTTTTGACTTTCAAAAGTATATTTGAAGCTTTGACCTTATTGAGATTTGATCCAAATTAGTTAACTGAATTTGATGTTCTAAGACTAATGAAGATTACAGCTAGCTAGATCTACTAGTTATAAGCTAATTTGCAAACAATAATGCCTACTGTTTTTAACAGATTCCATCACTAGATCAGATTCAAGCTTGATTTTGACTTAATGAGTTATACTGCTGAAACAATTGCCTCAAATGACTATCAAATAACTATTAAAGTATGATTCAACTACTACTAACTGTTCTACTAATCTCTAACTCAGTATTATCAGCTGATCCAAACACTAATTATCCTACTAATATGAGAACTGAATAGCAGATAATGACTAGATGAAACTAAACAAACATCAAACTCAGATCAAGCAATACTAATAATCACTAAATAGCAGATTTAAACAACAAATTCAACAGTAAAACAGAATTGAGACTTACAAGTACCATAGCCACTTTGGCTTGCACCAATGGAACAATACCTCTAACCTACTTATACCCCTAACCTAAACCAATTCCAGCTTAATTCAACCCAATTCCAGTATCATCATCATCTCAAACCAGATCCAATATCAGCAGACCATTTCAATTTGAGCTCCTGTTGACTTTTGTTGACTAAAATGGAAAATTGCTTAAACTGCATTCCAAGCTATTCAAAAGCTTTAACAAACTTAAGTTAACCTTGTTTAACTTAAAAATAAGCTAATAGAGACTTAAATGTGAGAATTTGAAAATGACACTTTTCAACAGTAAGCTTTAAAACATGGATTATAAATGAAGCATTGAACTGAGACTTCAAAATGTATTACAATGACTTTCCAACTAAAGTTTAACACTTAGAAACTGAAATTACAAGCTTTTGCATTAACTAAGATATTTTAAAAAAAAACGACATTAAGAAAAAATGAAAAACTAACTACTACTTTGAAATTGCTTCTATCTTCTCTTTTATGGATGAAAATTCTTCCCCACTTGTTTCTGAGCTTATCCCACCACCATTGGATGAGTCAAAATGATCCCAGCCATCAATTTTACTTTTGGCGCCAAAAAGTCTTTGGGTAGATTTGAGCAGGTTTTTTTGATATTAATGGGTTTTGGGTGTTAGTAGAAGAGGAGGGGACAAGGGGGATGGATAGGTGAGGAGGGGGGTTGAAAATGTTGGAAAACCATGTCTGGTTTTGAGTTTACAGGGGAGGAGAGGGATGTCTACAGTAACTGGCGGTTTTCATTGTTGTTTGACTTGCGTTGACTGGAGGGGTGATATCAAAAGGCCGGGTTAAAGTTTGGGCCAGCTGGTATAGGATTGGATTTGGGCCTAGGGATAGTGTATTGGACTTGGTATAATATAAAGGTCCATTTGTTGTTTAGTTAAGCACAAGGACCAAACATGTAAATTAGAAACTCCAAGGACCAAAGCTGAGATTTCTGAAATATTACCCAATGGCCAAACTTGTCATTCTCAAATAATTAAAGGACCATATTTGCCATTTTCTGAAATTTGAAGGACTAAACATGACAATTTTCAAAGATTAAGGACCAAAGTTGTAATTTTGCAAATTTTAAACTTTGAAGGGTTTGTTTTAACAACTTTTGAATCCCATGGACCTTAAATGACATTTTTCTTTATTTTGATATACCAGGGACTGTTTTTGACAAATTTTGAAACTTGGGGGACTAAAACTGCCAATTTTGCAAATTTGATACGTTTTTCATCTGATTTTGATCTTTTTGCATTTAAAACACATAAAACACTGATTTGTGATATTTTGATCATTTTGATGTGTTTCTGAGAGTTTTCAGATGATTTTGCAGTCTAAATGGTATAAAAATGATGAGTATTTAGAGACTCATCAATTGCCCTAAGAAGAACTCGACGATTCCTGGAAACTACATCAAGCCGCCAACTACTACTGGACGTGTCTATGCTACTACTCGTAACCAGGCGGAGCGCACTTCAGGTACCATTACGGGCACTCTTTTCATTGATGATTATGCTGTCTTCGTTTTATTTGATACCGGTGCCTAGGGGTGTTAACGAACCGAGCCGAGTCGAGTTTTAAGATATTCGAGCTGAGCTCGATTAACTAATACTCGGCTCGAGCTCGACTCGAGCTCGAAAAGTTTTTAAAAATCTTGCTCGAATTCGAGCTCGAATATTTTATTATTGTTCGAGCTCGAGCTCGAAGCTCGTTTAGTTATATCAAAAATTATATAAGCTTGAGTTCAATTTTATCTTAGCTTGACTAATACACTTTTTTACGAACAAAAAAAACTTGCCATCAAGATATAGCTAGATGAAGCAGATGAAACCAAGCAAATGTTGAGCTCAAGTGTATTAGAATCTGTTTTCCAAAATGGAAAAACCAGACTATTTTTTTAATATAAAATAATGGGAGACTGAATTTATAGAGTTGTTTCTTGTTGGTGGTTTTCATTCACAAGCGATGTGGGACAAATGCAGTTTTATCCTTTCTCATTGTTATATCGTTTTTTTTTTTTTTTTTTTTTTTTTTTTTTTTTTTCGACTTTTTTCGTATACACTTTGTTTTAACATGAAGAATCATTTTTCTTTAACATTTTCAGTTAAAAAAGAGAATATATCAGATTTTTACACCTAAACGAATCAGAAAACTTAATATCCATTTAGATGCTTATGATAACTTTGAGTTGTTTATTCTAATCGCCTTTGGTTTATAACCTTTACTTATTACATATATAAAAAATTGACATGCAATAATAAAGAAACTAATTCAAATTATTACAAAGTAAATCGATGATACTATCATTTAAGATTAGTAATTTTCATAATCATTCAAGTATGTTTATCACAGTTTGTCTTGATTAAATCGATGATACTATCATTTAAGATTACTTGTTGGGGTGTGTATTTTATTTAGTTACAATTCGGTGGCTAATACCGCATAGCTAGACAACAGTTTATCGTTTCACTAAAACCCATATGAACATTAGGACTTGGCTATGGTATTTGTTTGTTTAGTCACCTAGGGTTTTTAATGTTTATGGGTGACACGTACGAACAAAACGGTGTTGGCTTGTGAGATTGCTATGCAAGATAAAAGTTAATGCATATTTGGTAGTTTGACTGCGAGACGGACCAATGCCTAATTGGATAAACGATAGTTTGCCTATTAGGTTAAAGTAGCTACTTGTGAACCTAAGTGAACAAATGGCTAATATGATAACTAGTGATTGTTAAGATCAATAATAAACCTCAATGATTAGTTGAAGACTTAATAAGTGTACATTCGTAAACCTCTATCACCCCGTTCGAATTGGCTATTAATTTACATACGAGTTAGGATTCTAGCTACCCGCACTATACCTAGCTCATATAAGATCACTAATATGGAAGACATTTGGACATTGCACATGTTATCAGATCATACATATATAAGTAGGGAATTAACTAGGTTAGCACTTTATTCGTTCGTTGATTTACATCCATTTCATCCTTCATTATTTATTGTTCTGTTATTTACATTTTACCAAGTCTATACTATACACGATCGGATACACTGCCCATGAGTGTTATTCTTACTTGTTGAGTCAGTTTATATATATGCATATGTTTTGTCCGTTTTTTGTTATGATTTATGGGGATTACCTTTATTCCAAATTCTAAATCATGTATATTTGTAAAGTGAATGGTGTGATTCGGTTGATATTTGATATAGATATTGTAGGAAGGTTTGATTTTTTTTTCAACTCTCCTAATCAAAGTCAAACGTTGGCAAAGGTTGGACTTTATTTGGAACGTCCGATTTTCTCCTATGGACAACTTTATATGGCCGTTTCACGATTAAAGAGATAAAAAGGTCTTAAGGTATTGTCTTGTGTCAAAGATAGTAACTACACCAATACTACAATAAATATTGTGTATTAAGAGGTTCTTCATAGATTATGAATAATTCTTATATGTATGGTTTTTAAAATTTTTAATTACTTTTTAGTGCTAGAGGTGTTGTTAGAATTAAGGTTTTGAAGAGTAATTTTTTTTTGTATTTCGTACCGATATCTTAAAAACTATTTTACTAATTGTCATTAACGGGCGGGCATGTACTAGTAAATTGATATTAACAAATTTCATGGACGTAATACTAAGTTAAAATTATTATCTAGTCTATATTTAAGTATAATAATATTTTACTATAATTTTATAAATTTTGGAAATATGCATATTCAATATTATTTTTGTCACATAATCCTTATAGTAAGCCGAAACTATCACTATGAAAGTGATTAAAAGTGTTTGTTTAAGATGAGATGGCCCACCACTATGGTAATGAATGATGAATATATTCTATACTCCATATATATCAAGAGACCTAGGTATGGATCTTTCATAGATGAAGGACCCTCCACTACTATCAAACTCATACCCATTGTCATTTATGACGGTATACCAAACGCTTTAATGTGTTTAAGTGTAGTCAAAAGCAAAATTAAATTACATCCCACATCGTAATATGGAACAAAAAGAAAGAAAGGAATAGGCTATAAAACTAAAAGCCTGTACGAGGGAGATTAACTTTAGTATCTAAATTTTAACTGTCGGTGATGCTAGGAAAGTTTAGCATACTTTTAGTTAACAATAACAATATTTTATTAAATATATTTAAATATCTAAGACAGTGTATTTTAAAAATTTTGAATGTTTAGCTCGATTAGCTCGTTTGACTCGCTAAGCTCGTTTGGCTCGTTCGGCTCGTTCGACTCGAAGAATTAAACGAGTTTTCGAACGAGTCGAGCCGAATATTAGCTTTTAAAGCTCGGCTCGTTTAACTAATCGAGTACTATTTTTTGTTCGAGCTCGACTCGAGCTTGTTAAGCTCATGCTCGCGCTCGAATTAAACGAGCTCGAACTCGAGTAACTCGATAAAAGCTCGACTCGTTAACACCCCTACCGGTGCCACACACTCCATTATATCTATCACATTTGCTAAGAAACTTAATATGAAGCCCAAACCGTTAACAAATCACTTATCGATTTCTACGCCAATGAAAAATGACGTGATCATGGATCATAAATACGTTAAGTGTCCTCTTCGTTTTGATGATCGTATTCGCTTTGCAAATCTGTATCCTCTCGATATGGTCGACTTTGATATCATTCTAGGCATGGATTGGTTGGCTTATCATAGAGCTTCAATCGACTGCTATGCTAAAACGGTGATCTTTGGAGACGTAAAACATCCCGAATTCGTTTATCATGGTTCTCAACCTCTTAAATCCGTTAAACTCATTTCTGCTATGAAGGCACGGATCATGATTGCTCATGGGTGTCAAGGTTTTCTAGCATCTGTTAAGGACATATCTTTGGAGAGTCCTAACATTGAAAATCTTTCGGTTGTTTGCGAATTTACTGACGTTTTTCCCGATGAACTCCCTGGACTTCCCCCAGCTCGAGAAGTTGAGTTTAGCATTGAGTTAATTCCTGGTGCTGAACCGATTTCGAAGGCTCCGTATCGTATGGCACCTGTAGAACTGAAGGAGTTGAAGGAACAGCTGCAAGAGATGATAGAGAACGGATTTATTCGCCCCAGTGTTTCTCCATGGGGTGCTCCTATTTTGTTTGTGAAGAAGAAGGATGGAAGCATGCGCTTATGTATCGACTACCGTGAACTCAATCGTATTACCATTCGTAACCGTTATCCTCTGCCTCGTATTGATGATTTATTTGATCAACTGCAAGGAGCTAAGTTCTTTTCGAAGATTGACTTGAGGTCTGGCTATCATCAGTTACGTGTGAAGGAGCAAGATGTTCCTAAAACCGCGTTTCGTACCAGATATGGTCATTACGAATTCCTCGTTATGCCTTTTGGTTTGACCAATGCGCCTGCTGTGTTTATGGACCTGATGAATCGTGTTTTCCATGAGTTTCTCGACAAGTTCGTTATTGTTTTCATCGACGACATTTTAGTTTACTCTAAGTCTGAAGAAGAGCATGAAGAACATCTCCGGATAGTTTTAGAGATTTTGAGGAAGAAGAAGTTGTACGCTAAATTTTCGAAGTGCGAATTTTGGTTAAGACAAGTCGCGTTCCTTGGTCATATTGTATCAGCTGATGGTATCACCATGGACTCGTCTAAGGTTGAGGCTATCACTAAATGGCCAAGACCTACGACAGTGACTGAGGTCAGGAGTTTTCTTGGACTTGCTGGTTACTACAGACGTTTTGTTGAAGGTTTCTCTCGCTTAGCTCTACCCCTAACCCAACTGGTGAGGAAAGGTGAAAAGTTTGTATGGACGAATGAACGAGAGAAGAGTTTTGAAGAGTTGAAGCGGAGATTGGTGTCGGCTCCTATTTTGACTCTTCCAACTGGTTCTGGAGGATTTCAAATTTACAGTGATGCATCTAAGAAAGGATTAGGCTGTGTTTTGATGCAACATGGAAAGGTAATAGCTTATGCTTAGAGGCAGCTAAAACCTTATGAGGAGAATTACCCAACTCATGATCTTGAGTTAGCTGCAGTGGTGTTTGCGTTGAAGATCTGGAGACATTACTTGTATGGAGAGACGTGTGATATATTCACTGATCATAAGAGTCTCAAGTATATTTTCACTCAGAAGGAACTTAACATGAGACAAAGAAGATGGTTAGAACTTCTTAAGGATTATGACACCAACATTCAGTACCATCCAGGTAAGGCTAACGTAGTTGCTGACGCACTTAGTCGGAAATCAGGCATTCTTGCGAGTATCAAGATTGAGCCTAGGATTATTCGTGACTTAGAGAGTTTGAATGTTGAGTTGTGTGTACGAGGTTTTGATGGATACTGGGCAAGTATGAAGGTGGAGTCGAACCTTATACTGCAAATTAAAGAGGCTCAGAAAGATGACGGCGAGCTGTGGGCCGTGGTGCAAAATGTTGAAGAAGGAAAGCAGACGGAGTTTAAGGTTGATAATGACGGTATTGTATGGTATGGAGATAGGCTTTGTGTTCCCAATGATCAGGTACTTCGTGAGAAAGTTATGACTGAAGCTCATAGTTCTCCTTTCACTATTCATCCTGGTTCTACCAAGATGTATAGGTATTTGAAGCAGTACTTTTGGTGGAATGGCATGAAGCAAGATGTGGCGACGTTTGTGTCGAAATGTATGATTTGTCAGCAGGTTAAGATTGAACATCAAAGGGCTAGTGGATTGTTACAGCCATTGGATATTCCAACATGGAAATGGGATAAGATATCTATGGATTTTGTGACTGGACTACCTCTTACTCGGAAGAAGCATGATGCGATTTGGGTAGTTGTTGATCGACTAACCAAATCTGCTCATTTCTTGCCAATCAGAAAGGATTATGGTATTGGTAAATTGGCGGAGATTTTTCAGCAGGAGATCGTTAGACTTCATGGTACTCCGGCATCTATTGTGTCCGACAGAGATCCGCGTTTTACTTCTCGTTTTTGGAAAGGTTTGCAGAAAGCTTGGGGTACTCGACTTAATTTTAGTACGGCATTTCATCCTCAAACAGATGGTCAGTCAGAGAGGACTATACAGACCTTAGAGGATATGCTAAGGGCTTGTGCTTTAGAATGGACTGGCAGTTGGGATGAATATTTATGTTTAGTAGAGTTTGCATATAACAACAGTTGGCATGCTAGCATTAAGGCGGCACCGTTTGAACTTCTTTATGGAAGGAAATGTAGAGCACCTATTTGTTGGGATGAAGTAGGTGAGCGTTTGATTGAAGGTCCGGAAATGATCGAGATCACTAATAAGAAAGTAGCTGTGGCTAGAGAGAAGCTGAAGGAAGCTAGGTCTCGTCAGAAAAGTTATGCCGACAAGCATCGTCGTGATTTAGAATTTCGGGTTGGAGATCGTGTATTTTTGAAAGTTTCGCCGTTTAGAGGTGTGAAACGTTTTGGAATCAAGGGCAAGCTCAGTCCTCGATTTATTGGAACGTTTGAGATTCTAGAACGTATAGGAGAAGTTTCGTATCGTTTAGCACTTCCGCCTCAGTTATCGCATGTTCATGACGTTTTCCATGTATCACTCTTAAGGGGATACAACTATCATCCGTTACACATTGCTTCTTATCCGTTTGATCAAATTCAATCCGATATGTCTTTATCTGAAGAACCGGAAGCTATTCTGGAAAGACAAGAAAGAGTTATGAGGAATAAAGTCATTCCATTCGTTAAGATTCTTTGGAAAAAATTATCCTGAACGTGAGGCTACTTGGGAAACCGAGGAGTCGATGCGAGCTAGTTATCCTCATTTCTTTGAATAGTTTGGTATGTTCTCATCTCGTTTTCCTTTTCGTTTTCATTTTCGTTTCATTTCAATTTTCGAGGACGAAAATTTTTCTTTAGAGGGGAAGAATTGTAAAACCTGAAAATCTAAAATCTGATTAAAGACTAAAATACCCTTGGAACTAAAGTTTATAAAATACGTAAAATATATTTATAACATTTAGCGAAATTAAAAGTTAACTTGTGAATAATTAAAACCTAACTAAAATATATTACGTGATCGAATTTGGTACGACGAAGATTTAACGTTTCGTAAATGATTTGGGTCGTGTTTGTTTTGTTCGATGGACCATAAGGCCGAAGCCCATGGTGTGCATGTGTGGGTGTGCTCGGTTGGGCCAAACCGAAACCCAATCCCTTTCCAAGCCTAAGTCAAATGTTACCACTATATATACAACACATAATCACAAGATTTGAACCCTAGTTTTATTTGCCTCTCCTTTTCTGTTGTTCCATTCGGCCGAGAGTCTCAACCCCCTTGGTGTCGAGATTTTTGCTCAACCAAGCTAAGGTATCATGCTTATTTGTCTTCCTTGTTATACCATGCGTTTGTATAATGTATCATGTTTCGTTTAGTCGAGTTATGTTTCTTCTTTTCTTGTGTCGAGCCGTGTAAAACCAAAACAAGGAAACCCTAATGATTTAAACCTTACAAGTATTAAAGAGTTGCGTATGTAATATGTAATATTGAATCGGGTCATGGTTGTGTCGAATTAATAAGAGCCGAACCCTATGTATTTAGAACCGAACCATGCTTAACATTCGAATAAGGTGTAAAACATGATAACTTGAATGAGATAAGTATATAGATGGGTTAAGACTTGCGTTATAACTTAGTAATTGAAACCCTAATTTTAACCCAACCATATATGAGTTTTAAAAGTATATTAATTAAGTAAAGGTTATGTAAACGTAAACCCTAGTTTTGATATGTTAACCGAATAAGGTATGCTAAACCCTAATGGTTGTGAATCGTGTCTCATATGCGTGTGTAATTAATACGAGTAATAAGTAACTTGTATGTCACATAAAATCATAAACGTATATGGTGAAACATAAAAGGAAAGATTATTTTTATGACGTGACGAGTCATTAAAAGACGTAACATGTAATTAAATGCCTATTAATGAGATATTAAAGAATGAGAAACCCTAAACTTTAATAAATGACATATGAACCCTAATCTACGATATTAATTATAAAACATTTAAGTCTCATTTAATTATAAAACCCTAAAATATTAAAAGATCATTTTGACGATTATGGAATCATTAATAATATATACGACCATTAATGTATATAGGTTCTGTGAAGAAGGAGTAATTCTTTGTTTTCCCTGTGTCTTCTTTTCGATCATTTGCTTTGGAATAAGGTACAGATATTCTACCTTTTCAGTAAAGGTTTCCTATAATGTTATCTTTTCGTTAATTTACATATTAGGATTTCCTAAGCCTTTGTTATGAACCCTAATGTGTCTATTTGAGCTGTTGCTTATCTGAACTTTGATTTTTGAATCATAAAACATTTGATAAAATATGATCTATGTCAGTTATGACATTCTTATTTGACCTAAGATAGTTTGACACCCGAGCCAATTATTAACTAGTCATGGGGGTTCCATGTCCGTGTCAGTAATGCACTTCTGACATGACTCTAGGGCAGTAGAGTGAAGTTCTGCCACGTCCCTTATCTGATATTTGCTATGAGCTCAATTTATGTTATATTATCAATGTATGTTTGTGGGGCGTATGGGTGCATCCTAGATCTGTTATATGTTATATATTATATGTTATATGCTATATGTTATTTGATGATTGATGCTGCGTGCATGCACGTCCTTCATAACTCTGGTAGGTCTCCCCTACAAAATGTTGCCTTATGTGATTGTTTATGATATGGCATATGTGTATGGGCTCGAGGTAGTTAGCTATAAAACTTATTCTTATATCCTGATTTATCTTTTGAAATGATTATGATCTCACTATCTTTCTTTCACTTTATTTCGTATTCGTTCTCGTTTCGTATTCGTTTTGCTTGTATATCTGTTCACTGGGCTTTTGAAGCTCAGCCGCATTTCTTTTCTTTCGCGGCAGGTATCTAAGCATTGGAGCTGGGTATTGCTTTGGGATGAGTGCTGAGTGGACTTACCTTAGAGATTTTAGCTTTGATCTTATGATACCATTTAGACTTTATATTTTAGACATTTCATTTGGAGTTATTTTCCGCTGGGACCAATGTATTGAAGTCTTTTGACTTGGATTATTTCAATATTTATGTTGAGATTTCTTTGGATATTTATGTTTGCTTTGATATGACACCATTACTTATGATTCCTTTACCCTTGTCGGGTCGGGGCGTTACACATATTCACATACAATGGAACAAGTTTTAAGCTTTCTAAAGCTATACATGCGTAAATAGGTGGGAATGCATGAAAGTCTATCCCAATTTTTTTATTCATTGTATAATCTCTTGTGTACATAAAGAGAAAGTGATGTTTAAGGTGATCACTTTACTAGATATGAATAGAGGAAATGATGTTTAAGGTTAAATCATGGTTGTTGGTCCAGGGAGAAGCAAGATTCACAATGTTAGCGTCCATGTGATCTGTAGGTAGACTTCGGTGGTCTTATATGTTTGATGTCCTACACAAACATACAGTTTGTGGTTACATTTGGTTGAACAACAAAAGTCTAAACCCACATACAAGCTATACCCAAAGAGTTGAAATGCTTCTTTATTCATCATTTGTATGAACAGCCACCTTATACTTCCAAAAGTACTCCACCATATGCTCTCGATACGCCAAAGCAACTTGAAGAGGATCATCAACCTTTATACTTAAGTTGTTACCCAGCCTGTGTAAAAAAATACATATCCAAACTCCACAATCGCCGTATGCATCAGCTTGTTTAGGGACATCATCCGCAACTCGAAATGTGATCTTATAATCAGAAATAGATATTGATTTGGCTTGAAGAACTTTACAGAACTTTAGATACTGTGGTAGCATTCTCTCAAAAGTGGCCCTCATTTTTATATTCTCTTCTCTCGTCTCAGGTTCTGGCGTACCTAGTGAGTCGTAAATAGTTATAACTCCTGTACGAATTTGTAACTCGGCGAGAAACCAGTGGCAGCCGGGTACGTTCACAGGAAAGTATACCTAACTGTGAACAATAACGTAATTCAAAACATTTTGAGCATGTATATCACCCAAGTATCTAGAAGAAAGTATGGTCTTTATATACAAACCTTCTCGACACTAGACCATGGCAATGGATAACGTTGACCAGGGGCGTAGTAGGCACGCATAGACCCATCAAGGAGAGAAGACGAGAAAAATGGTCCAGCCATAGCCCAATCGGCATTGGCCGGCCTGAACTGCCACATTAGATCAACCCAATGATCCAGATGCTGCAAATTTTTTCATAAAAAACATACCGTTAAACTTATTCAAATCAAAAATATTTTTTTATGGAAATTAACTAGCTGTTAAGTACCTCATCTCCAAGCCATCCTTTTTTATTACCCCTTCCATACCCCAACAAAGCCAACCAAAATTTTCGTTGAACAACGATGTCGCCGTGACCCCAAGGAAAGTTATGCGATGACATAATTTTTTTTTTAAACATATGCATACACGCTGGTTTAGTAATCTTGTTGATATCGCAACCTTCAGAACCTGACAGATCCTGGAAATTTTTAAAAACCAGATTAATGGATATGTCTTTACGATGTCTGTTTGTAAAAATAGTTCTGCTATACCTCTACCCATGTTTCCAACTGATTATCTTCACCACATGGAGAATTAATCCCTTTTCTCAGTATATTGGAACGCCATTTCGGCAATGGTGGATTCGTGGGAGGGAGGTTCACGTATGGGTCCTGCAAACACTTGCCTACCCGCTTTGAACTTTTTGAGTCAACATCTTCTTTTTAAACAGGAGTACTCTCTTGGGTAACTTTGGCCTTACTCTCTTGGGTAAATTTGGGCTTTCTACTTTTCTTTTTTGCTAGGCCATTATAAGGTGACAGTAGAGCCTTACTTGCATTTCTCTTCCTTTTAGCACGCATGAAAACATCCTGTATGCAAAGTTCATCATTGAAATAACATCGAATTTTGAACTTTAATAGTAACTTTAATAAATAATGTAGTTGTACCTCAGAAGCTGTAGTCAAAGGCTTATTGGCTTGTCCTTCAGTTTGTGAAACAACTTGTGTGTTTTTCTTAGAATTATGAAACATGGCCTTTCTTGCTTTCTCAGCATCACTATCAATTTTGTCAAATACCACCTTGGTTGCGGTCTCATTTGCAACCACTAACACACCCCCGCTTACTTTCACATTAACGTGGCCATCAACATTGTATGCTTCATTATGAATAACCAACTCACGTAATTTCTCGTTAACATTCCCATCGCCATCCTTATTCTCTTCAACATGATTCATATGATCATCCCCCATCTCTGCCGTTTGTGACACTGCTTCACTTACTTTCTGACCATAATGAGAATCTATAACAATGTTATTTTGATTACCTTGAACCGCCTCTACAGATTTCTCGGCAACATTTAACACTCCTTCACTTACTTTCTCACGATCATGAGAATCTATATCAGTAGCATTGGAATAAACAATGTTATTTTCATTACCTTGAACCCCCTCTACAGATTTCTCATCCACATTTAACACTGGCTCACTTACTTTCTCACGATCATGAGAATGCTGATCAGTAGCATTGAAATCAACAATGTTATTTTCATTACCTTGAACCGCCCCTCCAGATTTATTGTCAACATTAAACACACCTTCACTAACTTTCTCAGTAACATTGCAATCATGAGCATGTATCTCAGTAGCTTGAACCGCCTCTCCAGGTTTATCATCAACAGATTTATCATCAACGTTAGACACACCTTCACTTACTTTCTCATTAACATTTCAATCATGAGCATGTATCTCAGTAGCTTGAACCGCCTCTCCGGGTTTATCATCACCAGATTTATCATCAACGTTAAACACACCTTCACTTACTTTCTCAGTAACATTGCAATCATGAGCATGTATCTCAGTAGCTTGAACCGCCTCTCCAGGTTTATCATCAACATTTACCACTACCTCACTTGGTGTTTCGCCATCTTCCTTGTTTTCAGCAGCCTTTTGTTCATCTTGCTTCGGCTGTTGATCCTTGAATTTCAAAGATCCATAAACAGAGAAATCATCATCAAAGTTTTTGCCCTGTAATTATACAAGAAAAACACAACTATAATAGATGACCAAATGTAGCAAACATCTGTAGATAGTGCAGGTGAAATTAATATAGACGTACTTCAACAGTCGATTGAGAATTTTTTTTATTCAAATTAGGTAAATTCATATGACTGGGATCATCATCTGGAAATGTGATCAACTACCGACAATGGTTCGTCCGGAAGACATAAATCCTCAAGCTGCGGCATAGCTGATGGATAAGTGGTAGGGTCTATATAATTAAGCCCAACTTGTTCGTTATTAGCAATAACACAAGTCGATTTCTCGCATGATTGATCAGGTTCTGGGCTTAAGGTTTGTAGTTAACAAAACTGATTTAGGTATGTAACAAAATAACGATAAAAAAAAGTACTATTACGGGGAACATAACCTTTTTATAATCAACCGCATGAACATCATGAGAATGAAGATCAAACAAAATAGGGCTACCATTCCGAGTTTCATTATGAATTGGACTTGAAGTCTGAATTTCCATGGCATTTTGGCCAAAACAATCTTCATCCGATTTGTCGTGCATATGAGTTGAAGTCTGAAATTTAAAATATACAATCAATTATACTACTAAAGAAAGGAGACCTAAATGATTAACAAATATTAAAGGAGATTACTATGGCATCTTTGGAAGCTAAATTTTCATCAACACATTGCCTTATTTGCAATTGTTCGTGAATAACCAGTGACGTCTGTACATAAATATATATAATCCATTAGTTGGTGAAAAAAATATTGCTATCTAAATGATGTTGATTAAAAATGAATGTAAAGAGCATGTTCACCTTTGGACGTTGTATCTTTAGAGCTTCCTCAACAACGGCAATTCTATTTTTAATATCATTAAGGACCTCCACATTGGCTCCGGGTTTATCGATCATAAATACAAGTGCCTTCAATGCCGCAACCTCGGCATGTATGTCTAGATGATTGGAACTTTGATCTTTAGCAGTTACTGACACATCTTTATCAGCTAAGGCCACCTCTTTATCAGCTAAGGCCACCTCTTTATCAGTTACCACGACCTCTTTATGAACTGCAACTTCATGTACCTACAAAGCAAGATCGAAATAGAATGTGCATTGGTCAATTGTCAACGTGAATAGTCGCATAAACGATGTAGTTGATACGGATGAAAAAGAAATGATACAAAATGTGCAACTTACCTCATTAGTGGGATCATCGGGAGGTAATTATTTTTCTAGACGATCCAACTCGCTAAAATAAGCATTACTAGGTGTAAACCATGGTTGTAACCTTTATGCATTTGTTGGAACAAGATCCAATACTGGATTCGAACCCTAGTAAACAAACAATTATAAAGTCAAAAACAAATATAAAGAAGTCGTTACTTATTTGACAAATACAAACAAATGGAAATGCTTACAGGACCAAAAAGTTTGCTATAATCGCGTTTGGGAAATGTTTTACCCTTTGACCAAGAAAGACAACGTGGTATCTTTGTCGGGTCTTTGGTCCTCCATGAACTGCTATTGGGATAACTCTCAAGAATCCATATCTAAAATGAACGAAAACAATCAAAGTAATGTACAATGAAAAGCAGTATAACAAATTTGTATCCAAAAATAGTAAAAAAAAAACTGATATGTTCATAAATGTCTACAAATCTAACCTTAAAAGCCAAGAGAAAGCCACAAATATTATATGTTGCAATTTTAGAAGGGTTTTCTTGCGATTTCTCTTTGTAGTGAGCGTTGTAATGTCGGGGTACCACATTGGCTAAATTTTTGTAAAAACGTCTCCACAAGAACTCACCCCATGGATATGCATTCCATGCCCCAAAATCCTCAACTAATTCCAACAAATGATTGTCAACGATGTACCAAGGTCCACGACCTCAGCAACTATCAACAGACATACTCTTACCGCATCCTCATCTGATAACTTTGAAAATTGTGTATCGTTCTCAAACAAATGTAAAAGCTCACTCCCTTTTACAGTTACCTTTCTTAGAAATTGTTTTTCAGGAAAGACACGCAAACCAAAAGGATTGCGATCAATATCTACAGTGGCATGCAAAATACCGAAACGAAATCCGGTCATCAATAGAAACTCTCCATGACCGAATTTCAATAAATTATTCCCAATTTTTTATAAAATGGGGGGACAAGGATCAAGCAGTTTGTCGATATATACCTGGTGTTGTAAAACGAAATTCACCAAATGATTGGCATTACCTTGTTTAGGAATATCTAACCATGGCCTAAAAACAGTTGCTCTAAACAACCTCATTCGATATGGATTGCTTAACAACTTAGACTTAATATTTTAAAGCAACTTAACCTGGGAACGAACCGTTACCTTAGCATCAAAATATTAGGGAATGTTAGCCATTTGAGTGTTTAATAGACCGAATAATTAGGGTTTGAGTTAGGGTTTCAGTTAGCGAACGAGTATATTAAAGGTTTAGAATTTTGATTTCAGTTTTTGATTTGTGTTTTTGGGATAGTAGAGTGTTGGTGTGTGTGTGTAAAAATTTAAAAAAAGTGTAAAATTATAATTTTGAAAAGTTATGTAAAAAAAGTACAAAAAGGTACAAAAGTATAAAGTAAAAAAAGTCGCTAATATTATTTCGCTTAAGTCGCTCAGCATTCGGAAGGAGCTAAAAGTATAAAAAAAAATGTTTTTGTAAGTTTGACCTTTTTTACTAAAGGACAGTTTTTGCAATATTATACAAATCCACAAATTATTATACATTATGAACACAAAATACTATAAATGTTTTTATAGAAATGTTGTTTTAAATTATCATTATGAAATGTTTAAAAAAATTAACACGCTGTTTTTGAATTTTACAAAAGAAACAACTCACAAATTTGTAGTTTTTTAGTTTGTATTCTGCGAAACGTAAGATCGAATCAGATTAGATCTTAAGATCATATGGTCAAGAAAGATTTTAAGCTTGCAAAGATCTTATGTAGGATCCGGATCATTTTTTATTTACAGTATCGTAAAATCGTAAGATCTTAAGACCAGGATCGGGATCCTGACAACTATGTTAAAAACGGATCAAGATCCTCTCAAGTTCATTTTTTAACCTGATAGATCAAGTTGAGGTTTTTGTTTTGGGCCGCAAATATTAATATCTATTAATAATGGGAATGATGGGTTTTATTTTGGAATCAATATTAATAATGGAATGTTTAAACAAAATTATAAGGTTGTTGTTAGCAAATCACATAATAAAAATAAAGACCTTGTTCCCAACTAAATTAAGTAGTATTTCTTATATAAGGAAAGCTTAATCATAAACATAAATGGTTGAAAAAAACCATAGATTACATACATTTATTTAAACATGGATATGGAAACAAAATCACGATGTTAATATGGAAACAAAATCACGTTGTTAATCTCTTCCTTTGTACAATACTTTAGAATTTGCTCGAATACGAATTATTGTATCATAATTTCTACACAAAACAATTATGAAAAATTTATGTAAATTGCTATTTTTTTTTCCTCTTTCATAAGCCATCATTATATCAACAAATATGATGAAGAAGAATAAGTTGATGCTGATTTTGCTTTTGGTTTCCCTGAATCCTGGGATTAATCTCGAATCTAAATCTGACATGTATTTAATGTGCAATCATGCGATTAATTACGAGTCTAAGTCAAGCGCCAGCATTATTTCGGTTGAAAAGAAAGGAGGCGGTGGTCATGGTGGTGGAAGTGGTCATGGAGGTAAAGCAGGAGGTGTTGGTGGTCATGAAGGTGTTGGTGGTCATTCAAGCGGCGGTAGTGGCAGTAAGGGCGGCGGCGGTGCTCACGGTGGTGGTCGCAACGATGGGAGTCTCCACACGGCTTCTATTCCTCGAATGGCTTCATCTATTATGGGCTTACTTATTCTTTTGTGATTTGCTTAGGTATATATTCATGCACGCATGCATATTTTGCTTTATACCAAATCTAAGTTGAAAATATTTTGTTAGTTCGATTAGCATATGATGAGATGTATAGTCAGAATTTAGAGTTTATGATTTGTTGTTGATTTTGTTGTTACATAGTAGAGTTTTTTAATGTCTGGTATATATTTTTTTAATTGATACGCAAGTTGTTTTCTTAACATCAATTTAGTTATCTCTCAATATATGTAACACAAATTTATCTTACATTTCTTAAGTAGATTTAAACCCATAACCGTTTAGGTGATGTTTTTCTCATGCAACATTAGGTGCCAATGTGACACGAGTCTAATTATATAAAAAAATTGTTAATTTTCTGGAGCATTAATGTTACATAGTGTGTTATGTTATCAATCTCAAAAGGTTGTATATGAAAATAAAACCCGAAGGCTGGAGGTTGTAAATGGTTTATATACTTTTTTGAACGACTGAATTACAGTATATAAAAAGTGTAGCAAAAGCAAGAAAAATTTACACCGAGTAAGATGGTGCTTACAAGGATCTAATAGCCACTCAATCATACTAAAAGCAACATTACGAGACCTATCAGATTCTAAGTGAAAAAAGTTGCTTTAGCGTCATTGAGAAGGAAGCTTCTCTTTGATTTTGTTCTTGCTTTGATCATACTTAGATGAACATTTTACATAACTCAAGTATTATAGTATTAGTCATTGATTTGTTCAAGATACTCATTCTAATGAAACAATATTAGAGCATTGATCTCCGTCTCTAAAATTCTCGTTTGATTAATCTTTTCCATTTGTAATGTGTTGATCTTCGATTGTTTGCAACATAATGATATCGGAGCACTGAGTTGCTTTAAATAATATTGATGGCACACGAACAACCCCATAATCCTCGAAGGCGTCGAGGTGGATATGCGCATAGGCAACATCGTCAACATCGTCAAGGTGCCGACGCCAATGGGGAAGAACCATGACCAAACCGTAGGGACCAGCGGGATCTCGAGATCGCAGCTCAGGAAGGTGAATCAGACAATTAGAGCGACTGCTAGCGCAGGCCATTGGAAAATTTATGCAATGTTGGTTGCGTTGATGAGGAAAGTGAGGGGTCAGACAACGACTCAACCAAGAGCAACATTGAAGAAGATGAGAACCCGTGGGGGGTTACCCGAACTGAGAGATATCACCGCTTCAGGCTGGGCCGTTACAACTCTTCTCAAAAGCTCGGTGTGAAAGTCGACATCCCAAAGTTTGAAGGTAAATAACTTTCTGATAAGTTTTTTGATTGGTTATATACTGTTGAGCGAGTACGTGTTTGATATTAATAACCTAAGTGATGAACAAAAGGTCAAGTTAGTAGAAATCAAGATTGGTGGGAACATGTTAAAAAGCAACGTAACAGGGAAGGAAAACCCAAGATTGGGCGTTTTGCCAACGATTGCCCAAACAGACCATTTGTTACTTTGGTTGAAGAAGACCTTGGACCCGTGTTTGACGAGTATGATAATGAGAATGAGAAATTGACATCGGACCTTGAAGAGATAACATATGCTGATTCGGGTGAAGTACTAGTAATTAAACGAACCATGAGTCAGTGGTAAAAGAAGATGAATTGTGGTTAAGGCGTAACATTTTCCATACCCTCTGCACATGTGAAGGTTAAATTTGTAACATTATCATAGATGGTGGTAGCTGTGATACTGAATCTAAACCTTTGATCAAACTTCTACATTTGCTAAATCAAATCGTCATATTAAATAGATTAATAGTGATAACTTTATTTTATTATGTTTCAAGAATCTTTTCTGCTAAAGCAGTCTATCTTGGTGTTTTGTAGTGCCTGAGTGTGATCAATTCGACATTGACCGCTCTACCAGGTCCATCACTCCTGGAGATAAGTGACAGTGTTCGTTCTTAGGCAGAATACATGTTACAGCTAAAAGCAGCTGTTATAGAAGGAAGGACATACAGAGAAGAAGGATCAAAAGGAAGAGATGATAGCCGATAAGAAATAGGCAGCCTAACATTTCTAGTAAGGAAATTGAAGATGGCGATGTTCCTTATGACCTCACCCAAGATAAGCATATCCTATCTCAAACACGTGGTCGAGATAGGGCTGACACGAAAAGGTTGATGGGTCGTGTTGGGGGTAAAAGGTGTAGCGACAGGACGGATGCTCTGAAAATATCATCAAATTATGGTATTTTAAAAGACTATTACACTACATAAACTTGAATATATTTAAGAATTCAAACTTGATTATCGATATACTTGATCCTCATCCGCTTGAAGCCCCTGGTTTGAATTCGAGATTGATGGTCTATCGCTAATTAAGTAAGCGAAGTGCTAGCAAAATTAACATGCATCTTCATCTTTGTTATATGTTCTAAAATATATTCAAATGTAATTACACATATCATTTAAATAAGTGAGTTGTATCATACAAGATCAACGATAATTAAGTTAATTAAAAATAGTGTATTGACTATATATTCTAACACATTGTAGAAACAATCACAGTATCATATAAATCATACTAAAAGGATGTAATACCACCTCCACGCAATACCACTTCTTGTACTTCGTGATCAACTACTACTACAGCCATGTCTTGCAGCAATACCACCTCCACGCATACCGCATGGTTCAATAATACCATTCTCGCCACGTATTGCACCAATACCACCTCCACCTCCTCTTACATGCCTGACAAAAGAACGAGAACTCCCAAGAGCCTGATCATTAGGAATGTTGTACGCAACAGGTGGTGCGTACCTCCGCGGGAAAAAATAATGACCTACGCTGCTACCACCACGATATCTTGGTCTTACTTCTTTATAACCAATTTCACCGGTAGCCTTGTCGATGACGAAAAAGTCAGCGCCATTATATGATGCATGAATATGGCTAATCAGGCAGCAAAGAGATAGCAAAATAAACATCATCTTCATCTTTAAAATTCTCATCACTGTTTTGTTCTGAAATTGAGAGATATAATCAGCAAGTGATATCGAGTATTTTGTAACACGACACAAATATATTAACTAAACACTATCTTAGTTGAAGGTTTATTAAAATAAATAAAGCTTTTTAAGTAATTATCTCACGAATTTGATGAACTCCTTCTGCCTGGTATTGTTTGTCGACAACTAATCTTGGTTTTCAGTAATTTTGTGTTTGTGGAATGACTTGCATGGGATATATGGTTGTATTTATACCGATTCTTTTCCGAAAATAGAGTAAATAAATGTCGGCTAACAAGTCCTTAACAAAATCCAACCCCTTGACTTCATTAATGTCCCTTTCCTCCCCCTTATATATACATTTATTTAAACTCAACCAAATATTATTCGTACTTCCAATGTTTGTTAGATCTTACAAATTCATATAATTGTAATTTTTGAAAAACATGTATGTTAGAAATGAGAAATTATAGCCTGCGCGTTGTAGCCGGTGTAAAAATATTTATATTGTGGTTATGACTTTGTATATAAAGTGCAAAGAAAAAGCAAAAAAACATAAATGACTACGTATATAAGATAATAATTATCTAAAATATATATAGCTTAAAATTTTATCTCAAGAGTGTTAACAATTGTATTGATCGTAAAGTGTATTTTTTTAATAGAAAGTATTAATACAATAAGATACTAGTTATAAGACTCACGCATGCGAGAGTTTCATATTTTGTGTATTTTTAAAAATTAATTTATAATTTATTTATATTGTATATCTTTTTTATAAATTGTTGATCTTTAGATCATATAAATATTGTATCTTGAATATCCAAATCTTTTGTGTTAGTGTAATATAATTAAGAGCATTTTTGAGCAATGATATAGATGACTAAAATATAGGCCTAAAGATATGCCTAATCAATTCATTACTTGACACATGTCATCTCCATTTTCTCTCTCACTATCTTCACCATTGATCTTGACAAGTGTTACAATCTTACTATTAGGCATATCTTTAGGCATGTTTATTAGGCATGCAAATCATTTTCCTATAATTAAATCATGCACAATACGACAATAACGACTTCAATCACAAATTTTTGACGTTTTGTGAACCACTAAAAATCATTGTGTTGTGGTTTGATCTTTCTTTTATTTACTTCTTGCATTGCATTTACTTTTATACATTGTCTTTGCAGCAAATTCACAATAATTTTCGAAACTACGATTTTAAACGCTAATACTATCCAACCTCATTCTAATTTTTCACAATACAAATTTATTGAATAATATCATAACTAAATTTTTCTTGAAAATATAAATCAAATATGTAATTTATAGATTTAATTTACTATTTTTTATTTTTTTTTATCTTTATGTTGAAAACTCTCAGACCTTGACTGATCTTTTGCACTCGTGGATCGTTAGTGTTGCCTATGTAATCATAAGCAAACTAATAGACAGTCTCTAACACTCGTATTCTATAGCGGAAAGTAAATACAAGTTGTTATAACAAAGAACACTTAGATCCTCTATGGATCTTTTTATTAACTGAAACTCTATGTTTTAGATCCGTTATCTATTACATACTATGAGGTTCCTTTTATAAACAAGGAACCCTAATCTATTACTACCCAATCGACTAAACATGCAAGCATGCATTTAATGACTAATACACTAAACTATATTGAGCAGTACAATAAAACCCATGCTAACCTCGGGCCGTTCAAAGATAATAATGAGTTAGCATTTAATTCATTAGGCGCATGCTGATCCTAGTCAGCTTTCACCCTTCAGCAGTAACACGGCAATGCTTGTACTCTTCAGTAGAATCACTTCTTCAGCAGATTCTGCTTCAACTTCAGCAGAAACCTTCGGCAGTAATGACAGCAGAAATCCTACTTCACATAATTCCCAACAATCCTCCCCTAAACTGGAATTTGACTTGGTTAAGTTCCAGTTTCCTGACCTTGAAAGATCTTTTGAGACTTCAGTACTAGAGGATTGTTTTCACACATCATTAGCAAAGAACCAATAACAATCTCATCTCTATGATGATCAGACTTTGAAACGCCAGGTCTTTGCAGCAACAAATGACATAATGTACATCAATACTTATCAGTTGCAATCTATTCTCATCACATCCAGGTGTGTGAACTCCTGTGAGAGGTGAATCATTGAAAATAATGGATTTGATGTCTCTTTACCAATAGCCATTACTACTGGAGTAGCCAGATGTTTAAGTTCGAAAACTATGGTACACTGATAACCATCTGATTTAGTAGCAAATCAGCAACTATATAAACGGATTTGACTTGTCTTTACCTGTAGCCGTTTGCTCAGGACTAGTCAATTCTTAGAATTGGTGAATTGATAACCAAATATGGATGCAGTTGCCTTTACCACAAGCCATATACTTGTGGGCTAGCCAATTCTTGG